>CM055126.1:96098945-96468945 GCA_029206835.1 Rana muscosa
ATAAACACAGGGGGACCCATGGCGGTGAGAAAAAAATACACACTGCACCAAACAATACTAAAGTGCACACCCAGTGACATTAGTAATCCCCTGGCCCCAGCTTGCTAGTGCACTATCACCACCTAGCTGCTGTCCCAATACAAAGGTCACCCACTGGTGCCTACCTGCATCCTGCTGGTGCTTTTGCCTTCTGGAGCCTGGGCCGATGGAATCTCATTCTCTTCCAGCATCCTGGCTTGCTGTGGCGTTCGATACTGCCGTCTGCAGCCGCGTCCACGCTACTAGCACCAGCCGACCGTTCGAATTTCCCGCGCCTTTAAGGGGATTGGACCAGCTTCCCCGGTGCACGCCGATTGCGTCATTCCTACCCGGAAGTGACGCCCCGCGTCTTCCGGGTTAAGCGGCGTTCAGACGTGGGTACACGCCCCCCCCGTTGATGCCGCCAAGGGAACGCAGCAATGGCGCCTTTCTCCTCACCTGGGCACAGAAGAAATTCGAACCCGGGACACCTCCTGCCCACAGCCTAAGGAGGGTTGCCCGTGATCAAAGAACCGTCCTCCTTCACGCCAGTGATGCGGCTCCGGTAAGGTCCACTGACCCCCTGCCTCACAGAGACTCCACACAGTCAGCCCTGCTGACACACACTGCTGCACCCGCAGACACCTGTCCCGGTCAGCCCATGGGAGATGGAGCCCCCCCTCAGGTCCTTTTGGCAACATATCTCCTCCGGACGGAGGAAACACTAAGACTGACCAGGGACCTGAGGGACCGCGTCTTAAGGGGAGGAAAAATTAATGGCAACGTGTTTCCTGATTGTGAGGAGGAGCTCCATCTCTCAAGGGCTGACTTGGAAGACGACTGGGGGAAAAAATGATAAAAATATCATTTGGGTACAGCGTTGTATGACCGCGCAATTGTCATTCAAAGTGCGCTGAAAGCTGAAAATTGGTCTGGGTACAAAGGGGGTTTAAGTGCCCAGTAAGCAAGTGGTTAAAGATATTTAATCTCCAAATATGGAAAGGTTTCTTCAAAGAGCTGTGAAAATGTGGAATAGACTCCCTCAGGTCCTGGCTAGCTCAAGAGACTGTTTTAAAAAGGCCTGGATTCTTTCCTAAATTCCCATTTAATATAATGGGATACTAATCTATAGGTAGAGTTGATCCAGGGAATATCCTGGTTTGCTTTTTTGGGGGATCGGGAAGGAATGTTTTTTCCCTGCTGGAGCAAATCGGATCATGCTTTTGATGGGGGGGGGGGGGGTTTGCCTTTCTGGATCATTCTAGGATTGTCTAAAAAATAAATAAAAATGTCCCCATTCTATTGGTAGAACTGGATGGACTTTGTCTTTATTCTACCAGACTAACTATGTAACATTTACAGTTCACCAATTTAGTTACTGCAAATAATGGTCAATGAATTACCTCTCACTCCAATGTGCGCAGCCACTACCTATTATGTTACATGATCAATTTTTATTTATTTTTTTCAACGTTATTGCTTTGAAATACTATTTTTTTTTATTTTTTTTTCTAGAAGCCATTGTGTGAAACTACATTCAGCTTGACATTGATTATGGTCAAGTCGGGAGTTTATTGGATTAAAGGATGTATTCCTAAATGTAAAAAAATATAGCTGAAGCATGTATATGTAGGGATGCATAAATCATATTGCCCAACGCCTGGAACATGCAGTTCCATGCACCCATTCATGACTGCTGAAAATGTTGTTTCAATGGTCTTGTAACCGAAAAGAAGTACAGCATTACTATGGTGATACTGAACTACTCTGCTGGAAGTATATAAAAATTGTGAAAGTAACGTGGTGGTGTTTTTTTTTTATTTTTTATAAATTTTCAAAAAGTGACACAACTTCACAAAACTCGCCATTCTTCTTACTAAGTGCCTCAAAGTATGTGAACCCTTTTGGAATATGGATTTCTGCACAAATTGGTCATAAAATGTGATCTGATCTTCGTCTAAGTCACAACCATAGACAATCAGTCTGCTTAAACTAATAACACACAAAGAATTAAATGTTACCATGTTTTTATTGAACACCCCATGTAAACATTCACAGTGCAGGTGGAAAAAGTATGTGAACCCCTAGACTAATGAGATCTCCAAGAGCTAATTGGCGCTTCAATCATCCTGGCGCCATGGTTGTTATGGTGTTGGGGTGATTGAAGCGCATTATTTCTATTACATTGTAATATAATATTAAATAGTTCAACTCACCATAATTCTGAATCAGTCGGAGCTCTGTCAATATCCCCAGCCAGCAGAGTGCCTCCTTACATCTCAGGTGTCCCCAGCGGTGTCTCCACCGCCATTACTGAAGGCTGAGGGGGAACAAATACAGGAAGGGAGCCTGCGGAGTGGCTACAATAGAAATGGAGCTGCGGCACCACCCACCCGCCACCCAGGTCACAGATGACAGACAGGCCGGGGGGGTCGGCGGTGCCGCAGCTCTATTTTTAAAGTAGCCACTCGGCAGGCTCCCTTCTCGTTTATAACTCCTGTGTGGTCTTCTAGAAAATGGCTGGACCTCTAGTGGCGGCGAAAAACATTGAAAAAAAGGTCAGGGGAGGGGGTTTTCTTGCAATGTTAAAGGAGCAGTCCGCGGGCCGGGAAAATCACACTGGCGGGCCGGATGCAGGCCGTAGTTTGAGGACCCCTGGTTTACATGGTGTGTTCAATAAAATAATTAAATGTTACCATGTTTTTATTAGTTTAAGCAGATTGTGATTGTCTATTGTTGTGACTTAGATGAAGATCAGATCACATTTTTATGACCAATTTGTGCAGAAATCCATCTCATTCCAAAGGGGTTTACATACTTTTTTTTTTGCAAGTGTGTGTGTGTGTGTGTGTGTGTGTGTGTAATATATATTATACCACAGTTTTAAGACTAACTTTCACACAAGCCAATTAACCACTTCCTGCATGCACTATAGCCGAAAACCAGCTACAGCGTGGGCTTACTTTGCCGGGAGGGCATACATGGACATCCTCCTGTGATCGTGCTGCCCGCATGCTCTAGATGGCACGCTCTGTGATCGCAGTGCTGGGTAAAGTGCCAGTCACACAGCCCTTTACCACATGATCAGCTGTGTACAGTGATGGCTGATCACAATGTAAACACAATCCGGTTATTGGCTTTTCTTTCAGCATGAGATGAATAAATGCCTTGTGTTAAAGGGACATCTACACTGATAATTGGGGCGCTGATTATCAGTGCCTCCATCAGTGTCGCCTATCAGTGCTGCCTATCAGCGCACATCTGTGAAGGCGGAAAAATTACATGTTGATTTAATACCACCAAAAAGCTCCATTTGTGTGGAAAAAAATATATAAAAATTTCATATGGGTACAGTGTTGCATGACCGCGCAATTGTTCAGTGTGACAGTGCTGAAAGCTGAAAATTGGCCTGGGCAGGAAGGGGTTAAAATGCCTAATTGTATGACAGAATTTAACTATATTGGATATGTTTTAGAACAGATATTTATTTATTTATTTTTTTTTCGTTTTTATATTTCAAAAAATAAATGTGGTCAAATACCACCAAAGCAAAGATCTGTAAATAAAAAAAAAAATGAATTTGCATACAAAGTTGCATGACTGCGCAATTGCCAGTTAAAGTAGCGCAGTGCTGAATATCAAAAAATCCCCTGGTCATGAAGGGGGTAAAACCTTCCAGAGCTCAAGTGGTTAACAGCGCAGACTCAAGAGCTTGATTTGACTGCTCAGAATGCACTTTTACTAAGCACCCAAGCACTCCGTGTCCAAGGGTAACCTGAAGGTTTTATTTTTTATTTTATTTTTTCTCTCTCATTTGGGCCTGCGCCTTGTTTAGTCACTTGGCAGATGCACTTCTGCTGAGCGTTGAGAGCCCGACAGGCCCCTTTTTGTGATGAGGCCCCAATCTGTGCTAATCACACTGCCAAGGGGTCTCCCCTCCCTGTGAGTCCTCATGTTCAGTGCAGGAGGCAGGGAGGTGAGTAGGAGATGAACGGCACAATGTTGAAACCCTAATTTATCCACCTCCTCATCAGCGCACATACGTGAAGGAGATATATTACTTATTTAGAAAATTGTATAAGAAACTAAGACGCACACCCCCCCCCCCTTTTAAGAGCATTGGGCGCTGCCGATAAGTGATCTCGCTACGAATCCACCGTAGAGAACCCACTTATCTGACAGCCAGTCGTCCACCGTTTAAGAGGATACCAGGGTTATGGCAGCTACAGTGGGTATGGAAAGTATTCAGACCCCCCTTACATTTTTCACTCTGTTATATTGCAGCCATTTGCTAAAATCTTTTCTTTTTTTTTTCTCATTAATGTACACACAGCACCCCATATTGACAAACACAGAATTGTTGACATTCTTGCAGATTTATTAAAGAAAAACTGAAATATCACATGGTCCTAAGTATTCAGACCCTTTGCTCGGTATTTAGTAGAAGCACCCTTTTGATCTAATACAGCCATGAGTCTTTTTGGGAAAGATGCAACAAGTTTTTCACACCTGGATTTGGGGATCCTCTGCCATTCCTCCTTGCAGATCCTCTCCAGTTCTGTCAGGTTGGATGGTAAATGTTGGTGGACAGCCATTTTTAGGTCTCTCCAGAGATGCTCAATTGGGTTTAAGTCAGGGCTCTGGCTGGGCCATTCAAGAACAGTCATGGAGTTGTTGTGAAGCCACTCCTTCGTTATTTTAGCTGTGTGCTTAGGGTCATTGTCTTGTTGGAAGGTAAACCTTCGGCCCAGTCTGAGGTCCTGAGCACTCTGGAGAAGGTTTTCGTCCAGGATATCCCTGTACTTGGCCGCATTCATCTTTCCCTCGATTGCAACCAGTCGTCCTGTCCCTGCAGCTTAAAAACGCCCCCACAGCATGATGCTGCCACCACCATGCTTCACTGTTGGGACTGTATTGGACAGGTGATGAGCAGTGCCTGGTTTCCTCCACACATACCGCTTAGAATTAAGGCCAAAAAGTTCTATCTTGGTCTCATCAGACCAGAGGAGAGGCTTCCGTCGGGCCACTCTGCCATAAAGCCCCGACTGGTGGAGGGCTCCAGTGATGGTTGACTTTCTACAACTTTCTCCCGACTGCATCTCTGGAGCTCAGCCACAGTGATCTTTGGGTTCTTCTTTACCTCTCATCAAGGCTCTTCTCCCCCGATAGCTCAGTTAGGCCGGACGGCCAGCTCTAGGAAGGGTTCTGGTCGTCCCAAGTGTCTTCCATTTAAGGATTATGGAGGCCACTGTGCTCTTAGGAACCTTAAGTGCAGCAGAATTTTTTAATTTTTTTGTAACCTTGGCCAGATCTGTGCCTTGCCACAATTCTGTCTCTGAGCTCTTCAGGCAGTTCCTTTGACCTCATGATTCTCATTTGCTCTGACATGCACTGTGAGCTGTAAGGTCTTATATAGACAGGTGTTTGGCTTTCCTAATCAAGTCCAATCAGTATAATCAAACACAGCTGGACTCAAATGAAGGTGTAGAACCACCTCAAGGATGATCAGAAGAAATGGACAGCACCTGAGTTAAATATGAGTGTCACAGCAAAGGGTCTGAATACTTAGGACCATGTGATATTTCAGTTTCTTTTTTAACCACTTCCCTACTGCGCACGAAAACCCCCTTCCTGCCCAAGCCATTTTTCAGCTTTCAGCGCTGTCACACTTTGAATGACAATTGTGCGACGTGGCTCCCAAACGAAATTTGAGTCCTTTTTTTCCCACAAATAGAGCTCTCTTTTGGTGGTATTTGATCACCTCCTGCGGTTTTTATTTTTTTGCGCTATAAACAAAAGAAGAGCGTCCAGTTTGGAAAAAAAACACTATTTTTTTACTTTTTGCTATAATAAATACCCTTTTTTTTTTTTTTTTCTTTTTTTTAAATACAATTTTCCTCAGTTTAGGCCGATACGTATTCTTCTACATATTTTTGGTAAAAAAAATTAAAAAATCGCAATAAGCGCGTATTGATTGGTTTGTGCAAAAGTTATAGCGTCTACAAAATAGGGGATAGATTTATAGCATTTTTTTTTTATTAGTAATGGCGGTGATCTGCGATTTTTATTGTGACTGCGATATTGCGGCGGACACTTTTGACACATTTTTGGGACCATTCGCATTTATACAGCGATCCCTGCTATAAAAATGCATTGATTACTGTATAAATGTGATTGGCAGGGAAGGGGTTAACCACTAGGGGGCGGGAAGGGGTTAAATATGTTCCCTCAATGTGTTCTAACTGTGGGGGGAGGGGACTGACTGGGGGAGGTGACCGATGGTTGTCCCTATGTACAAGGGACACTCCATCGGTCCCCTCTCCCTCACAGGACGTGGATCTCTGTGTTTACACACAGAGATCCACTTTCCTGCTAGTTTCCCGGGCAATCGCACGCGCATCGGGGCCTTGTGAACGCGGCGGGCGCGCGCGCCTCCTAGCTCGTTTTAAAGGGAGGACGTCATATGACGTCCTCCCAGAACGAGAGTGTCCTCCGCCCGCCGTCAATTGACAGTGGGCGGGGGACAAGTGGTTAATCTGCAAAAATGTCAACAATTCTGTTTTTCTGTCAATATGGGGTGCTGTGTGTACATTTAATGAGGGGAAAAAAATGAACTTAAATGATTTTAGCAAATGGCTGCAATATAACAGTGACATTTTTAAGGGGGTCTGAATACTTTACGTACCCACTGTATCTGCTGCCATAACAACGGTATTCCAAGGCAAAGTACAGACGTATAACGACTGCGGCTGGTCGTTAAGTGGGTAAATACGGTTTTGGGTGAAATAAAAATACTTAACAGGACAAGTAGATTGTCATGAGGGACAAGTGTATATTGGGGCCCCAATTTAGTCCCTTGGACAAGTAGTATTTTTTTTAATTTATTTTTTTAAACTGTCCACACTCCTGATATGAAATAACAGCAGAGATGCCATAGTTGCATAGTTGGTGAGGTTGAAAGACATGAGGCCATCTGGTTCAACTAATAGGGGAAAAAACACAGCAAAGCATGGTCCGAATTGCTCCAGTGGGGGAAAAGAAAATCCTTCCTGATCCCCCAAGGAGGCAATTTGATATTCCCAGGATCAGTAATCTTCTGGTGTTACCTTTTCCATGTCAATATCCAGTTATATTTTGTGCATTTAGGAATGCATCGGCTCTTTTAAAAAAAAAAATCTCCTGAGCTGGCCAGAACTAATTCTTGAGAGGGGTTTATGTTTCTAAATGCCTGTCAGTTGCTATTGATGGAAACGTTAAGACTGCATTCACACTTCAGCGTTTTCCGAAGCGCTGATGCGTGAATGACAAATTGTGGGACTCACGTTTGAGATACTTCATCTGAATGAGCCCTAAAATCGCGGTGCGGGTCTGCCATGATGAATCGTGCTGCAATCGCGGAAACCTGCATCACGTGAAGCTTGTCGCCCCAATTTTTTTTTCAGGAGCTACTTTTGGGCGACATGCTTCATGCAATGCGGGTTGCCGCAAAAGCACCCCTGATTCAAAACGCTCTGTGAATGCAGCCTAAAACCTGTCTGGAATCTATTTTAATATTTTGTAGTAATGTGGCATTAGGTTTAAAAAATTTTTAACTTTTTTTATAAAGGATAAGTGCATTTTAACCACCTCCCTACTGGGCACTAAAACCCCCTTCCTGCCCAAGCCATTTTTCAGCTTTCAGCGCAGTCACACTTTGAATGACAATTGCGTGGTCGTGCGACGTGGCTCCCAAACAAAATTTGCGTCCTTTTTTCCCCACAAATAGAGCTTTCTTTTGGTGGTATTTAATCACCTCTGCGGTTTTTATTTTTTGCGCTATAAACAAAAGAGCGTCCAGTTTGGAAAAAAAACACTATTTTTTACTTTTTGCTATAATAAATACCCTTTTTTTTTTCCAATTAAAATTTTCCTCAGTTTAGGCCGATACGTATTCTTCTACATATTTTTGGTATAAAAAAAAAAATCGCAATAAACGCGTATTGATTGGTTTGCGCAAAAGTTATAGCGTCTACAAAATAGGGGATAGTTTTATAGCATTTTTTTTATTTTATTGTTATTAGTAATGGCGGCGATCTGCGATTTTTATTGTGACTGCGATATTGTGGCGGACACATCGGACACTTTTGACACATTTTTGGTACCATTCACATTTATACAGCGATCCCTGCTATAAAAATGCATTGATTACTGTATAAATGTGACTGGCAGGGAAGGGGTTAAATATGTTCCCTCAATGTGTTCTAACTGTGGGGGGAGGGGACTGACTGGGGGAGGTGACCGATGGTTGTCCCTATGTACAAGGAACACACCATCAGCCTCCTCTCCCTCACAGGACGTGGATCTGTGTGTTTACACACACAGATCCACTTTCCTGCTTGGTTCCCGGGCAATCGTGGCCACCGGGCACGCGCACCGGGTCCTTGGTAACGCGGCGGGCACGCGCCGGCGGCGACGCGCGCGCGTTCCCCCTCCTTCTGAGGGACGTTCAGGAACGTCCACTCAGGAGAGAGCACCCACCCGGCCGTATATGTACAGTGGCCGGGTGGGAAGTAGTTAAAAACAAGCATTGAACCCTTCTATCTAACCACTGTATCATTTTCTCTTGAGAAATGTTGCTGCACTGTGCACCCGCACCAAGCTGAAGACCAGGAGGAAGGGTTTGTGGCAAACTGACATTTATGGAAGATCCAGGGTAGTGTGCCACACACTATCTCCTCTGTCTACATCTTGGAGAAGATTTTGAGCAGTTTGTAATGTTGGAGTCAAACTACTTTTCCAGCCCGATAAAGCCGGACTGTGGCAATGAAGTTTTCTTGAATACAGAAGTGTTGCTTTTTGTTGCAGAGGCCACCTAGGATCCAGAACACGTTTAATACAAAATGCTTTAAAGTGGATGTAAACCTGATTCATAAAATTTGAGCTGGGCACATATATCTACAGTGTTTTTTCTTATCTTGCTTCAAAGCACTAAGTCCTGTAGCTTTCTCCTGCTCAGTTCTTCTGTTGTGTTTGAGAACTTGTCAAAAGTTATCATGCTGAAATGAGCTAAAACTAGCCTGAAATTTGTGTGTGGGAGGTTGCTATAGATTAGCAGAGAACTGAACTATTCACAAAACCGTTCTGCAAGTCTCTGCCTATTTGGAGAGGGGGTGTGTGCCTTTCCTCCAATCAGCTGTCTTGGCTGTATGCCCAGACTTCACAGTCCCATGCTGAACAGGAAGAGAATCCAAAACAATCTGCACTTTCTAAAGAATATATAAAGCTGAAGACAACAGATACACATGTAAAACTTGTGTAGGATGATTTGTTTCATCGCTGTGCATCATCTGAGGCTGTTCACTTCACTGGGTATATGTGAGAGTTTACATCCGCTTTAATCCTAAAAGATAAGAGAAAATGTTGAAACCTAGATGCCTTCCTTCAATTGAATAAAATATTAATGTTGTCATGTTTGCATGTTTCAGTTGCTTTCAGATTATATGACCTTGACAAAGATGACAAAATCTCACGGGATGAGCTTTTACAGGTGAGGCTGCTTCTCCAGACTTAATTTAAGCAAGTGTTTAATTTTCTTCTAAAAAACAGGTGCTTAGGAATGTGCAATAAACAAATTGTCTACTTTTACATTTCCTTTTAGTTAACACAACAGGGATGGATCTTGGTAGGGTAAATTACTTCTTTCAAAGTTGCCACTGAAATAAGTGTTCCCTGTTCTAGTGACAGCTCAGGATGTTCAGCAGTTTTGCCCTAATTTTCCAGTCCTAATGAGTGGTCACCAGTACACAAGGATGGGGTACACGGACAATAGTAATAAGCTTCCATCCTTTTCAAAATTTCAACAAACCCCTCTGTGGAGGTTTAGTAAGACCACACAGTTGCTGGTGAGCAGCCTCTATGACCACCTATCCTGTTAAAACCCATTCGCATAAGGTTCAGCTCCTACATCACAAAGATTGAATGGTAAAAATCTGACGGGGATTGTAGCCTTTCGCCTAACAAAAATAGGATAGGCTTTAGCTGCACTTTTTTTATTGAGTCAAATCCAATTTTTTTTATTCAAATATGCCCAAGTTCAACTTTAAAAAATGACACTGGACAATATTTGTCTCCCTATAACCCGGCTCTTTTTAAATTCGGTTTTGTCTTTTTTACCTATATAGCCTGAATGTATGGTAAAATACTTTTTTCTATACAGTCGATTACACTGTGTACTTTTGTACAGTCTTGAACAGAAGACTGTGATAAACAAAAGCTTATTAGAACAATCTTTTATAAGGATCTATAATGATGTACTGTATTTTAACATGGTGTGTTTTTTTTGTTTTGTTTTTTAATTGCAAGTAAGATATTAATTTCTTATATTATTTAGTTGCTGTAATTTGATGCCTTTTAAACCCTAGAGTACAGGACACAGGCAAAGCATTCATAGACCCTAGGGTTATAGGCTTGTACCTTCAGGTGATTGGACACTGGCAAACTATCAAGTATATGCCAACTGGGTACCTCCCAATTAACCCTATTCTACTGTGACCTTGGTTTTTGCTTAATAATGGAGTATGTGATCTGAAACCACCGTGGTGATGTGCCTCCATCCCAATTCCATATATACACAGTATCTACTACATTTGCCCTAGGGGACTTTAATTGAGGCATACCACTCATAAAACAACATAATGCAAACATTTCACATGATTAAAAGTATGATACAAATTACATCATGGTAAATCTGGTTAAAATTATTATATTAACCTGATTAGTAATATTTCAATTCCTACACTGTTCTAATGTTGGTATACATGTATAGTTTGCTTGCAAGCTGCATCCAAAAACTTGACATGTTTCACAAATCGCCGTTCACTTCCTCAGGAGTAGATGCATAACCTATATCTATAGCGTAAATATCGGTATAAAAAAGTGTGGCAAGTATTGGTATCTCAGAAATCAAACAAATAGTTCAACGAGGCAAACACCTAGCCTCTATACTTACAAAATCAGCCTAAACATAAAAACGCCTGGGTGGGAAGGTCATCAAGGACGTCTATCCCGGGAGCTGTGGCAAGACTCATATGGCCCAGAGGGACAAAAGTGAAAGTTGAGGTAGTGCTGAAAAAAATGTGTATCCATATGCCTGAATCCATGGTCCACCCACAATAAATGCCAACCAGTTGCTGTAAAAAAAAAAAAATATATATATATATAGTACATAACCATCCATAATGGCATTATGTAACATGTGACTATAGTGTCAGCTATAAGGCAAATCGAGTGTAATTTTATTTTTTTTTTCGTAAAAAATCACCACAGTATGTAACAAAGAAGAAAATTTAGGGACATGGTGACCGTGATACACTGCTCAGGGGCAGTTTCGGAGGAAGCTGGGGAAGTTTTTTCTCCCTCAGACTGCCATACAATTGAAGAGGGAGCTTCATGCAACATGCTTGCTAATGTGCAAAAGCATTTGTAATGCTCCAATTGATTCTTGCCATGCTCCTTTTTGGGTACAAAGAGACCTACAAAATCTTTCAAGATTTTCCCTATTCATGAAAAAATGGAATGTGCAATTTTATGACAATTTGGATCACTTCAGAAAGGATTTTCACTTCTCCCAAAATCTTTGCTGAATTCTCTCCATTGGAAAAAAATTGTTCACTAAAAGGGGTCTTTTTCCTGTAGTTGATCCTGCCATCGTAGTCTTAAATCTCACTGTACTTTTATTGAAGAGGTTTCTATTTGCAGAATTTCTGAAAGGAGGAAGTTTGAAATACTCCCTAAAGCTCTCTTTACTCTTGCAAGCCCATCCCTGCAACCAGCTCTTCCTGCAATTTTTAGTATTTCAAACTGCAGCAAACAGGACCAGGACTATGCGCAATCAACATGACCCTGTACTCCAGGATCATGCTTTACCAGCGCATTTACAGCTCCTTTTTTCCCATGGATGTCCTAGAACATGAGGCAAATTTCCACACTGGACTGAAGGGAGGTGTAGAATTGGCGCTAATTACAATTCATGGACTTCCTTGCTCTAGAGTGCAAGTGAATATTTTGTATATAAATAGATACATAAATACCCCTATATTATACTAGTGTCATTGGTGCCATAGTGTAACTCCTAAATACTTCACTAATATATATGAATATGTGATAAATATAGATTAATGCGGATATAAAATATAAAAAATACAACAATGAAATGAATAAAATATTGTGAACAATTAAAGGTGATAACAGTGTAAAAAATTAAACCAATGTATAAAACCGTGATAGTAATAAATGATGCATGCAAAAATGTCCTGCGACTATGCGATAAAGTGCAAAAAAAATTTCAAAAAATGCAGAATTGTGCAAATTGATGTGATTGTCCAATGATTTGATGCTAGATGCCCAGCAACTTTGCTAGGCAAAAAATCTTGCGACTGTGCAGAAAAGTGCAAATGCAACCTCATGCGATTCGATTGAGCAATATGATTGTCCAATGATTTTGTAGTTTTTTTCAGATGCTAGGTGCCCAGTGCCTGGTGATGTGACATTTTTTACTCTTCAAGTCTGGTGCCCACAGCAGAACGTGCTCCAATAAAGACCGCACTCACCAGATGTTCACCCCCTCTTGGGGTGAAAAACGTTCACAGTGTATGCCACTGTGCAGCACTCTGGCGGTGTCTTGTCTCCCTGGTCCTTTTGTGGTAATCCCAGTGTTATCTCAGTAAGAGGGAAAGGAAGGAATCCCAAATAGTGTAATTCCGTAATAAAAAAACACTTTTATTGGACTTATAGCAGTATTACTCACATTTAAGCTGTATCAAACAGGCATGTAAGAGACAAATGCTGACAAATCCTGGAAGTATTTGTGACATTCAGCTTGTGCACAAGACACCGCCAGAGTGCTGCACAGTGGCATACACTGTGAACGTTTTTCACCCCAAGAGGGGGTGAACATCTGGTGAGTGCGGTCTTTATTAGAGCACGTTCTGCTGTGGGCACCAGACTTGAAGTGTAAAAAAGGTCACATCACCAGGCACTGGGCACCTAGCATCTGAAAAAAACTACAAAATCATTGGACAATCATATTGCTCAATCGAATCGCATGAGGTTGCATTTGCACCTTATTGCATAGTCGCTCAACCAAATCGCAGGAGGTTGCATTTGCACTTTTCTGCACAGTCGTAAGATTTTTTGCCTAGCAAAGTTGCTGGGCATCTAGCATCAAATCATTGGACAATCGCATCAATTTGCACAATTCTGCATTTTTATTTTTTTTGCACTTTATCGCATAGTCGTAGGACATTTTTTGCATGCATCATTAATTTATTACTATCACGGTTTTATACATTGGTTTAATTTTTTACACTTATCACCTTTAATTGTTCACAATATTTTATTCATTTCATTGTTGTATTTTTTATATTTTATGCTCATCATTTATATCCGCATTAATCTATATTTATCACATATTCATATATATTAGTGAAGCATTTAGGAGTTACACTATGGCACCAATGACACTAGTATAATATAGGGGTATTTATGTATCTATTTATATACAAAATATTCACTTGCACTCTAGAGCAAGGAAGTCCATGAATTGTAATTAGCGCCAATTCTACACCTCCCTTCAGTCTACTCATTTACTCCACCCAGGTGGATTAATTATGTAGAGGCAGCTCCTTACTTATTCATCACAGGACGTATTTATACACCCCTGTTGTGTGTTCCTACTGGCATATTAGGTCCATTGCGTGGATTCACACTCACTCTCTAAATTTCCACACTGGCCCTAATGTTTGTTCACATGTTCAGAACCTTGTGACTAAAAGCCTGAACAGCTGAAACCATCTCTAAAAGACACCTCACACAAATGCCTTTTCAGGGAGAAAACGTCTGTTTAGGGAGGCACTTGACCAGTTCATAAAATGTCATGTTGCCTCTCTGGATCACAGACATCTGAGACTTGTGGGTTCAATCAGTGGTTTCAAAGGGGTACAACATAGAGTTCAAAGTAATACCTTCTCACTGTTCTCTTTTCTCAAATCATCCAAAATCTGCATGTAAGCCAGGGACTAGTTGTACTAGTATGAGACCGGTTCCAAGGATTTTGCTCAAACCTGTTCATGGTACCAAAGACCAGTGGAGAGGGGAATTCTTCGTATTCTGAACATAAAATCCCCCAAGAAATGCCTTCACATTACAAGTTTTGCATAGAATCTAAGGTCCGTTTTATTGCCTTTCTGAGACGGGATAAACCTAGCATCCTTAGACATTCATGATGCATATGCCTATTTATCCTGCTCATGCTTTCTGCCTTTCGCAATGGCTGTCAGTTGCTTTCAGTTTGTCGCACTGCCCTTTAGCCTATTATCTGCTCAGATTAATCACAAAGATCTTGCAAGCTTTTCATGTCCTACTCAGGGCATGAGTTACCAGGACGGCCTTCTCCTGAACGACTTGTCCTTCTAGATAACTGCAAATGTCCACAGGACAACTCGGATGCTCCAGGCCCTTGGTTGGACAATGCATTTAAAAAAAAAATTGGCTCTCCAACCTTTTCTCCATCTGGAATATCTGGGTCTAGTCCTGGACACATCCCAAGCAAAGGTTTTCCTTCCATAAAAGAAAATCCTCTCTCAGAACCCACGTTGGAGAGTTTAAGTGCTAATGCTCTCCTTGAACTTCTCAAAGAGACTTATATTTCCTCCTGTGCTCATTCCATGAGAGATCGTGAGAGTTTCTGGTACTGGGCCTCTGTAACCCAGCTCTTTAAGGCTGCCACTCGGTCCACCTGGTAAAACTTTGAAAATGTATGTACAGAAGGACATCAATCCTCTCCAGATGCAGCTTTCACCGCAAGGTTCTTGCAGTGGCACTCTGAAGTTGGGTCTATTGACCCTTGTTGTGCCTGTATGGTTAGGAGGAATTTAGGCTTTTATGCAAGTTCTGGATCTTGGGGTGGTATGTGTTCTGTACCCCATGTTCCTTTGATTACTCTGCATTGTTTGTCACAATACTAAGCACTCAGGGTTAAAGAGAAGGCACCCAATGGGCATGTCCCCGAAAGCTTGCCAGTGTCCAATCGCCTTTAAGGTATGAGGCTATAACCTATGGTCTTTGAATTCTTTTGTCCTGTACTGTACTCCAGGATATGGAACTTGCAGGTAAGACCAAATTCAAAAACACTTATTTTTCCCTGCTCAAATCTAAAAACAGAAAAAAAAACAGGTTAGGTTATTTTGTTGCTGTCTGTGTCCTATCATCAGGGTTCATTATTCCTAGGACCTTCTCCCCAGTAACTACACTGTAAATGCCCAATATAATGCAGCCTTGGCCAAAAGTTTTAAGAAATTACACAAATATAAATGTCCACAGTCTGCTGTTTGTTAGATGTTACTATGGTATACTGAAGTATAAATACAAGCATTTCATGAGTATCAAAGGCATTTATTGACAATTGCATTAGGTTATGCAAAGATTTAATATTTGCAGTGTTGACTTCTTTTTCAAGGCCTCTGCTGTTCACCCTGGCATGCTGTCAATCAACTTCTGAGCCACATCTGACTGATGGCAGCCCATTCTTGCAAAATGAATCCTTGGAGTTTGTCAATTTGTGGGATTTTTTTTTTTGTTCATCCGACTTGAGAATTGACCACAAGTTCTCAATGGGATTAAGGTCTGGGGAGTTTCCTGGCCATGGAGACAAATTTTCAATGTTTTCTTCCCCAAGCCATTTAGTTATCACTTTTGCCTTTATGTCACTGTGCTCCAAGCTGGAAAAGGCATTTTTGTCACCAAACTGTTCCTGGATGGTTAGGAGAATTTGCTCTCAGAGGGTGTTTTTGTACCATTATTTATTCATGGCTGTGATCTTAGACAAAATTGTGGGTGATCCGATCTAGTCCACAGGTATTATAGTAATGTTTTGTCCGTATTATCACCATCCACCCTCTTGAAGTGTGTAAATCTTTAAAAGAACCGCCACAATAGATGAAGTACTTGCTTACCAGCTCACACGGACCTCCTATCCCAGAAGGTCAATGTCGCTTATGGCTATATACCCAGCCGGGGCCTTCAAGTGTCATCTGAAAGTCCCCTTTCACCATGCAAATCTGTCATCCAGGCAGTATGGTCATAGGTAGTATCCAAAATTATAAAAGGCTCCACATAGCATAAAATTCTTAAAGTTTTATTCCACAAACCATAAAATGCACTTGTATCAAAGTCCAGTAATCTCCTTAAAAACTGTTATGCCGGCCAGCAAATGTAGCAACACCCGTCTGTCCGGGACTCAAATCGTGGCGTCAGAAGCGTGTTGCACCCTACGCGTTTCGTCATAAGTTGGCTCTGGATGACATCGCTGTATGGCGAAACACGGAACGATGTGATGTCACTGCGATTCTCGAATCCCGGACGGACGGGTATTGCTACATTTGCCAGCCGGCATAACCGTTTTTAAGGCGATTATTGACTGTTTTGAAGTGCATTTTATGGTTTGGAATAAAGGTCTTTTTTTTTTTTTTTTTTTTTTTTCTTTTTTTTTTTTTAAGAATTTTATGCTATGTGGATATATTTTGGGTACTACCTATGACCATACTGCCTGGATGACTGGTTTTCATGTCGCAAGAGGACTTTCAGATGACATTTAAAGGCCCCGGCTGGGTCTATAGCCACAAGCGACCTTGACCTTCTGTGATGGAAGTTCCATGTGAGCTGGTAAGCAAGTACTTTATCTATTGTGGTGGGGTTTTTTTTTTTTTTTTTTTTTACCACTAGCCTACCAGCTCACGCAGATATACTGCGGCAGGTTGGCTCTCCTGCAAAAATCGGCATACAGGTACGTCTGCTCACGCAGGTGCATGCCGATTGTCGGCGTGCTCCCGCTGCAAACTGGGAGCGTGCCTGCAGGTCTGGAGGACGCTGTCCGCCGGTGGCCTGCGATCGACTAGTAGAGGCAGAACAGGGATCTGCCAGTGTAAAGGCGGATCCCCATTCTGACAGGTGACATATCAGATCTACTGTTTCCAGTGATCTGTCATGTCCCAGTGAGCCCATTCCCCCCCCCCCCCCCCCCACAGTTGGCACACGCTGAGGGAACATGTTTAACCCCTTATCGCCCCCTAGTGTTAACTCCTTCCCTGCCAGCGTAATTTTTACATTGCTCAGTGAATTTTTATGTCACTGGTCCCCAAAGTGTCATTTGGGGACAGATTTGTCCGCTGCAATGTCGCAGTCCCGCTAAAAACCGCAGATCGCTGCCATTACCAGTAAAAGCAATAAAAATAAAAGTCCCTAAATCTATCCCATAGTTTTGTAGAAGCGATTTAACCTCCTTTACACTTTCATTCATGGACCGACACAGCTTCCTATTGACATAGTGGGTATTCTCCGTTATTTAGGAGTGACTAGGCAGAAAAACTTGTAAAAAGTGTTGCATCACACCCTCTACAGCACCGCCCAGGGGGAGGGCCCTCTGGGTATAATCCCTCTCTGCACCTCGCAGATCAGTTTTTTTTCTGTCTGGCAGGGGTTCTACTCAAATCTGTTCGTAGTGCTGGAGGGGGATCGTCCAATCTGGATCTCAGGACCCTCAACTGCTTTGTGCAAGTACAAAGATTCCGGAAAGGAGTTGGCTCGCTCTGTTGTCGCTGCCCTCTATCCGGGGGATTTTCCGGCATCCTTGATCATCAAGGACGCATGCTTGCATGTCCCCATATGCATCAGTGATGTCTGCGTTGGCGGCCAGGGAAGACCACTACCAATGGTGGCTCTGCCCTTTGGCCTGGCATCGGCGCAAAGGGTGTTCACCAAGGTGCCTGTCCCAATTCTGGCCCTACTAAGACAGCGTGGCATCGCTATCATGGGCAACTTGGACGATCTTCTGAGGGTCACTTCAAACTTAAAATTAGAAGTGAGCGTGTCTTTAACCTGTCAGACCCTCCGATACTTGGTGGGGTGCTGAACACTCAGAAGTCAGTATTTGAACCGTTCCAACTCCTGGTGTCTAGGGTTGATTCTGGACTCCTCAGAGGTGCAAGTTTTTTTCTCCCTAGGGGAAAGTAGCAGACCCTTCGGGCTGCGGTGTGGCAGTTGACATCCCAAGGATGGGTTGTCACGCCACTTTTTGCAGGCGAGTCCTGGGTCTCATGGTAGCCTCCTTTTTTTTGAGGCGGTACCATAGGCGCTATTTCACACAGGAGTGTTACAGAAGGTAACTCTGTCCTGAAGGGTCAAGTGCCCTTCATCCCTGGATTATCAAGATCCGGGTGAGCCACCTAATCAGGACCTCCCTAGTTGGTGGCCGACAGCACCGGCATTTCTGTCTGGGGAAATTGTTCCTTCCTGTTTACTGGATGGTGGTCACGGCGGATGCCTGTCTTCCCGGTTGCAGAGGAGTCTGAAGAGTTCAGTCAACCTGGGTCGCTGGACTCCGGAGGATTCCCATTCATTGGCCTGAAATCTGGACGAGCTGGCCTTGCCTCCCCACATGGTCTCAGAGGCTACAAGGGCGTCCAGTCAGAATCCAGTTGGACAAACACCACAGTGGTGATATGTCAATCATTAAGGAGGAACAAGCAGCTCTTCTGCAGCATCGGAGGTCACTCGCATCCTGAGGTGGGCAGAAAGGAGCGTACCGGCACTGTCGTGTACATTCTGGGTGTGGAGAACTGGCAGGCGGACTACCTGAGTCGCCAAATGCTGGACCAGGGAGAATGGTCCTTACACCCAGATGTGTTCTAGCTCCTCTGCCAAAGATGGGGCACGCCAGACGTAGATCTTCTGGCGTCCCAACTCAATCGGAAGGTATTGAGGTTTGTGGCCAGGTCAAGAGACCCATAGGCAAGCACGACAGATGCGTTGATGGCACTGTGGCGTCGGTACCGACTAATCCTATGCCTTTCCTCCTTGGAAGCTCCGTCCTCATCTGCTTCGCAGACTGGAGGCAGAGAGGATTACAATGGTCCCAATTGCTCTGAATTGGCCTCGACGTCCTTGGTACGCCGATCCTAGGGCGTCTGGTAGCAGACGCCTTTTGGCATCTACCGCTAAGGAAGGACCTACTGTCGCAAGGTCCCAAACGCCATCCTGTTTTACAGTCACTGGCTTAAGGGCATGACTCGAGAGCCAGGTGCTAAGAGACTGGGGCCTGTCGGACTCAGTGATCTCTACCATGAGGAGTGCTTGGAAGTCCTCCCCTAGAAAGATTACCATTGCACTTGGAAGACCTGCATATCCTATTGTGAGGAAATGAGGTAGCATCCAGAGTCCTGCTGCTTTTCAGCAGGGGACGGGCCAAAAATTCTACTGTAAGTACAATTGGGGGGCAGGTATCTGCCCTGGCTGTCTTTTCAACGACCCCTGGTGGCTCACTCTCTAGTGAGAACGTTTGCCAGTGGATTCGGCAGGTGGCCCCTACGGGCCACCCTCCACTACCTCCGTGGGGCTTGTGTAGCAGACGTCCTTTTGGCGCCTGCCACTACGAGAGGACCTGCTGTCGCAGGGTCCCATATGCCATCCTGCCTGCGGTCGATGGCTTCAACGGCATGGCCTCTAAGTTTCTCAGAAACCACCGTTTGGGAACATCAGGGAGATCCCTTGTTGACACTTTTTTAGTGGCCGTTATGACAGTTAAGACGGGTTTCTGAGCGGGCAGCCTTGTCATACAAGCCTTAATATACAAAAATGTAGCGCTATGCGTAATAAAAATATATATCACTATGCGTAATAACAATATATAACACCCAAGTGCTCAAAGTGACTGGATCACAATGGATCTGATAAGTCCAAATACATATAGAACTCCAAATGAATGTATAAAAAAGTCTTTGATAATCAAAACGTGAATGTGGTTGAAACTTTCAGTTCAAAATGGTGAATTTTCCAAAAATAGTAAGTGACTTGTGACGTGACCACCACCATGTGGAGGGGAGGCTTACCAGATGGGGTGGACCCAATGCACATACGTGTAGAGGGTCAAACAGGCTTAGTGTGTATGTATCTGTACATATGAAATCCCAGCTGGCACTGCACACATAAGTATCCGAGATCCAGACTCAAGGATGACACCAGATATCCAAGCCCAATAGAATGATGAAAATGGCTCACATAGAAATCATATAGAAGAAAGGAGAGGGCACATAGCGTAATAACGTAAAGGATATTTATATTCAGACGGTTTTGTGAGCCGGCAGCCTTGTCATGCAAGGCTCCTTATCTGAGCTTCCACAAGGATAGGTGGTGCTGTGTCCGCAGCCTTCTTTTCTTCCTAGGGTCTTTCGACCTTCCATCGAGGAAGACATTGTTCTGCCATCCTTGTGTCCTCCTCTGTCGAATCCTAAGGAAACAACGTAATTTTTGGACGCTGTCCGAGCTCAGAGCATCAAGCGTCTGTTTTCACCAGGTGTGTAAGGCGGCGACATGCTCGTCCGTTCACACTTTCACTAAACTTTTACAAGTTGAGGTGTGTGTGTGTGTGTGTGTGTGTGTGTGTGTGTGTGTGTCTTCGGATGCTTCTTTCGGCTGCAAGCTATGCAGGCGGCTGTTTAGAATTGCAACTCCTCCATGGGGAAGCTCTGTTTTTGTTTTGGGGTGAAGTGGTTGTAAACCTACTTTATAAACAAAGACCTACAGGTAAGCCTAGATTAAGGCTTACCTGTAGGTGCATGAAATATCTCCTTAACCTACACGGAGCGGCGCTGTGATTGGCTGCAGCGGCGATACCCGGAAGTAACCTTCCGGCTAACGCCGCAGCGATGGATGCGGCTGAAGAGGGAGACGAGGACGGCTTTGGGGGCCCCGATCTAAGGTAAGTGATGCATAATGAGCTATTATGCTAGTCATAATAGCTCATTATGCCTTTCTCTTACAGCTAGTTAAAAAAAAAAAAAAAAAATTTTTAGGAGGGTTTACAACCACTTTAATGTTGTTCCCACCCCTCGTTTTTGGGACGTCCCACTATGTCAATAGGAAGCTGTGTCGGTCCATGAACGAAAGAGTAAATAGGATTTTTTACTCATTGTAAAATCCTTTTCTCTGAGTTCGTGGACCGACACAGCACCCACCCCTCGTTTTTAAGTTTTGTACTGCTTTTTGACTAACTGATCTGCGAGGTGCAGAGGGATTATACCCAGAGGGTCCTCCCCCTGGGCGGTGCTGTAGAGGGTGTGATGCAACACTTTTTTACAAGTATTTCTGCCTAGTCACTCCTAAATAACGGTTAATACCCACTATGTCAATAGGAAGCTGTGTTGTTCCATGAACTCAGAGGGATTTTTCGGATGCCCCAAACATCCGAAAAGGGGATTTATCAGAGAAAATTACTTTACCCAAGTCGTCAGCAGTCCAATACCTCTACCTTTTGCAGAATGAGTCTGTCCCTGATGTTTTTTTTCCTGGAGAGAAGTGGATTCCTTGCTGCCCTTTTTGACACCAAGCCATCCAAGTCTTTGGCTCACTGTGCATGCACTTACACCTGCCTGCTGCCATTCAGGAGCAAGCTCTGCACTGGTGGGGCCCCAATCCTGCAGCTGAAGCAACTGTAGGGAGACAGTCCTGGCTCTTACTGGACTTTTCTTGGGCACCCTGAAGCCGCCTTCACAACAATTGCGATTTTTTTTTTTTTTTTTTTTTTTTTTTTTTTAAAAAAACTCGATTTACGATTCGATTTTTTTTTTTTTTTTTTATTATTATTATATTGAAGTGCATCAACAAACAAAATTGCAAAGGCAAACCCTTTCTCTAACTGCAAAGTCAGTGTGCAACAAAGATTGTTAAACATCCAAATTATTAATACTGTATTTGGATTTAGCTAATAAAACAACAAAAAATCTTGGTTACTCTTAGTTGAATTGAACTGTGCCCGTGCCTCACTATGCCCGTGCCTCACTATGCCCGTACCTGATGCAGATTTTCATGGGAAATGGATTTTACTGCTACACTGGCGGCCATTCCAGTATTCAAAAGCTGCGCCTCCTCCTCGTCTGTGATAGGCGGAACACTCAATTTCCCAGCATTCAGTGTTCCGCCTATCATGGACATCCGCTCAGCCTCATAATACAGATGAGGATGAGAGGATGTCCGTGATAGGCTGAACACTGCCTGCTGTGAAATTGAGTGTTCCGCCTATCACAGACGACGAGGACTTGGGAGGCGTGGCTTTTGAACACTGCAATGGCCGCCGTCTGTCTGCATGACACGCTGATCAGGTAGGCAGACGGAGGCTTGCGGTTAGTTAGTGTTACATTACTTCTACTCGTGGCGGCTGCGGCGAGTAGATGTAATTGGGGTAACGCTGCCCAGTGCCATTCCGGATACGCCCCCTGCAGCCCTACTACGGAAACTTTGAAGGAAAAAAAAAATGTAAAAAAAAAAATAAAACCTTTTTTTTCTTTTTTTTTTTTAAATTTAAAAAAATCGATTTTCTTCAAATCTGAATCGATTTGAACTCAAAACTCGCTTTAAGATTAAAATCGATTTTTTTCCCAGCCCTACAAAGAGGGGCTTTGCAATTCATCCGATCACTCTTAGCATTCTAGAGTATATGCAAATTGACATCATAAAAACGAAGGCAGCAGAATTTGTGAAAAACGTGTTGTCATTCTGAAATCTCTTGGCCAGAATCAGTTGGCCACCTAGGAAGGAACCCTCAGCCAAAATACACTATTACCAAAAGTATTGGGACACCTGCCTTTTTATATGCATATGAACTTTAATGGCGTCTTAGTCCATAGGGTTCAATATTGAGTTGGCCCACTCCTTGTAGCTATAACAGCTTCAGTTCTTCTGGGAAGGCTGTCCACAAGGTTTAGGAGTGTCTGCGGGAATGTTTTTTAAAAAAAAGATTTATTTTTGTTTTTGACAACATACAACAAACAGCAGTAACCGACCCAGCACAACACTGAGTCGGTAATGGGCCAACATGCACAGGTACATTTACAGAAACCTATCCGGTCTAACTGACAGTATTGCTAACTGACTATCCGACAATAACAAACTCCCTCCCCCACCACCAACTCCCTTGCTCAGTTCCCTCTCCCCCCCCCCCCCCCCCCCCCACGAGTCATCCAGATACAGCAATCTTGCCCCACCGCACACTGTGACCAGAATCTAAAGGCGGAGCCCCAAATCGTTCAGCAGAACCACTGGATTCAAAGAGACTCAATTCAGCGTTCCCCCAGGTGCAGGTGCTAACCTGCAGTCAAATCAGTTATACCATGCCTGCCACACTCTATCAAATTTCTTTCTGCAGCCTCTAGATAAGTACATCGCCTTATAATATGGCATCATAGAATTGACCAGCCCCTTCCAGAAGTGCAAATCAGATGCCCCTGGTTTGCGCCACCGCAATAAAATGGCCTTCCTCCCATAGAATAAGAGGATGTTGAGGAGTTTTATGGGCCCAAGACGGGACCACCTCTTCAACCAAACCCAGGAGGCAGACCCTGACCGTCACCGGAACAAGAGTCCTCAGAACCGCTGATATACAGAAGGTGACCTCCGACCGAAACTGTTTAATCTGAGGGCAGCTCCAAAATGTATGTTCAGCCGCCGCTGGAGCAAAAGAGCATCTCCAGCATTCCGCCTGTACCTAGCTGGCGTGTAGTAAATCCTATGCAAGAACTTAAAATTAATCAGTCTGTCCCTAGCTGCTACCAGATGTTGAAACGGATGTGCCCACATGTCATCCCAGTCCTCTCTCTGAATGTCCAGGACCTCAGCCTCCCACCATTCTCTACACTTGTGCACTGCTTTCGGCCTAGTTTTGATCAACTTTGTAGGAAACAGAGCGTCTTGGGACGGTCATCCGTTGTTGGCAAATTCTCCAAGTCCGAGGGAAAGGATTCTATGGTTCCGTTTTTTAAATTGCGATTGAAACACATGGCGCAGCTGAAGATACCTAAAGTATTGTGAGTTGGGTAGGTCATGTCTGGCTTTAAGCTGGTCAAACGTCAGCAATTCCCCGTCCATAGTAATATATCCCTGAGTATTTTGATTCCCCTGGTCACCCAGCCCATGGGATCTTCGAATGAGTAAAAATGTGACAATTTTTAGGGTTCATCCACAAGGGAGTGGAAGGAAAGAGACCCTGGTAACTGGGACACACCATTCCAACTGCCTCCTCCCACGCCTTAATCGTGGCCAGTGAGAGGAAGATCCATCTTGATACCTCTATGTATGGCCAACCGTAGGGACCAGTAGGAGCCCAAGTGTGCCGCTTCCAGGACCGTGGCCAAGTCTCCATCTGAGAGGTCAGCCACCTATGAACTAACACAATTTGTCCAGCTATATATAGTACTTCTGCCAATCCGGTAGGGCCAGACCACCCTAGCCCCCCCCCCCCCCATGGTTCCTGTAAGACTTTCAGTCCTATTCTGGGCTGTTTAGAAGGCCACAAACAAGCTAGTAAGACCGTCCAATTGAAATAAAAAAATGGACTTGGATCCATATGGGAGCATTCTGCAAAAAATATAGTATGACTGGGAGGATTTTCATTTTCAATCAAGTGTTTTTTTTTTTTTTTTTATTGAAATAGATTCAATGTATACATACACAGCAAAATGATCCATAGATCAGGTCTACAAGTCCCATTTTCAGAGCCAACAGTCGTGCAATATGCTGGAAAATACAACAGTAGGCGTGGGTGTTCCCACCAGAAATGTTCAAGACACAAAGTACAAACCATTAAAGTAGCAACAGCATACGAAAACAATCTATACAGCATATGGGGGGTAATCATCTCACAACGATAAGCAGGTATCGGAGTTCTGTAACCAGCGATCCCATACCTTCTCGTATTTGGCCGGACACCCTCTGTTTATATAAATGCATTTTTTGTAAGGCAAAGTGACATTGACCTCACCTTTCCACTCCACCAGGGTGGGGGGGTAACTGTCTCATCCACTTTCTAGCGATGATCTTTCTGACTGAGAACAAAGTCTCCTGAAGAAATATTTTCAAGAATTTGTCTAAACCCACTGGGAAAATCCCCAGGATGCACTGTTTCGGGTCCAAGGTGAGTGGTGAGCCCATCTCATCATGCAGGAAATCCACCACCTGTTTCCACAGAGCCTGAATCCTGACACAGGACCACAGCAGGTGGAAAAAGGTGCCTGTCTCGGATCCACAGAGTGTACAAAGAGTAGATTGCTCTCTTCTATATCTGGCCACTCGGAGTGGAGTCAGATATGCTCTATGCAGAATATAAATTTGGGACAGTCTGATAGTTTGGGGGACACCACCGCAGGTCTCAAATGCCTCCTCCCATTCCTCATTGTCCACTGGGCCCACCTCCCTCTCCCAACGGGGCTTCAAGGCGAATGCCAATTTACTGGAGACAGGGGTAGACAGCATGTTATAGAAGTATGCTATTAGGCCCTTTGCGTCTGTACCCCTAGCAACAGCCATTATCGGGTTAGGCGTGGGTCGAGGGGGAGTTCGTGGGAATTGGGCCTGAGTTGCATGACGAACCTGGAGGTACCGGGAAAAACTTTTTTTTTTTTTTTTTTTTTTTTTTGGAGCATGAATTGCTCCTTTCAGTACGTCAAAGTTTTTGAGATTGCCGTCAGATAGTATATGGTGTAGGCAGTATACGCCTCGAACTCCAGATCCCCGGATCTTGAATATGTCCAAATTCTGGCATGGATTTGTTATGCCATAGCGGCGTGTAGTCATTATGAGGCGGTATTTTTAACTTGGTGGATGCCAGGTTCCACGTGAGTTTTATAGTGATATATAAGGGATTTAGTATCCCCTTCTGGATCTGTACCACCCATCCCCAGGGTCACAGGATAGAGAGGGTCATGGGTTTGTTGCGCCCATCTTGGACATAAGATTCGAAATCTCTCGCTGTCCGTCTTATCAATATGATAAAAGTGGGACAGCTGGGCAGCCAGGTAATATAGGTTGAAATCCGGCAGAGCTGTGCCCCCCCATGTCCGTCGGGTTCTTAAGTGATTACCACGAAAGCTTATGTCGACTAGGTCCCCAGACAAAGGGTTGAAGGAGGGCTTCTAGAACCTTAAAGTATTTTAACTGGAGATATATAGGGGAGTTCCAAAGGATATATAAGGCTTTGGGTAAGAGGACCATTTTTATAAGGTTGATGCGACCCCACACCCCAAGGGACAGCCGGGCCCTTATACGCATCTTGGTTCTGACTAGAGCAAAAAAGGGTTCAATATTGAGGGCAAGATAGTCTGAGGGGGTCCTGGATATATGTATCCCCAGGTACTTTGACCTCCACTCTTTGGAGCGGCAAATTAGCTTGGGACTCAGGGGGAGGAAAACTATCAAGTGGCAAGATCTGTGAATTTTAAGGCCGGAAAAAATTCCAAATTGCTCTATAATCTGTAGGGCCTTGTGAAGGGAGGGGCCTGACTCTGCTAGGTATAGTAACGTATCATCCGCATATAAACTTATTTTTTCGGTGAGGGGGCCAAGACTCAATCCCACTATCTCCGGATCTGCTCGGATAACCATGGCCAGAGGTTCTGCCGCCAAGGCATAAAGCAGGGGAGAGAGGGAAGCCCTGCCGGGTGCCTCTGCTTAGGCTAAACAGCGAAGAGGGCCACCCATTCGCTACCACCTTGGCAGATGGGTCCTGATAAAGGAGCTGAGTCCATTTTATAAAGTTCGGCCCGAATCCATATCCCTCTAGACACTTCCATAAATAACCCCACTCTACCGAGTCAAACGCTTTCGCGGTATCCAGTGACACCACTACTCGCGTTCCGACAGTCTCGTGTTTAGCTTGTAAATTAATGAAAAGTCTCCATAGATTGAATGAGGTGTTACGGCCTGGCATGAAGCCTGCTTGATCAGGGTGTATGAGGGATAGGATAATTTGGTTGAGGCGTAGGGAGAGAACCTTGGCTAGAATTTTAATGTCCACTTGTAGCAGGGAGATGGGGCGGTAAGACTCAGGCAAACCTGGATCTTTCCCGGGTTTAGGAATGAGGACTATCGTGGCCTCCCGCATAGATGGTGGCAAGGCAAAAGACTTAAACAGATCATCGTAAAGTGTCCGTAATTTGGGTATGAGAACCTCGCCAAATCTGGAGTAGAACTCTATGGGGAGGCCGTCTGAACCCAGAGACTTGGATCTGGCAAAACTTGCCATAGCAATGGCTATCTTAGTTTCCGTAAGGGGTGCCTCAAGGAGAGCTATCTGGTCCTCTGTCAATTTAGGAAAAGGCACATTCGCTAGAAAGTCATGGGGTCACTATTGGGAGGGGCCTTAGACTGGTATAGGTCAGAAAAAAGTCTTTGCATTTGGAAGTAACCGTGGGTG
Source organism: Rana muscosa (assembly GCA_029206835.1). NCBI lineage: Eukaryota > Metazoa > Chordata > Amphibia > Anura > Ranidae > Rana > Rana muscosa. The sequence continues at coordinate 96,126,235 of CM055126.1, forward strand.
GGTCTGTGATCTGAGTCGCCCCCCCCCCCACCGAGTCATGCAGAGTAATAACTACCGGTCGGCTCCCGTCTGCAATGGCGGGAGTGCGTCCTCCATATCACTCAAGCGTGTCTCCGTGGTCTCCACCCTCTCACGCAGGTTTTGCATGTCCTGCCTGATTTGGGATATATCCACCTTCACCTCCTTGATCTGTGTCGCGAGGGATGTGCGGCATAGTGTAATAGCATTGAGGAGCTTAGCTGTATCCCCCGCAGGCCTCACACTGCCCTCCGGTGCCGCGTCGCCATCCTCCCCAGGATCCTCCGAATCCTGATGGGGGAATTGCGCTAGCTTAGCCGCCGCAGATTTGTTAGATTTTGACGGCGACATGTCGACCGAGGCACCCAGGTAGGTAAGTGTGATGTATAGATTCAGTCTGTGGATTGCAGGATGTAATGGATTGAAGGATCAGTAGCCGGAGCTCCTCAGCAAGCGTCCTACTCCATGTACCGTCAGGCCACGCCCCTGAGGATTTTCAATAGGTTAACCCATCCTATGAGTGACAAAGGGATTTTTTGCCAGGCCTGGACCTTCTGCTTGAAAAAAATCAGGAGCGATGACAGATTAAGGGGCATGTAGTCTACCACATCCGCCGTAATCTTGACCCCTAAATACGCGATCTGCGATGCCCACTTCAATGGCAGGGCCGGGTCAGCAATGTCCCTGGCCCCAGCATCTAGAGGTAAAATAGACGATTTAGACCAATTGACTTTAAACCCAGAATACTGAGAAAACTCGTTCATAATGTGTAGCGCTGCCTCCAGTGACTCCTTTTGGGTCTCGCAGAAACAGCAACATGTCAGCATAAAGTGCCAGGCCTTAGTTAATAGTCCCCACCCTAATCGCCTTAACCTCCCCGGCCACTCAATGCAACCGCGATTGGTTCCATCATGAGGGCAAACAAAAAGGGTGACGGGGCAAAATCTGGAAAATGGGGAAGTGTGAATTCCTATGCGGACTGCCGTCCTGGGGTTATTATATAGTAGCGAAATCCACCTTCGAAAGGTCGGGCCGAATCCCATTTTCTCCAGTACTGTCAACATGTAGTGCCAGTAAAGAGTCAAAGCTTATGCAATGTCAATAGATACCACAATCCTAGTGGCTGAGTCAAAGTTGGGGAGCTGCAGGTGAGTAAACAGCCGTCTTAGGTTAGTGTCTGTAGACTTACCGGGCATAAACCCCGTCTGGTCAATATCCACCAGGGCGGAAATAATGCCTGCCAGTCTCTTTGCCAGAACTTTCGTTAGGATTTTCAAATCCATGTTTAATAAGGCGATCGGTCTATAAGGTGAACGTTCTAGAGGGTCTTTACCCGGCTTGGGAAGTAGAATCATATAAGCGGCGAGCATTGACGTAGGCAATTGCTGATGTATACAGTAGGCTAATAATGCTGCAAGTCTGGGTGCTATCTGATCTGCGTACATCTTTATAATAGCCCGCTGGAACCCCGTCAGGGCCCGGGGCCATATGTGGGGGGTAAGCAAAAAATCGCTGATACCACCTCCTTATTAGTGATCTCGGCCTCCAAGACCTTCCCGATCAGTGACGGATAGCCTCGGAAGTGGGAGACCCCCCCAACAAGTCCAAGGCCGACCGGTCATATGGAGGAATGGGTGCATACAAGGTCGAGAAAAAGTATTGAAACTCGGACATTGTCAGTTGGGTCACTAGCCAGTCCTCCGTCCTTATGGCTGATAACTGGGATATTTGCAAGTTGGAGAGTCTGCTACCAGCCTAGCAAGGAGCTTCCCATTTTTGTCACCCTCCGCAAACTGATTCTGTCCTATGCTTCGCCTCCTGTATGTGCCAGATTATTAAAAATGCAGGGTGAGCAACCTCCGGGCCTCCAACAAAGCAATGTAGGAAGAGCCTGAAGGATTACTGGCATTGCTTTCCACGCATTCCCTTTCTCCGTCTTGCAACAATTGAACCTCGGCATTTTGTTCCACCCTCTTTCTTTATAGCTGAAATACAATCCCCCCCCCCCCCCCGATTACCGCCTTAAATGCATCCCATACTATTGAGGGGTCAGCAGACTCCAGACTTGTTACCCAATAATCTGTAACCGAGTCCATAAGGTGAGTAGTTATCCGATCATTTTGTAGCCAACCTGGCAAAAGTTTCCAACCCCTTGACCCCCTCCCAGAGGGAAGGGCCAGGGAGAGTGAAAGTGGGTTATGATCAGACAAGCCCCCCACCAGATAAGCAATGTCCTTCACATGTGACCTCACCGGACTACCAAATGCAAAGTCAATCCTGGCCGAAGAGCGATGCGTCTGCGACAGGTGTGGAAAGCACTTGGCAGTGGGGTTCTTCGCACGCCATATCTCGGTGAGCCCTGCCACCGATGCCCAGGATATAAGATCCACCGAGCCCAACCTCCCCGTATTGGAAGAATCCAATGCATCTAAGGTAGCATTGAAGTCCCCCATGATTAAAAGCGGGAGATGAGCATGAGGGGCCAGTTTGACTAACAAATCATACAAACATTGCACATTAAATGGGGGCGGCAGATGGACATTTACCAACAACATTTTACAGTAACAGATATGTAAGGCCAGGGCCACATATTGCCCCCCCCGGATCCGAGATCACCCGATGGATAGTGCAGGGAACAGATTTACTAATGAGGATAGACACCCCCTTGCAAAAGTGGAATAGGTGGCATGAAAAGCCTGCTGAATCCAGGGCCTACGCAAGGCAAGTATCCTGCTTCCATCGTTCATTCCAGGAAATCATTTTAATTGGATTAGCCATGGTCGCAGAACAAAATCATTGCAAAGTGGAGGCCCGCCATCCCTAGCCAATAAACATTGTAAGTGTTCCGTGAGGCAAGGTACCCCCTCCCCAAAGGGAGGGCTGCCCCTACCAACAGAGCAGAGAACTGAGCAAATAGTAACCCCCATACAAAAACCTAAACAAAAACATACCCCCCTTGCCATTATACCAGAACTAAACCAAAAAAGTAAAAAATAGAACAATGTCCGGTATGTAGCTTTTAGTCCCAAACTGAAAAATTGGAAAAGTGTTGAAAGGTCAACCGTCTGTGAGTGTCCAACAGAACAAGTACGATTTTTTTTTTCTGTAAGCTCCGCATTACAGAACAAAAAAATAGCAAGGAACATTTGAACAAAATGAAGCAAATATGAATAGGAACATAAAGTCCTGTATGGATAGTGAAATAGTGCCATCTAGTGGTGGCAAGACAAACTCTTCAGGTTCAGTACATTGGAATTAAGACCAGGGAAACTGGAATATAGCTTGAGTATGCAGGATAAAACAAAGGCAATAAAAACATTTAAAAAAATGAAGAGGGACGCAAACAATCCAGTACTGCCCATGACCACTCAGATTGCCCAAATCAATGTGCAGACAGTTCAAGGCACAACAGGTGCAAAAGTGTAAGTTGTACACTTAGCCAGTCTCTTGCAGTCCTCAAGGGTTCTGGTCCAGCCACTTGCACGCATCAATCGGATTGTCAAAAAACTTGACTGCACCATTGTGTTGAACCCCCAGCTTGCTAGGATAGAGCATACTGTACTGAATATTCTTCTCCCTTAGCCTCTTCCTTACATCATTAAATGAGTGCCTTTTCCTCTGGGTCTTGTCTGAAAAGTCAGGGAACAGCATCACTTTGGCGTTTTTCAAACTTTAGCTCAGGGTGTTTTCTTGAGGCAGCCATAATCATGTCACGGTCTCTATAGTTAAGGAACCTCACCAGGAATGGTCGGGGATAATTCCCTGGAAGACGCCTGCCAGTAGGCCTGTTCCACCACATAAGTTGGAGGGAGCTCCCCCAAACTGCTTGAACTGTTCCACAAAGGAAGTAGTCTGGGATCCCTCAGCCCGCTCTGGCAGGCCTACCACCTGCACATTATTCCTCCTCTGCCTGTCTTCTGCGTCGCCAGCTCTGCTTTGCAGCGACTTCACCATGGCTTGCAATTCAGATAGTTGATTGCCCTGGGAGTGAGATGCATCCTCCACCTCTGATATCCTGTCCTCTGCCACTGTAAGCCTGCCCCGTATCTTGTCTATGTCATGCCTGATCAGAGTACATTCTGTAGTAAGATGTTCTATGCTCACCATCACCGCCGCCTTGCTTGCATCTATAGCTTCCAGGATAGGTCGGGTAATGGCATCCTGAGCTGTCCCTGGGACCTGATAGACCGAGGGGGAGTCATCAGAGCCCGACTCCTTGGCTGGCTGCAGCGGCCGCAAACACCATCCTCCTGGCTTGTTTCCTCTCCTGCTTGGTGGCTTGAGGGGAAGGCAAGATTGCGGCGGCGGGACTAGTGTCTGAGCCTCGTACAGAGCGGGTCTGGCGTTGGCTCTTCTGAAACTGTTTCCCAGCCCCTTTTTCATGACCAGGATGTAGTCCACACGTCCGGTACCCCAAGTACTGAAATGCGGGCAAAATAACGCCAAAGAAAAGATAAATTAGCAGGAGAGATGCAGAGCTCACAGGGAACACGTCCTGCTTCATTCACATCCGGTCACGCCCCCCGTCTGCGGGAATGTTTGACACTTCTTCCAGAAGTGCATTTGTGAGGTCAGGCACTGAATATTGTACAAGAAGGCCTGGCTCACAGAACACCTTTTTGGGATGACTTGGAGCAGAGGCTGTGAGCCAGGTTTTCTCGTCCACATCAGTGCCTGACCTCACAAATGCGCTTCTGGAAGAATGGTCAAACATTCCCATAGACACACTCCTAAACCTTGCGGACAGCCTTTCCAGAAGAGTTAAAGCTGTTATAAAGGGTGGGCTAACTCAATATTGAACCCTACGGACTAAGACTGGGATGCCATTTACGTTCCACCTGGAAAGTATTCACAGCGCTTCACCTTTTCCACATTTTGTTATGTTGCAGTCTTATTTTCAAAAGGAATTAATTTAATTTTCCTTTTTAAAATTCTACAAACCATACCCCATAATGGCAACATGAAAGAAGTTTGTTTAAAATCTTTGCAAATTTATAAAATAAAGAAGAAAAATCACGTGTACAGAAGTATTCACAGCCTCTGTGCAATACTTTTGTTGAAACACCAATTACAGCTTCAAGTCTTTTTTTTGAGTATGCTACAAGCTTGGCACACCTTCTTCTTTTTTTTTTTTTTTGGGAAGTTTCTCCCATTATTCTTTGCAGGACCTCTCAAGCTTCATCAGGTTGGTTGGATGGGGTGCGACGATACACAGCCCTTTTCAGATCTCTCCAGAGATGTTCAATCAAGCTCAAGTCTGGGCTCTGGCTGGGCCACTCAAGGCCATTCAGAATTGTCCCGTAGCCACTCCTTTTTGTTATCTTGGCTGTGTACTTTAAATTGTCATCCTGTTGGACGATGAACCTTCTCCCCAGTCTGAGGTCCAGAGCGCTCTAGATCAGGTTTTCATCAAGGATGTCTCTGTACATTGCTGCATTTGTCTTTCCCTCAATCCTGACTAGTCTCCCAGTTCCTACTGCTGAAATACATCCCCACAGCATGATGCTGCCACCACCATGCTTCACTGTAGGGATGGTACTGGCCAGGTGAAGAGCGGTGCCTGGTTTCCTCCAGACATGATGCTTACCATTCAGGCCAAAGAGTTCGATCTTTGTTTTAATCAGGCCAGAGAATTTTCTCAGTCTGAGTCCTTCGGGTGTCATTTGGCAAACTCTCAGGTGGGCTGTCATGTGCATTTACTGAGGAGTGGCTTAAGTCTGGCCACTCTACCACACAGGCCTGATTGGCGGAGTGCTGCAGAGATGGTGGTTCTTCTGTAAGGTTCTCTTCTCCACAGAGAAATGCTGGAGAGTGACCATCTGGTTCTTGGTCACCTCCCTGACTAAGGCCCTTCTCCCCCGATTGCTCAGTGTGGCTAGGCAGCCCGCTCTAGAAGGAGTCCTGGTGGTTCCAGACTTCCTTTTACGGATGATGAAGGCCACTGTGCTCATTGGGACCTTCAATGCTGCAGAAATTTTTCTGTACCTTTCCCCAGATCTGCGCCTCTATACAATTGTTTAGGTCAACAGACAATTCCTTGGACTTCATGGCTTGGTTTGTGCTCTGACATGCACTGTTAATTGAGGGACCTTTATATAGACGTGTGTGTGTGTCTTTCCAAATCATGTCCAATCAACTGAATTTACCACAGGTGGATTCTAATCAAGTTGTAGAAACATCTCAAGGATGATCAATGAAAACAGGATGCACCTGAGCTCAATTTTAAGTGTGCTAGCAAAGGCTGTTGAATACTTGCTGTAACGGGAGGTCCCGTGGAACCCAGAAGTTCTTAGAAAGTATGAGCCAGAAAATAATGGACATTGAGAATATGTCTTGGATTGCTTTGAAATGGGTCTGTAATATTAATCCACGGTATTTCCCAGGATATCTGTAAAGGACTATTTACTGGTTGTTTGATTCTGAACTCAACAGGTTAATTGAGAGATGCTGATGTGTTCAACTACACCTGGCTGCCTGTGTAATGTACATTAAATCCAGACTAGCTTCCAAAGACCTTTTCATTGTTTGTGATGATGTGGATTGGAGCTGGTAGACCGTCTGGCTGCCTATTATGGGATGTTTAAGTGTCTTGCTGTGAGGAAAGGGGGGGGGAATCACTCCAGCAACCCCTCCTGCTAAGACTGTTTACTGAAGGAGAAGTTTGAACACACCTGACCTGTATCACCATTGTCATTGGACAGTTTATCCCGCCCTGTTCCCCAAGGAGGGGAGGGAAGTGTTTTGAAGGGAAGTGTGTTACTATGTGCTTGTAATAAAGATTCATTCCCTGTTTTTGGAACCTTAACACAGAGCGTTGTCTCGTTTGTGCTGGGAGAAATATTTGTATGGGGTCTTATTCGGCTGGTTGGAGTGTCTGGTAGCTGCTGTGTGTTCGAGAATGGAATATCCTAAATGACGTTAACCCCTGTCGTTACACTTGCTTACATAAAATAAATTTGCAAAGATTTCAAACTTCATGTTGTCATTATGGGATATTGCTTGTAGAATTTTGAGGAAAATAATGAATTTAATCCATTTTGGAATAAGGCTGTAACATAGCCAAATGTTGAAAAAGTGAAGCGCTGTGAATACATTCCGGATGCACTGTAAGTTCATGTGCGTGTAAAGGCAGGTTACTTTTGGTAATAAAGAGAAAGAAGATCACTTTTGGTAATAGTGTATTAAGCAAGCGTGTGTTGTGGAATTCCTAGGCTGTTTGCAGAGCACACAGCCTATAATTCCTGTGCTATCTAAGCACACATCAGATTTCATTTTTTGCAATAATGCTATCTTTAAGTTAAATTTGCTAAGATCCACTCACCGTTCATTCCCATTCATCCCAAGAAGGCAGCACCACAAAAGCTATGTTCTCATTTCAGCATACCAGCATAGACTAGCCGACGCCTAATCATAGGCTTTTATTAAACTCAAAAGATCTCAGACAGGAGGTGATTGGCTGCAGCAAGCAATCACCTCCCCCCCCATGGGCGGGGACATCACAGGATGTCCCTACCATACAAGGAAAATGGCAATACCTGGACATTCCTTCCAACAGGAGATGCCATACATGAATACAATAACGTAGGATGGCTAAAGTTACCGTTGATGGGAATTCTTATTCTGCGCTATTCCATAGAATAACGCATATTAAGATTATACTATTATTGAATGGGGGAGGGAGGCTATCTGCAGACGCACGCTACGAATCCCAATCAATGGTGATCAGACACAGCAGAGACAAGAGCGCGCATCCGCCTATAACCAATGATGTCGTTGCAGAGTGAACATATCCCCTCCCTAACGATCGTCCGTGCTAATGCACAGAGGGCCCCCGTCGGTGGACATATCCGCACCCTGCAAACATCCACACTCCAACCTCAAGACGTTTTCCCCTATCAGACGGGATTCAACCAGCCTCGGACTACCCCAATCAGCTCTTTTAGAGCGGGTTGCGGAAGTACTAACACTGGGTGACACTATGACAATACATATTAAATACATCTCCACAACAGTATGTATGTGTGTGTGTGTGTGTGTATGTATGTATGTATGTATGTATGTATGTATATGTATATATATATATATATATGTGTGTGTGTACACATACACACACATATACACACATACACATATATATATATATATATATATATATATATATATATATATATAATTTTTTTTTTTTTAAATGAACAGCCTTGGTTGGCCCTAGATTTCAAATGATTCATCCAGTCTGGCTGAATCATTTCTAAGGACCTGTAGGCATGGGTAACCAAAAGCTCCCAGGTGGGCAGGTGGAGACTGGCAGTACTGCAAGGTTTTTCATCTAATCCAACTGCCTCCACTCCTAGATAACCTGGCGCTGTAGGCATCTACGTACGTCTGTCCAAAAACCCCTGTTCAACAACCTGTATGTATGAAGACTCTGGTCACCATTTTGTTAATTTTTATGCCTAAACTTAAATCTAAGCTAATGTCGTATTGCCATGACTGCATGTCTATCTGTGCGTGGTCACAGTAATTGTTCTGACTTTTGGCTTGCAAAACATTTAGAATACAATTTACTTTTGATTTAATTTTATATTGTGTATTTTTGGTCCATGAGAAGAGGGGGGAGAGAGAGCAGCGCAACTAAGTGCAGCATGTGGATTAAAAGCAATTGTATTTTAATTTGGGTCAAACTCACATTTTGAGTGGCGATAAACAAGCATTTGGTTAATGGTTCCTTGGATATACTAGCAGCTCCCTTGATGCCCAGCTGGTCAGCGGTGATTATGCAGTCCCCGGCCGCTCCAGTAGTCTCCGCAGCGCAGAGGCTGGATTGTCTCACAGCAGGCACATCTGCCTGATGGAGCACGCAAGCTCAACCACGCTCCTTGTCCAGGAGTGCTGACGTGCCTGCTGTGAGAAAATCCAGCCTCGGAGCTGCGGAGACCAGAGGGACCGGGGACTGCATAATCACTGCTGGACATCAAGGGAGCAGCTAGGATATCCAAGCATCCATTAACCAATGCTTGTTTAAATTTTAAAATTGCGTTTAATCCACATGCTGCACTTAGAGTGGGGCTGCCCTCTCTTACCTCTTATGTTTAGAGTCTCTTCTGTTCTCCTGAGCTGGCTGCCACCACTGACCCTGTAAATAACCTGTAATGTAGCCCTGGCCTTAGGAGTATATGGACTTTTGCCTCCTAGGCATACTAAACTATTTTATTTAATTTTTATTATTTACATCTCACTAGCTGCTCTTGTAGTGCTCCATCCAATCCTCATTTACTAGTTATGTCAGTGGCATCTTCTGGACCTCCCCAGGTTAATTTTTATGGCTTTCAGCACTTGCGTGAACTCAAATCTTACATATTTGCCGGGTAAATTGCCCTCTTGACATCTGCTCCATACTTCACTCATATGCTGCTGTTTAGGGGGGAAAAAATGGTTTTCCTCTCCAGTAGCCTTCTTAAAATTTCAGGCCAAATACAGTATGCTAGTATTTACTTCAGTTCTTGGGTTCCAATTAACTGTTCTGTTAGTGCACCGCACACCTTTGCTGGCCCATAGGGTTCTCCCAGGTCAGATGGCACAACTTCCCTGCAACACGGGGTGTTTGTTTTCTGCTGTTTGCATTAACTGTTTGTTTTTTGGCAGGTCCTGCGAATGATGGTTGGCGTGAACATTTCTGACGACCAGCTGGGAAGCATTGCTGATCGTACAATTCAAGAGGCAGATCAAGATGGGGACTGTGCCATTTCTTTTACAGAGTTTGTAAAGGTAAGGATCTGTTAAATTTCAAAGTGTAAGGGTCCTTTCACATGGACGTGCAGGCTCCGCGGGGATCGCTCTGTCGATCCCCGCTGAGCAGGCAGATGACAGGTCGGTCTCTGCACACTGTGCAGGGACCGACCTGTCAGAGCGCCGCTCACCTCTATAGGGAATCGGATGACTATGGACCGTAGAGTCCGATGATCCGCCAGACATATGGAAAAGTAGGGTTTCCATCCGTCACACTTTGGGGGGGGGTCGAATGTCAGCAGGCATGTCACTGCTGACATCCGTGGCTCCATAGAGATGCACGGAGCGTCTGTTCAGGTCCGCCTAAAAAACGACAGGCGGACCTGAATGGTCCGCCCGTGTGAAAGGGGCCTAAGATTATAAATGCAGAAGAACTATGCGTCTATATGTGAATAAAAATCTACGCGAAGGCCAGAAGGTTAGTTATATCGAATGTGTCATGACCATACCAGGTCAAATAAGGGGGAGAGCGCTTCCCGGGGGGGGGGGGGTTAGCTCTTGTGGGGAGGAGCCGAGACAGCCGCTGAGGGACTCCAGAAGACGAAGATCGGGGCCACTCTGTGCAAAACGAACTGCACAGTGGAGGTAGGTATGGTATGTTTGTTATTTAAAAAATAATTAAACCTTTACAACCCTTTTTATTAATGAATCGACTGTACATAAACCAATTACAGTACTCTTGCTTGGTACATTCAATGAAAGGGATCCTTATGTGTCAACTCATTTTTGCCGAAATTAAACTTCACCTGGATGCATGAGTATAGTACGGTAATGCTCTGAAGAAAGATTACATTAATTTTTTTGAATTTAAGTATTGTTTATACATCATATTGCAGAACATCACTTAGCTTGCTGTGTGGGACATACCTCAGCAATATTGCACCATGGTCCCCAGGCAGGCACCAGAACAGGGGGAGCCCAAACCGAACACCTCAGATAAAAAGATCTACATCAAAAATCATGTGGCACTAAATTCCATGGTAATTTATGATCAGTTAAAGCTTAATTTCGGTGAAACGCATTGACACGCGAGGATCTCTGTCTTTTGGACTTACCAAGCAAGAGTACTGTAATTGTTTTTTGTACAGTTGATCCATTAAGCACCATATTTCCTTTGATTTTTTTTGGGGTTTTAAAGACTATGTATAAGTTTTTTTTTTTATAAATTTGATTTATTTTTTAAAAAAAAATTTACATTTTAAGACTCCTTGTCTGGCCTATATAGTCCCAACTTTTTCTCTAGTTCTGGTTTACTTGTACAATACAGATGTTGACCCAAAGTCACATTTTAACATATATATTTCAATTATAAAAAAACTTAAATTAAAAAGTTCATAATAAAACTGCAGCAGCGCTACGGACAAAATGTTCATATGTGCGTCTTCTATATAGTTGAATATATAGGTGATGATGATAGTGATTGGTGAGTCTGGTTCTACTTGATCCTAGTTTCAGTGCTTCTTTCACCAAGGTGTAATTCACCGCGTGGGGGGTAAAACAATCCCCCTATGGGGATGCACTCACCAGATATTTGAGCAATAAGGGCATATATAAACCATCCTCATTCCATGTGACTGCAATCTTATGTTTTTTGGACACCGCAGATATTTGATCAATAAGGGCATATATAAACCATCCTCATTCCATGTGACTGCAATCTTATGTTTTTTGGACACCGCTTGCATATGTGAGGGGAAAAAGAACAGATCCACATAGGGCAGTATTGTTTGGAAAATGTATTCAACAATCCCCAAAATGCCCCCTTTACAAAATGCGCGTACCCAAAATACAAATAAAACAGGCGTTGTATATAATGAGCGCTGTGAGCGCTTTTAGACTTGCCACTTGATGAGCGCCCCTGGCGTCCTCCTGGTGTTACAAGTCCTGGAGCGCAGACAGCGTCACTTCCGGTCTGCTTGGTGTGCTGGTCACGCCCTGACGTTTCGTCACTTCCTGACTTCTTCTGAGGGCGTGACCAGCGCTACCAACATCCGGATTAAATAGCACCTCTGTTCCGCCCGCCGACGTCGAGTTAGCGTTCGTGCGTCCGCGTCATTACGCATGCGCACTCAGCAATCTCCGTCTTGACTTGTTGTGGGCGGAAGTGCTCCATCCAGGAGTCCGGAATAGCGCTGCCCTCATTGGCGCACCCGTCCGGCCTCTATTTTGATTGGATGGTTATGTGTTCCCATGATACTAACAACACTAGTGGGACATTGATGAGCAAGTTAACCCCTCAAGGGGCGTTAGTGATTGTGTTACATGGCTGAACAGAACCCCGTTAGTAGGCTCCTATATACAGCAGGCATCGTGGCCCTGCGAGTGCAGGGACCATAGCAGTGCTGACAGCCTCTGTGAAACACACATTGTCCTAAGGATTCCTTGTGTTGTATCAGAAAAAGCCGCTATGTTTTTACAGCCAGCGCCCTCTGTGCAACACTGCAAGTACTCCTAATATGTTTATGTGGGTTACTGATAAACAACAATTAAATATGAAATATTTAAAATGTATTAAAACGGTCACTCAGTAAAAAATGTTGACTACATAAAACCACCTATAAAAAAGGGTAGATAGCCACATAAAACCGCCTCTATATATAAATGCATCCGCATATAAAAAGGTGTATCCCCACATTAAAATATGAACTGTGTCTATATATAAAACTCTTAAAACATGATAAAATGTGATAAATGTATATATAAAGTCCACCTGAGTAAATCCTATTCTCTTTAAAGTCATTTAATTTGAAATATCGTGTGAACGTAAAATTAAACCATACTTTCAAGGTTCTTTTGAGACATTTTTAGGAGTCACTTATAAAGCAATTAATATCAAGCTCAACGTTCAGTCCTTTCGGTACTAAAACGTCCGTTAGGAAAATCCATTTGGTTTCCTTCTTCGATAATTCTCTTACTTTGTGTGAGCCCCTCCAATTTGACTCCAGACATTCAATGCCCCAAAATTGGAGGCCTGAGGCATCTTGGTCATGTTTTAGTTTAAAGTGTAATGACACATTATGGTCTTTGAAGCCAATCTTGATATTCTTGATGTGTTCTGCTATCCTGATTCTGAGCAGTCTCTTTGTGCGACCAATATAAAGTAGTCCACATGGACATTTTAGAGCATACACTACAAAACTGCTATTGCATGTGATAAACTGCTCTATATCGAACTGCTGTTGGTTAGAGGGGGAGATGAAATGTTCCAGTTCTCTTATTGGTTGTGATACTTCTCGACATGCCTTACATTTCCTACATGCAAAGAAGCCATTTTGACTCCAAAATGTTGGAGGTTTGCTTGGAGGGTCTAGGATTTTTTTGACCACTCTATCCACATGGATGCTTTCCGGTATATAAACTGGGGTTTCGGAGGTAATACAGGGCCCAGTTTTTTGTCTAATAATAATATGTGCCAGTGTTTCCCAAAGATTGCCTCTACTTCCTTGTATTGAGAGATGAAGCCCCATTCCTTTGAGTTGATTCCATCTAATAGTGGTTTGCGTTTAGGTTGCAGACACGTTTCCCTGGGTATTAATGCCACCTCTTCTACAATTCTCTGTAGGGTTTCTGGAGCATAGCCTTTTGCCACAAATCTGTCTGAGAGGACTTTCGCTTGTGTAAAGAATTTGTTGTCATCAGAACAGTTGCGTTTCACTCGCATAAACTGGCCTTTAGGTATATTCTTTAGCCATTGTGGATGATGCCCACTTGTTGTTGGAAGGTAACTATTCCTGTCAGTTGGTTTGAAAAAGACCTTCGTACACAATTCCAGATTTTGGCGATAAACAGTAACATCTAAAAAATGTATTGTTTCTTTATGCCATTCGGAAGTCAGTCTGATGTTGTTGTTGTTCAAATTTAAAACCTTTAAAAATTCTTGGAGTGTCTCTACCGGACCAGCCCATATTAAAAACAGATCATCTATAAAACGTTTATAAAAAATGAGCTCAGCTCTTCTGTTTCTAAAAATCGCTTTGTCCTCCCACTCTGCCATAAATAGGTTCGCGATACTGGGAGCAAATTTAGCCCCCCATCGCCACCCCCTTTTGTTGCAAATAAAATTTTGTTGGAGTACCAGAAATAGTTGTGTGAGAGGCAGTAATCTAGGGCATGGCCGATAAACACTTTTTGGTTGTGGGGCAAGTCCTCCCTCTTACTCAAAGCCCAATTTAGGGCCAGTAAGGCGTCATCATGTTGGATAGTGAACCTACTGCAACCCAGGTGAATTATAATGGGGCCATGACAATGTTGGGGAACATTTTAGAAAAACAACTAAGGACATGGTGGGACATATGCACCCTAGAGCAGTACATTAAAGAAAAAATCATCATTCGGAGCCTGAGATGGGAAGTTGTACCCCAAGATGGGCTGGATGATCCAGGCTCCGTACAAGAATGGTTTGACCTTTTCAATGGGGTAGGATACAAGTTACAAGAACTCATCCTACAAAGAAAAAAACGCAAAATGATGATCCTGGAGAATAAAATCAATGCATTACAGCAACAATTAGATCCTATTAAAGACACTCAACCTATCATTGACTTCAATGTCAGAACCAACAGGAGATTAGAAAAAGTGGACAAAGACACACAAAAAAAGAAAATAAAGAAATATCACAGAGATATGGGCGACTTTAAGACCAACAGCATTTATGCCTGGCAGCAAACCCTTCCTGAGAATGTGAACTTATTAGTAAAACCAAAACCAACTGAACCACTAATTAATCGAGCTATAACACTGATGGATAGAGTACGGGGTTTTATAAGTGACAATGCTATAGAATTTGATTCTCCTGTAAATTTCTCCACCCCTATCCCAATAATTAAAAAGGGAAAACCGAAAGGAGGAGGTGGAAAAAGTAATCAGGTGAACAACCAACAATATAATAATCGTCAATATACACCGTATCAAGCACCAACTCAAAACAAATTTCAACCATTAGAGCAAAAGAACTACTACCCACCACCCCGCCCTTTTTTAGGGAGAGGAGGGGGGGGGACAGAGAAGGGGACGAGGGGCCCCACCACACAGAGGAAAACCCCAGTACCCCTCGGCACATCCGAGAGATCAAGATTGGAGAGACCCCCAAACCCAGAACCAGTGGACCAGGGACCAAACCCAGTATACATACCAAAGAAATGCAGATCTAGAGGATGCCGGGCAGGAAGGTCCAGAAAAAGGAGAAACCACTAAATAACGGTATATACAATTTAAGCCCAGTGGAGTGAACGCATAAAGAGGTGAACATTCTCAATATGGGCCTAAAATGTGGAATAAAGCAACCAGTAAACAAGTTTAATGTTTATATAGATGTACACAAATATATCAGGAAGCTAAATATAAAGAAACACTTTGTAGGATTAAATACACAGAATATGATTGCAAACACGGACCCTCAGAGGTCTGTAAACAGTGGATTAAAAAACAAATCATTGTTTAATCCCCTGAACAACCCCAACCATCAGGTGGAGGTATTCAAGGGGCTCATCATACGTGATTTGCATGAACTTGTACCCAAGAAGAACACAAGTCTAAAACATATTCAAGAAGGGATTGTCGCACTGGAAAAAAGGAAAGACATTGTCATCAGGCCAGCCGACAAAGGTGGTGGAGTAGTTATATTAACAAAAGAAATGTACCACACACAGATCATAGAAATGTTGTCTGATGAAGGCACGTACAAAGTGTTAGAGGGGGACCCAACACTGGCGTTCAGAAATCAGTTAACAACATTGGTAGAAATAGGCACCAAGTTGGGAGTACTATCAGATAAAGAAAAACAGTATCTGGTACCAGCAAGTAGCAAAATCCCCACGATCTACACATTACCAAAAATACACAAAGACTCCACCAACCCACCTCCCAGACCCATTGTAAATAGTATAGACTCTATTGCATCGCGAATGGGACAATACCTAGACACGTTCCTACAAAAAAGTGTGACAATGACACAAGCATACCTGAGAGATACTAAGGACTTTCTGAATTGTTTACGTAATGTCATAATAACTGAAAACCAAGAAATTCTGTTGGTAACAGCGGACGTGTCCTCCCTCTACACAATCATCCAACACGATGACGCCTTACTGGCCCTAAATTGGGCTTTGAGTAAGAGGGAGGACTTACCCCACAACCAAAAAGTGTTTATCGGCCATGCCCTAGATTACTGCCTCTCACACAACTATTTCTGGTACTCCAACAAATTTTATTTGCAACAAAAGGGGGTGGCGATGGGGGCTAAATTTGCTCCCAGTATCGTGAACCTATTTATGGCAGAGTGGGAGGACAAAGCGATTTTTAGAAACAGAAGAGCTGAGCTCATTTTTTATAAACGTTTTATAGATAATCTGTTTTTAATATGGGCTGGTCCGGTAGAGACACTCCAAGAATTTTTAAAGGTTTTAAATTTGAATAACAACATCAGACTGACTTCCGAATGGCATAAAGAAACAATACATTTTTTAGATGTTAATGTTTTTCGCCAAAATCTGGAATTGTGTACGAAGGTCTTTTTTAAACCAACTGACAGGAATAGTTACCTTCCAACAACAAGTGGGCATCATCCACAATGGCTAAAGAATATACCTAAAGGCCAGTTTATGCGAGTGAAACGCAACTGTTCTGATGACAACAATTTCTTTACACAAGCGAAAGTCCTCTCAGACAGATTTGTGGCAAAAGGCTATGCTCCAGAAACCCTACAGAGAATTGTAGAAGAGGTGGCATTAATACCCAGGGAAACGTGTCTGCAACCTTAACGCAAACCACTATTAGATGGAATCAACTCAAAGGAATGGGGCTTCATCTCTCAATTCCACTCTCAATACAAGGAAGTAGAGGCAATCTTTGGGAAACACTGGCACATATTATTAGACAAAAAACTGGGCCCTGTATTACCTCCGAAACCCCAGTTTATATACCGGAAAGCATCCAACTATGGGGATAGAGTGGTCAAAAAAATCCTAGACCCTCCAAGCAAACCTCCAACATTTTGGAGTCAAAATGGCTTCTTTGCATGTAGGAAATGTAAGGCATGTCGAAGTATCACAACCAATCAATGTCCCACTAGTGTTGTTAGTATCATGGGAACACATAACCATCCAATCAAAATAGAGGCCGGACGGGCGCGCCAATGAGGGCAGCGCTACTCCGGACTCCTGGATGGAGCACTTCCGCCCACAACAAGTCAAGACGGAGATTGCTGAGTGCGCATGCGTAATGACGCGGACGCACGGACGCTAACTCGACGTCGGCGGGCGGAACAGAGGTGCTATTTAATCCGGATGTTGGTAGCGCTGGTCACGCCCTCAGAAGTCAGGAAGTGACGAAACGTCAGGGCGTGACCAGCACACCAAGCAGACCGGAAGTGACGCTGTCTGCGCTCCAGGACTTGTAATACCAGGAGGACGCCAGGGGCGCTCATCAAGTGGCAAGTTTAAAAGCGCTCACAGCGCTCATTATATACAACGCCTGTTTTATTTGTATTTTGGGTACGCGCATTTTGTAAAGGGGGCATTTTGGGGATTGTTGAATACATTTTCCAAACAATACTGCCCTATGTGGATCTGTTCTTTTTCCCTCACATATGCAAGCGGTGTCCAAAAAACATAAGATTGCAGTCACATGGAATGAGGATGGTTTATATATGCCCTTATTGATCAAATATCTGGTGAGTGCATCCCCATAGGGGGATTGTTTTACCCCCCACGCGGTGAATTACACCTTGGTGAAAGAAGCACTGAAACTAGGATTAAGTAGAACCAGACTCACCAATCACTATCCTCATCACCTATATGTTCAACTATATAGAAGACTCACATATGAACATTTTGTCCGTAGCGCTGCTGCAGTTTTATTATGAACTTTTTAATTTAAGTTTTTTTATGACTGTGTTTTATATGTACTTTTGATGTTTAAGCAGCTGCTGTTATCTTATATATTCCTATTTAGCGTCTATTTCTCTAGAGATTTATCCATAAGCGCAGAGCGATACTGAGAAGGAGGGCCAGAGCATTTTAGTATCTTTTATTGAATATATATTTCAATGCTTTATAAAAAAGATGCACATAATGTGTTTTATTATTTTTCCAGGTTCTAGAGAAGGTAGATGTAGAGCAGAAAATGAGCATCAGGTTCCTTCACTGACAACTTGAATTGCAACTCTAGAAAATTCATCATGAACCATAGAACAGTGTGTGCTTTACATCTCAAAGTGCCCTTCAGAAGACACCGACCCAAACAAAGAATATATGTATCACACTACTGCCGACAATTTGTAGATGCTGTATATTTTATGTTTCCAGCCTGATGGCTTGTTCCTGTTGGATACTAAAAGAATCTCACTTTTGATCCTGTTCCACAACTGACTGATCTATATAGCACTACATTGCATATTATTAATTTGGGTCAGGCTATTATTTTACCAAGTCTGGAAAATATGTTGCAGTAGTAAAGCAGTATTTAACCTGAAAGCAAACCTTTATTATATTGCAGATTGCCAATTCTTACATGTGATGGCTGCATTAGTTTCCTTTTTTTTTTTTTTTTTTTTTTTTTAGGCTTACTTTCTTTTATTTTCATGTGGTGATCTGGTTAGCAAGTCTGTTTTTCAAAAGAGAAAGCTTTCTTGCAAATGTATCAGTTACAGGGATGAGACAAAACATGAACCACTGGCAGGGGTGCTTATAATCAGTTTCATTTTTTTTTTTTTTTATTATTTCTGTAAAAACTGTTGCTGTAACTGCTAAAATGCTAGCTGGAGTTTGGCATCAAATTGTTAGTGTATTTAAATCTGTTAATAAATGTAATCGTCACCACCAGACTGACCATGCAGGAGGTGTTACTGGCCAGATCATCAGGTGAAAACAGAGGGAGGAAAAGCCTAAAAATAAAAAGTACCGGTAAATGCAGCCACTACATCTACTGATTGGTAAGCTGCAATATATTTCTTTAAAAAAAAAAATATATATATATAATCTTGCTTTCAATTTGTATAAATGTAGACTCAACTGTCTAAAGAAAAAACGTATTGAATACCAGAAAATTTGTTGTATTTATTTAGTTCACATGATTAATTTCAGTGTAACTATGCAACTGCTTCTAGGGCGTGCAAATTGGCTGATAATCAGAACATGATGAAAGGGAGCTTCAGGGCCATAGAAATCGAACTACCATGCTTCTACTCCATCGTCAGAATTTCTATGCCTGTGGATATCTGTATCAGATATACAACGATAAGTGTAATTCACATTATTACACTTGCCTCATCACAGCCTAGAGATCTGTAGGAGTCATTTTCCTTTTACATTTGATTAAAACAACTGAAGTCATTTAGATTATAAGTCTGATTTCTCAACATAAAAATGGTAAAACGTATACAGTAGATTTGATTTCAATAAAAGTATCATTTAAATTTTTTTGGTACCATCTAACAAAAATGAGTGAATTCCTTTTTTTTTTTTTTTTTTTTTAAATGTTGCAACATGAAGTCAGTGTAGCTGCTGCAAACTTTTTTAGGCTGAGTCAAAGATGCACAGGACTCCAGTTTAATCAGTCCAAGGTTGACTGTGGTTTCCTTTGCATAGCTGATTGCATTATACTGCTAGGTACATATTGGCTGTGAATGAAGCCTCCCATATTTAAAGAGACACTCTAGTTGTGTTTAAAATCCTATTTATGTCCTTTGTGTATTCAAAGTAGTTTAGTAAACCTAATTTCATATTCTTACTTGCTTAGTTATGGAGAGATCGGACATCTTTGTTTGTAGGTCTACCATGTTTTTCAATGAGGAATGATTCTGCAAGGTATGGTCATCAAAACAAGTCAAGCCCAAAACTATACCTCCCATCACCTTAATTTAAGAGGAATACCGGCTTTTAAGGCTGAGTTTACACCTATGCGAATTTGGATGTGGATTTCCCTGCATCCAATTTGTATAGCAGGAGATTGTGACCGGCTCCCTATAGAGCCGGTTCACACGTCCGCAGCGGCTCCGGTGCGAATTGCACAGGAGCCCTGTGCGTCTTTTGGTCTGTTTTCAGGTCTGAATTTTGCCCAAAATTCAGGCTGAAATCGGACCTTAAATGGTGAATTGAGACGCACCGGACTCCTGCTGTGAGCCGCTGAGTTGGTGTGAAGCCAGCCTAAAGGAAATGATTTTGCTGGAATGTATACAGTGGTCTAATATAGAATTGTTAACAGATGTGATATCATCTTTACTCTTGGCTGACAAATGAAAGTGGATCTTAGGGGTGCCCTGTGATTGGGTAGCTCTCTTGGCTCCTGATATACATTAGTCTACTTTGATGAAGATTGTCATTAGTAAATCTTAAGCTGGCCATACACAGCTCCCCCGATTGAATTATTGCTTCAATCCACAATTTGTTTAGGATTATCTGAGCTACCCATACTTCTGATTTGCAGGATTGGCTTGTACAGTGCTCCTATAAAAGTTGTGTTCAAGGGGATTAAAAGATTTAAAATAAAAAAAACTTGAAGGCAGTGAGGTAGAATATTGTTATCACTGCTGCAAGCCCTGGGGCAAGATTTACTAAAGCTGGAGAACACTGAATCTGGTGCAGCTGTGCGTAATAACCAATTGGCTTCTAACTTCAGCTTATTCAATTAAGCCCACGTTCACATTGGGCCGATTTGGAATGCAATTTGACATGCCACCAATAGTACCGTCCGAATCGGTGCGGGTGCTGCACCAATTTCCAAAAGTAGTTTCTGTACTACTTTTTGGGGACTTTGGGGGTGGTTTGAGTAGACATCTGTGCATGAACCCGCACAGATGTCTGTCAAATTGCCCCCGAAGTTGAGCTGCATTGCTGGTTGGAAATCGTGCGAGTTCAGGTGAACTTGCACGATTTCTAACCCGCATCACTGAACCTGGGCTAAGGTAAAATAGGGTCTCCATCTGTCTGGATTTCACACAGGATCGGATAGCAGCGGGTGTCAGCCGACATGTCACCGCTGATATCCGCTGCCCCATAGGAGTGAATGGAGGGTCCAATCAGGTCCGCTTGATCGGAAAGCTCATGTGAAAGGTAGCAGAAAATCCGGAATGCTTTTGGCCTGATGTTGTAATTGGCATGTGCCATCAGGCAACAAGTTTTTTGAGCAGTCTGACCTGTTTCAGCTGAGCCTTTGCATTAACAGATGGCACTCTGGCATTCTAAAATTGAGCTCTGTTTAAGGTGACTGCCTTTCTTGGGAATGGTATTAAAATGTACATGGCAGGATTTACCAATTAGAATTACAGTGGATATAAAAAGTCTACACACACCTGTTAAAATGTCAGTTATCTGTTTTGTAAAAAAAAAATTAAACAGATGACTCATTTCAGAATTTTTTCCACCTTTTAGGCCGGGTTCACACCTATGCAAATTGGTTGCAGCTTACACCGTATCCAATTCGCATAACATTTTAAAATACCTTTATTTTAATGAGGCTGGTTCACATATGTGCGATGCATTCGCACTGCGCATTGCCCAAAAAACATGTGCATTTTCTAGGCATTGCGGTGCGAATTGTCTGCACATTATGTTCTATGGGAACGCATCTGATTCACAGATGTGTTCCATTCTGAACAGGAATCGTCTCCCTGCTCACTACACTCCCTCTCCCAGGTCAGCAAGTCCGCAGCTACACCGCACACGAAATGTTGAACAGCCCTCTTATCTCTTTGCAGAGATGAGAGAGCTGGAATTCGCACCGCACAAGTGTGAATCCGGCCTTAATGTGTAAACTGTACAACAGACTGAAATCTTTTAGGTGGAGAGAAGTTACCATAAAATAATATGGTTGCATAAGTGTGCATCTCCTTTGCATAGCCCTCTTCAGATCACCCTACAGATTTTTCATCGGATTCAGGTCTGGGTTCTGGCTGGGCCATTCAAAACTTTAATCTTCTGGTAAAGCCATTTCTCTAATGCTTTGGGTCATTGTCATGCTAAAAGATGAAGTTCAGCTTTATAGCAGAAGCCTAAAGGTTTTGTGCCAATATTGACTGGTATTTGAAACCTGTTCATAATTCCTCTACCTTGACTAAGGTCCTTGTTCCAGCTGAAGAAAAACAGCCCCAAAGCATGATGCTGCCACCACCATGCTTCACAGTGGGTATAGTGTTCTCTTGGTGGTGTGCAGTGTTTTTGTGCCACACATCTTTTGGAATTATGGCTAAAAAGTTCAACCTTGGGTTTCATCAGACCACAACACATTTTAGCTATATTTTATCTACTTGATGATCACAAGTCTTCACTGTGTTCCATGGCATATCTAATGCTTTGGAAATTATTTTGTATCCTTCTGACTGATACCTTTTTAACAATGAGATCCCTCTGCTTTGGAGACTCTGTGGACCATGGCTTCTGCTGTAGGATGTGACTAAGAAAATGTCAGGAAAGACCTACTAGAACAGCTGAACTTTATTTGGGGTTAATCGGAAGCACTTTAAATGATGGCAGGTATGTACTGACTCCAGTTTAACATCAGTTTGAATGTGATGGCTTAATTCTGAACACGGCTACATCCTCGGTTATAAGAGGGTGTGGTCACTTGTGCAACCACATTATTTTATTTTTCTATTTTTTAACTCCCCCCACCTAAAAGATTTCAGTTTGTTTTTCAATCGAGTTGTACAGTTTATAGGTCACATTAAAGGTGGGAAAAGTTCTAAAATTATTTATCTTTGTCTCATTATTTTATTTATTTTTTTACATCACAGCAACCTGATATTTTTACAGGGGTGTGTAGACTTTTTATATGCACCGTACATGGCAATACCCTTGATGATTTAGCTGCTACAGCATTCTTACCCCCATGTCCCTCACTGCTGCTTTCTCAACTGAATGCGACAGAACCTGTCACACGTTCGGGAACACTTGCATGCATAGTAGCACACACTACTTTGCGAACACTAGGAGAGCTAGTTATCTTTACATGAGGACCAATGATCATGCCTTGGACAAAGCTTAATATCTGTGCATTATAGTTTAGTAAAAACTAGCTAATGAAACTCATTAAATTTGTCAGAACTGATTTTCTTCATTTTGTTGCCTTACTGTTCTTTATTATTTTTGTGAATGGATATTTTTTCTTATTTTTAATTTTGCTATTTGTATGCAGAAGTGAATAATTATTATATTGCACATAATAATCTGCACACTCTTTCTTTTGTGCTGTCCCTTTTCAGATTCTGTAGTGGAATAGCAGTTAAAAAAAACTTGACTGTACTTATTGTGCGTGCAGATTTTTTTTGCTTGATCAGGCATCTACAGTGTGGTGTTCACAAGGATCCGTGATACCAAAGGTTCTGTTGATTAAAAAAAATAAATGTGCTGATTTTTTTGGTGAATGGGTAGGGGTACGATGTACCTGATACTCATTCACATAGGGGGGCAGGATCTGGGGGCCTCCAGATTCCGATAAGCCCCTGCCCGCAGACCCCGACAACCACCAGCCAGGGTTGACAGGAAGAGGCCCTTGTCCCCATCAACATGTCAAGGGCATGCGGTCTGGTATGGTTCAGGGGGCGCTCATCCCCCCTTTCCTGACCTGCCATGCTGCCTGCTCGGATAAGGGTCTGGTATGTAATTAGGGGGGGACCCTACTCCATTTTTAAAAAAACTATTTGGCGTGCGGTGTCTCCTCCAAATCCACACCAGACTGAAGGGCCTGGTATGAACTAAGGGGGGGACCCCACGCCGTTTTTTACGTGAATTTTTTTAAGCCAGAATTTTTTTCTTTTACATTTAGCTGTCAGCGGTGAAGCCCGCTGACAGCTCATGACTCATCCATTGCTAAGGATGCGGTGGCTGGCTTCCTGACTCGCACCTTAGCGACCAGCTATATACAGCGACTAAAAAAAAAAAAAGATGCAAATTGCGGTAAAAACGCAGTTCTTGCGTTTTTGGATTCAGGTCCATTGAAGTCTATTGCATGCAAAACGCTGCATTTTTGCAGGGGAAAAAGTCACAACACTTTCCAAAAACAGAGGGACAAAAATGCATTGATGTGAATGTGTTCCATAGGAACCGATGTTAAAAAAAAAATTCCCTGCATTTCTGCAAAATACAAAACATCAAAACGCATTAGTGTGAGTCAAGCCTTAATGCACCACTGACAGTTCATTGGATGTTTTGGTTCTAGAGGCAGCCATAGTTTTTGACCAGAAGAAAAAGTTTGGCACAATACTGAATAATTGAACAGGAAACAGGTTATGTCTCTTCATTCCATTTCCCATTTAAAACCATGCTGCAAAGTGGTCAATTTTTTATGCGCTGGGGCTGCACACTATAAAGAAGAAAGGGGAGCAGTGATTTAGCGGTTGCATGATATTAAGCAAAGTAGGTGGTAGTCCAGTCAATGATGCTTTCGTTTAAATCAAAACGGCCATATTGGAAAACATGAAGTCCCTGGACTTGCCTCCAAGATGACATTTGGTTCAATGTAAAACTGGAGCCTTCAACTGAGGATTCACTACTAAATGGAAATTCCACTGTGTGGATTTTGCATGCTCTTTTGTGTACACGTGTTTTCTGCAACAATCAAAAAAATATTGTAGGTTGACAGGCTTCCTCCACAAATGAGCTCCGAGGTATAGAGACTAATATGAGTGATTCAGTGTATTTTTTGTAAATCACTGCATACTATGTTGGCGCTATATAAATGCAGGAGATGAATACAATGCATGTAATGATTAGATTGTTGGAACACGGGATATTGTCTTGAAATTACCTAAAATTCTACAGAAGGCCTTATAAACAGAAAGTTGCCTGCCTTCATATTATGTATACAGAAAGCCAAAGCACATAATGGCCATTCACTTATATTATTTATAACTGTAGGTTGTATTTTTTGCTGGAGTTTTATTTACTTGTATCTATAACTGAATGTCAAATGAGGTGATGACTCTTTTTTTGTTCTAATCTTTTAAACACTGTATACATGCTGAGAATATGATGAAGTTTGCTTCTAAATGTAATTTTAAAAAATCTATATCAAATATAGTTTGTGAGAAAGTCTTAAGTATGCTCTGTTAATGGAATTTTGTTGATTATAAAATTCAATAAAATATTTGAAACCGAGTCTTGGGTTGTATTTTTGGCAAATAAAATGTTGTAGTGTTCTCTAGGTTTGCACCTGATTCAATGGCTATGGTGGATGAGGCTAGCTACAGAAATATTTGGTTTGTCACTAGAAGATGATATCACTCCCTGTAAGCTTTTAAAGCAGAGTTCCATCCTGTATAAAAATAAATAAGTCAGCAGCTACAAATACGGTAGCTGCTGACTATTAATAGGACACTTACCTGTCCAGGTATCCCGCAATGTCCGCACCCCTTGCCAATTCATCTATCGGCTTCAGGTGCCGGCGTCCTTACTAACTTCTCAGCCTATTTGCTACTCCGCATGCGCGAGTCGCGCTGAGCTTTCTGAATGGTCTTGCTGTCTTCTGGGACCTGCGGGTCTCCCAGAAGGCAGCTGGGGGGGGCTGGAGATTTCGTAGATCGCCGCGATCATTGTACAGTGATCTTACCCGGAAGTGGGAGCAAGTATCCGCCCCCTCCCACCCAAAAAGTGCCAAATGTAGCAGTGGAGGGGGAGAGGGTGCGAACAAGTTTTAGGGTGGAGATCCGCTTTAAACTGAGCATTTTCATTTTAACAAGGCAGCAGTGCACAATATTATGCCACGTGCAACAGAAATGCAGCATGGCAGACACTTCAACCTTATAATTCATAGTTACAAAAAAGGTAAAGCTCACACATGAGCACTGCTACATTTCCATCATGAATAAGCCCATGTCATAGAAAGAGACTAAGATTTTTAGTGCATGTAGGAAAACTA
Source organism: Rana muscosa (assembly GCA_029206835.1). Lineage (NCBI taxonomy): Eukaryota > Metazoa > Chordata > Amphibia > Anura > Ranidae > Rana > Rana muscosa. Next base: position 96,151,888 of record CM055126.1, read on the forward strand.
TAGTGATTGTAAAGTGTTGTGTGTGTGTTTTTTTTTTTTTAAATAACAAACCTGTTATACTTACCTCCTCTGTGCAGTTGGTTTTGCACAGACCAGCCCGGATCCTCCTTTTTCTCGGGTCCCTCTTTGCTGCTCTGGCCCCTCCCTCCTATCAAGTGCCCCCCAGAGTCAGCAGCTTCCTATGGGGGCACTGGAGCCGATTCACAGCTCTGTGTGTCCATTCAGGCGGAGCCCGGCCCCGCTCCCTCCCCTGATTGACTTTGACAGCCACGAGAGCCAGTCAGCCAATGGTGCCGCTGCTGTCTCAGCCAATCAGGAGTGTCCCGGACGGCTTAGACATTCGTGGACATTGCTAGAGAGAGATGGGGCTCAGGTAAGTAATTAGACGGTGCTGGGGAGGCTTCTACACACAAGGTTTATTATCTTCATGCATATGCATTAAGATAAAAAAAAACTTCTGCTTTTAACTCCTTGAATGTGAAAAATTATACATGTTCTTGAACAGATAATAAAACACTATTAATGGTATTTAAAGTAGCAAATTAGATTAATTTATTGTAAGAGCCCATTCACACGGGCTTGTCCCGCGACTCTGCCGGGTGATCTTAACACGACTTCAAAGGTGACTTGCAAAATGACTTCTGTATTGAAGTCAATGGAAGTCGCCCTGAAGTCGTCTTGAAGTAGTACAGGAACCTTTTTCTAAGTCGGAGCGACTTGAGTCGCTCCTATTAGAACGGTTCCATTGTACAGAACGGGACGCGACTTGTCAGGCGGCTGAGTCACCTGACGAGTCGCCCCTGTGTGAATGGGGTCTTAGAGTTTACATATGCATTAATGGCAAACAAAAGGTCTATCCCAAGTCAAACTCTGTTACTTTATATTATAAATATTTACTTTGTTACTCAATACACAACTGCATTAATTGCAGTGCAGATTTAACTTGGTTCCATTTATTTATAATCTAAAGATTTATAACACTGGCTTTCTAAATCTAGTATCCAGATACTATTATGTTAAGATCAAAATAGTTTGAGTATTTAAAACCAAAATGAACCCAAAACCAAAAATGTAGACCAGGGGTCTCAAACTCAAATTACCTGAGGGCCACAAGACAAGTTTTCATATCCCATGGGGGGCCGCATGCAAACATTCAAACTTCAAAAACAGCAGCACTGGTGTCAGCAGACGCACTATTAACCCCCAGCACTGGTGTCAGCAAACGCATTATTAAACTTGACCACTACACTGCACACTGAACAATACACACTGCACACTGACCACTGCGCACTGACCAATACACACTGACCAATAACACACTGACCACTGAACAATACACACTGACCAATAACACACTGAACAATACACACTGACCACTGCACACTGACCACTACACTACACACTGCACACTGACCACTGCGCACTGACCAATACACACTGACCAATAACACGCTGACCACTGAACAATACACACTGACCAATAACACACTGAACAATACACACTGACCACTGCACACTGACCACTACACTACACACTGCACACTGACCACTACACTGCACACTGACCACTACACTGCACACTGACCACTACACACTGAACAATACACACTGACCACTACACTGCACGCTGACCACTACACGCTGACCACTACACAGCACACTGACCACTACACAGCACACTGACCACTACACTACACACTGACCACTACACACTGACCACTACACTGCACACTGACCACTACACTGCACACTGACCACTACACTGCACACTGACCACTACACTGCACACTGACCACTACACTGCACACTGAACAATACACACTGACCACTACACTGCACGCTGACCACTGCACGCTGACCACTACACGCTGACCACTACACACTGACCACTACACAGCACACTGACCACTACACAGCACACTGACCACTACACAGCACACTGACCACTACACAGCACACTGACCACTACACTACACTACACACTGACCACTACACACTGACCACTACACTGCACACTGACCACTACACTGCACACTGACCACTACACTACACACTGACCACTACACACTGACCACTACACACTGACCACTACACACTGACCACTACACACTGACCACTACACACTGAACAATACACACTGACCACTACACTGCACACTGACCACTACACGCTGACCACTACACGCTGACCACTACACGCTGACCACTACACGCTGACCACTACACGCTGACCACTACACGCTGACCACTACACGCTGACCACTACACGCTGACCACTACACACTGACCACTACACACTGACCACTACACTACACACTGACCACTACACACTGCACACTGACCACTACACACTGCACACTGACCACTACACACTGACCACTACACTGCACACTACACTGCACACTGACCACTACACTGCACACTGACCACTACACTGCACACTGACCACTACACTGCACACTGACCACTACACTGCACACTGACCACTACACTGACCACTACACTACACGCTGACCACTACACAGCACACTGACCACTACACAGCACACTGACCACTACACAGCACACTGACCACTACACACTGACCACTACACTACACACTGACCACTACACTACACACTGACCACTACACTGCACACTTACCACTACACTGCACACTGAACAATACACACTGACCACAACACTGCACACTGACCACTACACTGCACACTGACCACTACACACAACACACTGAGCACTGCATACTGACCACTACACTGCACACTGACCACTACACTGCACACTGACCACTACACTGACCACTGACCACTACACTGCACACTGACCACTGCACTGCACATTACACTGCACACTGACCACTCACCATTAGGGCACAGCACATCAGGGCACAGAGCCCAGCACATCAGGGCACAATCAGGGTACATTGGGCACATTCAGGGTACATGGGGCACATCAGGGCACATTTAGGGTACATGGGGCACATCAGGGCACAATTGGGGTACATGGGGCACAATCAGGGCACATTCAGGGTACATGGGGCACATTTAGGGTACATGGGGCACATCAGGGCACAATCAGGGTACATGGGGCACATCAGGGCACAATCAGGGTACATGGGGCACATCAGGGTACATGGGGCACAATCAGGGTACATGGGGCACAGGTCAGCATTTACTTGTTGTCGTTTTCTTCAAATGCAGAGTAGCGCAGGAAGCGTCTGTCATAAGTTCACTTCTCTCTCATGTCACGCTGTTGCTCCCCGGCGGCCCCTCCTCTCTTCGTCCATCCCAGATGATGTCACAAGCAAATAGGGATGGACGAAGAGAGGAGGGGCCGCCGGGGAGCAACAGCGTGACATGAGAGAGAAGTGAACTTATGACAGACGCTTCCTGCGCTACTCTGCATGCATCTCGATCTACCGTCAGGCGCCAGCAGTAGGCGATTGACGGGTAAATCGCTGCGGATCTCCGGCCAGTACATGCCTGGCAGTAGAACACTGACAATTTGCGCCCCCCCCCTTCCGCGACACCCCCGCGCTGCCTGCGGGCCATTTATAACCGGTCCGCGGGCCGGTACTTTGAGACCCCTGATGTAGACTATTGCAGCTTACCAATCATTAGATGTGGTGGCTATATCAGTTTTCTTTGGCCTTTTCCCCTCTGCTTTCACGTGGTGATTTGGCCAATGACACACCTCCAGTATTAGTGAGACACAGCTCTGGATGAAGAACAGGAGGCACAGCAGACAGCAGTATTGTCAGTCGGGGGGGGGAGGGTAGTATGAAATGTGTTAGCAGATTTTGATACACTAACAAATTGAAGCCAAACTCCAGCTCACACTTCATAATTGGTTACAGCAAATATTTTTTTTTCTTTTTGGGATTAAGGTTTTGCATGAATAAATAAAAGCTTTTCATTTTAATCACCCTTGCCAGTGTTAAGTGGTTTTTCTCATCCATGTAAACTGATACATTCTGCTGGAGAGCTTATGCTTTTGAAAAACAGACAACTAAAATACAGCGCTTGTATGTGGGGTCAGATCCTCTCTCTTCACTTCCTCCTGTGGTTTTTAAACCATCCCCCCCAGAAACAGGAAGTACTATTACATAATTATACACTGTGATATTAGCAGCTAACAGTAGAGAACTGCAGATCCCTAAATCTGTCTTTTATAGTTCTCTGAAAATTAGTTCTGAATTATGACTTGCTCTTGTAATAATGACAAAGGACGTCGTAACCCCTGAAGATGTCAGACATAGACTAACGAAACGGCTTTGGGTGGTGCTTGAGATACGTAATTTCCTGTCAGCTGGAACGCAGGTGGAGCGCTAACCGGCGATTCCTATACAATGCATGCTGATCCCTGTCTTCTTTGATGTAAGTGCAATACAACCTCTTTTTTTTTTTTATATAAATGATTTGAATTACTGCACCATGAGAGCGTTCTTTCCTCTCCCTCTCTACTGGAGCTTTGAATAAGTGATCTATATAAATATTGAATGAATGACAGCAGCGGTTTGGATTCGATTCTGTGACCTCATGTATGACATCTTGGATTTTCCCATATGCATAATTTGACTCCCTGTAATAGGGGTCAATTAAAGTGATTGTAAAGGCTTGTTTAAAAAAAAAAGAACATAACAAACATGTTATACTTACCTTCTGTCCTTCTCTGTGCAGTTGGTTTTGCACAGAGCAGCCCGGATCCTCATCTCTGGTCCCTCTTTGCTGCTCCTCCCTCCTATCGAGTTCCCTTACACTCTGCAGCTTCCTATGGGGGCACTGGAGCCGAGTCACAGCTCCGTGTTGTCCATTTAGAGATGGAGCCCCGCACCTTCTCCCCTAATTGGCTGACTGACTTTGACAGCCACGGGAACCTATGGCGCTGCTGCTGTGTTTCAGCTTAGACATTTGTGCACATCGCTGGAGAGAGAGGGGGCTCAGGTAAGTAATTGGGGGAGGTGCTGGGGGGGCTGTTACACACAATAATTTTTATCCTAATGCATAGAATGCATTAAGATAAAAAAAACTTCTGCCTTTACAACTCCTTTAAGTCTGGTGAGTATGTAGTGTCTGCATGTGGCTGGAGAGGAGCCTTTCCTATACTCACTGAGGACGTTATTCACGTGTGGGATCTATATATGGATGTCACAGTTTTTATGTATTTTTTATAATTTAAATGAAGATGTATTTATTTACTATGTTGATATGCAATTTATGATGGAGCACGGTTCCTTTATTGCTTTTCTTGTTACAGGTGTTTTATACACTTTACAACACGCAGCTCTTTATTGTAGTTTATTTGTTTTTTTTTGGTCATTGGTTTGCAACCTATTGGTTCCTATATTTTGTTTTTACAGCCAGTGTTCAGTTGGCTGAAATTCAGCAGGAATTACACCTGCCCGTAACCCGCCTGATTTGTGACATGCCCACCAGGTTGAACTCAGCTTTGGCAATGCTGCAGTCACTGCACATGCAGCAGAGGGCCATCAACGAGTACCTGTGTGAGTAAAAACAAACCTAGTGCTCATAGGCACAGCATAACCCCTCAGGATTTTTAGGACAGACCAGGTAAGTATTTAAAAAGTATGGTTTATTAGAAACATTTGATAATCTATACAGTAGAAAAAAATATATAAAATCAATGCAGTACAAAAATACAGGCATGAATATAGATGCTCTCTGGTGTGAAGGGCTATTGCACGTAGCTGTAGGAGATGACGCCTGACATGTTTCAGACCCCTAGGTCCTTCTTCATAGGCTGAATGTCATCTAAAGCATACATACGTCTATAAAGTGAACATATTTAAACATTAGTATAATAGTACAATTTTAACATTGATCAACCTATTGCATGGAATTGAACATCCATGCAAGTACAAAAAATAGGCATGGAGGGCTGATACTCACTTGCATGAGCCATGAGGGGGACCTGGCAGGGATGGAATTGGCCTGCACTATAGTTACATGGTGGGGACAGATGGTAAACTCTGAGATAACAAGACACCAAACAACAAAGGGCAGGAGCTGGATATGCTTGGTGTGATTGCGAGAACTCCCACTGATGGGAGTGACCTCTCTTGTCAGTATAGGGTCCGCCAAAAAGTCCAAAATACCTTGGACTAATGGCTTCCTGTCTGTGGAAAACAAAAAAGATAGGGTAGTGATAGATATATAGTAGTAAAGTTCAAAAAAAGCTGAGTGCTATAATTAAGGGATCAAATCAACCTACCATGTGAAGGAGTAATCACAATTCTGTTGATCCTGTCAGCCAGACACCAGCCGTGTGAGTGCTGGTGCTGACAGGAAGTTTAAATAGCCTGTATGGCTAGTTAGAATAGCTGAGAAGGAGCTTAAAAGCAACCCTGCTCCGCTATGACCGATGAGGCAGAGCATTGCGCCATGTTGGCTGCAACCATCTGCCTCAAAGTTCCCTGATGGGATGGCGCACAGCGCCAGCCCCACCCCATCCTGCCATCAGCGCGTGTGTAGCCCATCCCACTGCGCCCCAGGTTCGGACACAAATAGGAAGGAGCAAAGCCATAGGCAAAACTCCTATTGGGCAATGAGACACAGTGTTCCCCGCTGGTGAGGCGTGGAATCGGAGGTCTCACGCGCGCCGAGCAGTAACACAGCAGCCTGCCCCGCCCCGTGTGGTGAAAAGGAGAACTGTGAAAAAATAAATGTATGTATCGATCAGGTGTGTCAAAACCGAGAGGAGAGATGGTGCCATCCAGTGGTCAAAGGTAATCAGCTCAGGCATGAGAACCATACAGGAAAGCGCATCGCCAATCAATTTCTGAATGAATCTAGGAACAAACAGAATAATTGTCAGGTACAATAAATAAAACAAACCAAAATCGCTGAAGGCAAAAGAAGGAAAGATATAGGGAGGAATTGCATACATAGTAAACATACCCTGTGTGATTCTGTACACAACCATGTTTTGCCATAATAAGAGAGCATGGATGAATGCACCCACGAGATATGGATTGTAGATTAAAGGTCCAGTTCACAAACACCTGACTGGAATCCTTCCAGCAAGGGTTTAAAATTAAATGCCTCATTGAGGCCAGGCGGTGTGGTGGCATTGAGGTGGAAAATCCACCTCAATTCACTCTGTAATGCCGCGTACACACGATCATTTTTCACGTCGTGAAAAATGACATTTTTATTTTTCAACAAGAAAAAAAACCGTGTGGTCTTTTTGTCATTTTTCCCGACGTGAAAAACGGCATTAAAAACGACGAGAAAAATTAAAACGTGCTCTAATTTTTCTCGTCGTTTTTCCCGTCATTTTTTTCCGCGGCAGTTTTCCCATAGGGAAACGCTGCCACGGAGCCTACACACGGTCGTTTTTCTCGACAAGAGAAAAAATTACGGGAAAAACTACCGTGTGTGGGGGGAACAAGCCGTTCCCTCGTTTTTCATGTCATGATTCACAGCGTTTTTTTTTATCCGACGTGAATCACGATCGTGTGTACGCGGCATAAGAGTGCTTTGTTAAGGTCGCCACCTCTGGGACTGGAGGGAATATGGTCCAAAGCCAGAAAACTCACCCTGGGAGTACTATCAGGGTGTACTGTACGGCAATTTCGACCAATGGGGAGGTCGGGGTCCTTTTTATTAATACTAACAATGTGACAATAAATTATTTGTCAAAAAGCTAGTTTGGTTTTGCCAATATAATAACACCCACATTCACATTGCATCAGGTAAACTATGCCCAATGTGCGACAATTCACAAAATGTCTCGATCTGAATTGTTCGCCATTCGGCAGCACAACCATTTTGGTAGTGTCCATATATTGGAAATAGTTGCAATTGCCACATCTAAAGGTGCCAGTCAAACTTTTTCGGTCACGCCTATTAGTTTGAAATTCGCTGTGCACAAGTTTATCTCGCAAAGAAGGTGCTCGTCGGTATGTAATAAGAGGCTGTGTAGATACATATGGTGCAAGGGTGGTGTCCATGCTTAATAAGTGCCAATATTTCTGTAGTATATTTCTGATTTGTCAGTGTTGTTGGCAATATCTGGTAATGACACGTGTGGCAGAGGATTTTCCAATTGTTTTTTTTTTTTTTTTAAAAGGAGATCCCTTCTACACTTGTTCCTGGCCCTCTTATATGCTTTTTTGAGGATACCATTCGAGTATCCTCTGGCGGAGTATGCCAGCTTTTTTTTTTGTCAAAAAGGGCATCACTGGAACAATTTTGTCTGGCCCTAATATATTGACCAAAAGGGATGGAAGCCAATAAGGCTTCTGGATGAAAACTGGATGTTTCCAGAATGGTATTGCCTGCCGTGGGCTTTCTAAATAATTCACTCTGGAAAGAACCATCAGCAGTTTTGGTGATGGTCAAGTCCAGAAAAGAAATGGTGGACTTATCATAGATCATTGTCAATTGGAGATTAAATGTGTTATTGGAATTGATGTAGTCCAAGAATTGCAACAAGGGTGTGATGGGGCCATCCCATATCATGATGACATCATCTATGTGGCGATACCAGGCTTTGGTGTGCCATGTCCCACACCTCGTTTAGACCTAAGTCATCTTTCTTCCCCCACTGGGCTAAGGGTAGATTTATCTCTACCTTCTATGACGTGGTGTTTGAATCTTTCAAGACTAAGTTTCGTCATGATGTGATGAGTAAGAATCAGTTTGCTAAACATCCTGATAATCTAGGGAGGACCGTCGACAGTTTGAAACAGAATCAAGATGTTATTATAAGAAAAGCTGACAAGGGTGGAAGTCTTGTCATTCAGAATAGGGTGGACTATATCGCAGAGGCTACGAGACTACTGGGGGATGTGGATACTTATAGGAGACTGAAAAAAGACCCCGTTACTGAGTATACTAAAGATCTTAAGGTGCTCTTGGATCAGGCTCTTTTAGATGCAGTGCTCACTAAGAACGAGTACTTCTTCCTCTACAATAGGCATGCAGCTACTCCGCACTTCTACCATATCCCAAAGGTGCATAAGAGCGAAGTGAACCAGCCAGGCAGACCCATCATTGCTGGCATTGACAGTATCACTAGTAATTTGGGATGCTATATCGATAATTTCTTACAAGATTTGGTGACGAGACTTCCATCTTTTGTTAGAGACTCCGGCCATATGCTGGAGACTCTGTCACACTACGAGTGGCAGCCCAACTATAGATGGCTCTCGCTCGATGTGGCTTCGTTGTATACATCTATTGAACACAGATTTGGCCTGAGGACGTTAGGCTATTATTTGCTGGAGGCAAACGAACTGAACCCCCCTACAGGCCAAGTTCATATTGGATAGTGTTGAGTTTGCCCTTACACATAACCATTTCTCCTTTTATGGGGAACACTTCTTGCAGATTAAGGGTACAGCTATGGGAGCCAGGTTTGCCCCAAGCTATGCAAACCTCTTTATGGGGTTTTGGGAGAAAGACTTTATTTGGAACAACAATCCATTTGGGGCAAACCTGGTCCTGTTCTCACGCTATATAGATGATATACTTATCATCTGGGAAGGTACGGATTCTGAATTGAACAACTTTCTAGATTACTGTGGGTCCAATCCGTTTGGTATTAAATTCACCCATGTCATTAATGACGATTCTTTAGTCTTTTTGGATCTTGAACTCAGGAGCGACATGGATGGTAATATCTTCTCTAGGACACATTTTAAGCCTAGTGGGGGGAACTCTTTTTTGCATGCTAAGAGCAACCACCATCCCAGATGGATAAAAAACATCCCGTATGGGCAGTTCTGTAGACTGAAACGTACATGCACCAGGAAGGAGGATTATCTTGCTCAGAGCGAGCTCCTTATAAAGAAATTTCAGGAGAAAGAATATGATCCTATACTCATAGAGACCGCATACAAAAAATATGCCGATCTCTACGATAATCCATCTGAGGGCACTGTGCAGTCAGCCCTGGCTCTAAGTCCTGACACCTCTCATGCTCGCTTTTCCACGCAGTATACAAACAAGGCCTTTGAGATACAGAATATCCTTAAGAAAAATTGGGGTATTCTGAAACATGATCCCGTGCTGTGTGATCACCTTCCTGACAGACCCAATATAGTGTTTAGGAGGCCGCGGGACTTGAGAAGTATAGTTGCTCCAAGCAGGGTTAAAAAGCCCACTAGTGTTACCACCAATGCTTGGTCAACTATTTTTGACCAGAAAGGAAGCTATAAATTCAGTGTTAGAAACTGTGGCACTTGTTCATTCATGTGCCATAGAAAGAAAACAGTGGTCGGTATAGATGGGAAGGTACATAAGCCTAAGCAATTTATCAACTGTGGGACAGAGTTTGTAGTCTATGGGATCATGTGCCCTTGTGGACGTCTCTATGTAGGCCGTACTTCTCGTCCCATGAGAGTACGGATAGGCGAACACAAGTGTGACATTATTAACACTAGAACAAAATATCCGGTCCCTAGGCATTATGAAGAAGTACACCAGAGTGATCCATCTGGTATGAAAGTCTTCGGGATTGAGTCCATTGGAGGAGATCTTGATAGGGGGAGGAGACACCAGAGGCTTTGTAAACGTGAAGCCTACTGGATCTTCACCCTTGGAAGTCTTACCCCTGGGGGGTTGAACGAAGATCCTGAGATACATAAAATTAATTAATTGACTGGTCTAGTCATCGATTAAAATCTACTAATTTGGTCACATATACCCCAAAAAATCTCCTCATCATTTCATTCCTTTAGGTTAGTCCTGGGCCCCCTCTCCCATCCCCTTGCACTGTGTACCCTTCCCCAGTCCCTTGTTTTAGCGTAGTGGCAGTGATTTAATATGCCTTTAGGCCTTCTTTTGGCCTCTTCTAGTCCATGTCCCTAGTTTACATCCAATATAATTTATGACATCCGTTTATTTAAGTTTATTTAATTCTAATGTTGTTTTTAATCTATTATACATCGAAGTGATATATATGACAATTGAAGTCTTTTACAATCCTCCCGTTCTACATGTATGAATGTATCATGCAAAGTATTTCTTCTTTTTCTATGTATTGTCTGGTTATATTTATGCTGTCTTTTACAATTATGGTTCTCTAAAATTTTAGACCCATTGCAGCTACGATTTTTGCAATGGCTTGTGTAGAACGGGTTGGTGTTCACACTGTGTAGTGCTTAGGTGTGGACAGTGGCGTAGCGTGGGTTGTCAGCGCCCGGGGCAAGGCAAGAAATTTGCGCCCCCCAACCTGCAGACTTTCCACCACACACTGACCACAAACCCGCACACTGACCACAAACCCGCACACTGACCACTACACACTGCACACCACTACACTGCACACTGACCACTACCCTGCACACTGACCACTACCCTGCACACTGACCCACCTGACCTACCTGACACCTACACTGACCCACCTGACACCTACACTAACCCACCTGACACCTACACTAACCCACCTGACACCTACACTAACCCACCTCACTCCTACACTAACCCACCTCACTCCTACACTAACCCACCTCACTCCTACTTAATGCACTACTAACATTACACTGACCCACCTGACACCAACACTGACTATTACACTGACTGACACACACTGACCCCCGACACCTACCTGACACATACACTGACCCACCGACCTTACACCTACACTGAAATATGTAAAATGAGGTACAGCGCTAAATGAATAAATAAATGAATGTCAATAGGTGTAATGTAAAAAATTGGTGAAAAGGAAAACTAATGCAGAGTCTCCAATTTCTTAAATTCATATGAGTCTAAGTAATTTTCAATTGAATGAAATTAAGACATAAAAATTAGTGAAGGAGGAAAAATATTGCACTGCGGGACAAAAGGACATGTTGAAGTTGAAACACAAGTGGAGGCAGCTCCTCTAATAGGCCCTGAATACCTATATGAAGTGAGTGCGAGTAGAGCAAGAGGGTGCCAGCCTTCTGGAGGTAAAAGAACAGATATGCGTAGAGAAACACCACTATAAAAAATGATTGGGGGGAAAAAAAAACTCACTTTAGGATGTGAAGAAGGTGCTTATTATCGTCTGAGGAGCAGTGGGTCTTGCTCGGGCTCTGTGGCAGAGGACGGTGTGGTGGCTACACTGGCGGATATGAGTGAGACAGATGCCTGTGGTGTGATGGTATGGAGTCTGCAGCAGGCATGTCCAGCTGCTCAGGTGGATATTGGTGGCTGCCGATAAGATGCCGGCGGCTGCAGATGGAGTGTACCAGCGGTTCCATCCTTGGATACTACTGTCACCATAGTATCCAAGGATGGAGCCGCTGGTTACACTCAATCTGCAGCTGTCAACATCTCAGATGGGCATATTTAATGTTAAGGGGCACACTGATGGGCACATTTTATGTTAAGGGACATGCTGATTGGCATATTTTCAGTGTGCCCCTTTACATTAGGTGTGCTCGTCAGAGTGATGCTTTACATCAGGTGTGCGTGCCCATCAGAGTGCTCCTTTACATTAGGTGCCCCCATCACTGTGCCACCTTACATCAGCTGTCCCCATCAGCGTGCCCCCTTAACAAAATAAGGGGCATGCTGATGGGCACATTTTATGTTAAGGGCCACACCAAAATATGCCAATCAGCGTGTCCCTTAACATCAAATATTCACATCTGAGATGTTGACAGCTGCAGATTGAGTGTAACCAGCGGCTCCATCCTTGGATACTATGGTTACAGTAGTATCCAAGGATGGAACCGCTGGTACACTCCATCTGCAGCCGCCGGCATCTTATCGGCAGCCACCAATATCCACCTGAGCAGCTGGACATCCCTCCTGCAGACTCCATACCATCACACCACAGGCATCTGTCTCACTCATATCCGCCAGTGTAGCCACCACACCGTCCTCCGCCACAGAGCCCGAGCAAGACCCACTGCTCCTCAGACGATAATAAGCACCTTCTTCACATCATACAGTGAGTTTTTTTTTCCACCATCATTTTTTTATTGTGGTGTTTTTTTCTCTACGCATATCTGTTCTTTTACCTCCAGAAGGCTGGCGCCCTCTTCCTCTACTCGCACTCACTTCATATAGGCATTCAGGGCCTATTAGAGGAGCTGCCTCCAACTTCAAAATTTTCTGGCGTAACCGTGATAGCACCCTGCAACCTCCCCCCGCGCAACAATTTTTTTTTAGCAGCACCAACCAGCCCCCTGCTTAACAACCTGCCCTGCTCCCCAAGTGTCCCGCAGCTCAATGTTGAAAAGTTGGGAGGTATGTATGTAATGCATCCCCTCAGGGCATTCGACGTGTAAGGGGTTAAATGATTATTCCTGCTATGTAATGCATCCCCTCAGGGCATTCGAAATGCTAAATACCTCATCATTTAACCCCTTACATGCTGAAAGTCTGAGGGGATACATTACATAGCAGGAATAATCATTTAACCCCTTACATGTCGAATGCCCTGAGGGGATAGGATACATCATGAAGCTGAGCTCAGTAAATTTATTATCAGGTTCTTGCAGGGGGGGGGGGGAGCATGAGGCATGTAACTGTCTGTACTTAGGCACGCAGGCATGCTGCGTGTGAGCTGACTGGCTGGCTGGCAATGCTGCTAACATGTGGCATGGCGGTGTACAGACAGTAACATCCCCCCTCCCCCCCCCCTTCACCGGGTGGCGTGACTCTCACTCCGGCCAAACTAACTGCTGCTGCTGCTGACCCGGCCGCAGCTGCTCCGAGTCCCATCTGAGCTGGCTCTCTGCCTCCCTCACAGACTCGGTCACTCACCTCCCTATTTGTAGTCAGCAGTGCCGACTGCCGAGTTCCCAGTCAGTCCCAGATGAAGTCCACTGCCAGATCCGGCGCGGTAAAGAGGGAGGCTGATGGCGGCGGCTAACAGAAGCGCGGGCGGGACTCCTCCAGGGGGAGCCTTTGCGCGCGTTCAAGGACTGGCCAGCCCTGCCAGAGCACATGACTGCATTCGCCCAATCACAGGACGCCAGCTGCCGCAACATGGCGGTCGGGACACAGTAGATGGAATCTTACTGAGTTAAGAAAAGTGACACACTGGTGCGGGATTTCGCGCCCCCCCCCCAATGTTGCGCCCGGTGCGGCGCCCCCCCCTGCCCCCCCACGCTACGCCTCTGGGTGTGGACACTGTATCCTACACCGGCAGGCTAGCCGGTGTGTGGATATGGGTGAGGGAGGCTATGATGGTGCCGCGGGTGTTTGCCAATATGACCAATTTCTGTATTATCCTCTATATACCTTTTGTATGTGGCTTCATAATGCAGTTCGTTTTTACACACATATATAGATATGTATTTTTTTATACATGTGTACATATATATATATGTGTGTATATTTTTACTTAGATTTTTATATACATTTGGTCTGCGATTTTTTATATTCATACACTTTTTCCAATATATCGTGACATCAATGCGTTCATTACGCATGTTTACACGTTGGTAGTATTGGAGACCCTGCGGCCACATCTGTCCCCCCCCCTAGTGTCCACATATGGTTTGTCAGGCGCATAGACGTGTGCAGCTTCAGTGGTGCTGGCGGTGGACCCCTTTTCCAGAGAATCAGTGGCAAAATTGATTATTTATAGGGCCCCAAGTAGTTTGATGATAGAATATTATATATATTTTTTATATAATTTCTTTTTTTTATTATTTTTAATACCATCAATATTATTATTATTATTATTATACTTATATATACATTTTTCTTTTCTTCCCAATTAGTTGATGGTCCATTTCCAAATTCGTTATTATCCCATTACTATTGATTCAATTATTCATACACTCTATTCCATTTAGTGAGTGGATCTATTTTGTCCAATGATGGCCGGGGTCATCAAGCGGCCTCTCCGTCTGGACTCCCCCTCAATGTCGGCGTCACCTCCCGGGCGTCGAGCCAATAGCAAGGTGACAGCCGACGCACAGGAAGTGACTGGGCTCGTCCACTTCCGGTTTTCTTGGAACGCAGACAGGTCTGTTTGCGCTCCAGGCGCGGCCAGGCAGTGGGGGGAGGGGGGATATCGTTTGAGCCAGCGGCAAGCAACACAGCGCCGACAGCCCAATGAACTAGTAAGTAATGTGACAAGGTGTTCATCGATACTTGTGAACACTGTCCATCTTTTACCATTTTGGTTGTTTGTGTATGCACGTTCATCTCATTATATTAGTATATTTATTATATATATATATTTTTGGCCTATTCTTGGTGTCCAAGTACTTGGAGGTGATCCTTTGCATCAGGATCGCATTGTCTGATGGGTACACCCTGGTCACATCCTGTGCTCACATTCTGCGCTTATGCTCCCTATGTGTTTGCTATATAGTGGCCCCGAGTACTGATTTGAGCTGTGCAGATATGTGGCTGTATGGCTTGTGTAATGGCTCTGGCTTGAGCTGATGATCTATGAGTGTTTGTAGTAGCACCCAGTGTATATACCATGGTCCCAATATTTAGGTGTTGATGGGTCTAACAATACCCAGCGTGAGAGCATCGTGTTTGGACAGTTCCTTTGCCACCACCCTGTGGGAGTTGTCTATCAGCTGTGTCAGATATCTGTAGTGGGATGGGAGGAGTTTGTTTCCCTGGCCCCGGGTGGGTCCGCCCTCTGCCTGTGCTTGAGCTCACATGTCCATGTGTCTATAAATAGAGTGTTACATAGGGTGAAAGCACTGCTGGGCTCTGAGGAAGAAGCTCAATGCTTCAAAACGCGTAAGCCGGCAGTGGCCCTCATCATATCCGCGGTGCTTCTGTGGAGTGTGGTCTCGATCTCTACTTTCAGCTGCCATCAACCTGAAACGTCAATATACTGCGACTCTTTCTGCTACTTTTGTGAGTAGTTTTGATGTTTTTTAAATAAAATCTATCCTAAATGATAATACACTAGGCTGGTGCACCCTTGTTTCTTTTCTTCTATTTTGTATTAGGACACCCCTGTCCATGAAGGGCAGCAAAGCCGGTGTTAGCATTGTGCAAGATTGACTGCTGGATGATCCACTTGTGCGCAGGAGTGTTTATGTGCTGTCTTCTAAAAATACCAGGCTTTGGTGTGCCTGGTATAGCTGCATGCAAAAGTGTCCATAAACAGTAGTCTTTCCCACTCCCCCAGGTACAGATTGGCGTACGCCGGTGCGCAACAGGTGCCCATGGCGACGCCCTGTTCCTGGAGGTAGTGGGAATTATCAAATGAAAAAAGTTATGCTTCAAAATGAACTCCAAGGCTGCCACAATGAGCTCAACAAGCAATTGAGCACTAGGTTTGTCTTTTCGTTAATTGGGTTGGCCAGACCAGGCCATACACACACTGTCAATCTTCTATCCTTTAGTACCTGTGTGAGTATGGCACAACGACAGGCTCAGGGGAGCTCAGATTTTTTTCCCATGCCAATGGCTGCTGATAAAGGATGCATGCACTGTACTGTCACTATTTGAGGAGGCGACAAGGATGGTGAGCCGTGACAATGCATGCATCAGTGGCACTATCCCTCTTGTGTTCCTGCTGGAGTATACTCTGCATGGCATTATGCAGAATTATTCATTCAGTTCTAAAGTCGGGAGGTATGGTTATGCTGTGTTTTAAATAGTGCTCTGGGCGCTAAAAGCCAGTGTCAAATGTGCATGGTGGCTGGCGCAAACACATGCAAATGCACACACAGTCTTGACCCTTGTACTGGACCACAAGCTGCACTATGCACACATGCAGATCTTTGGGCATAGTCATGTGCTCGATCTTTCATTAACCTGCTCTAGGCCTACTTTGACCAGTGGACAAAACTGTCCAGCGGTTTACTGAAGCTGCCTATGTTCTGGCTAATGTGGAAGGACCGTTTTAATGAGTACAACTGGGCTAAAATGCAGTAGAGACACTTGACCCAGGCAGATGTTTTAATACAAGAATTAAAGAAGTAAACCCGGTATTTTTTTTTTTTTCTTTTAAACACTGCAAAAGAAAGACATAATGAGCTATTATGCATAGCATACTAGCTCATTATGATTGACTTACCTGAGATCGAAGCCCCCGAACTGCTCCTCATTACCCTCCACCTCCGCCGCCATCTAGCCTCGATGTCCCTTCCGTGTATCGCCCCTCCCACGCTGTGATTGGACGGAACGGCGATGATGTCACACGCATGCACGCGGGGCCGGCATTCTCCCATTCAGAAAACTGGCACCACTCAGTGCGCCTGCGCCATTGTTTATGGTCCGCATGTGCCATGTGCCGTAGACATCGGTGCAGGGTTTTATGCAAATATCTCCTAAACCGTGTAGGTTAAGGAGATATTTCTTGCACCTACAGGTAAGCCTTAATCAAGGCTTACCTGTAAGTGCAAGTTGTGTGGTTGGGTTTACAACCACTTTAAGGGACCACAGATGATAAAACAGTACAAAGATTGGCCAGCAGCAGGACTAATTTATTGATCAAGTCTAGGCCAAAGTGTACTAAAGACAAGGAGCACAGGCAATATTGCAGATACAGAAGTATAAAATTGTCCTGCAGCAGGACATTTCTAATGAGCAAAACTGAAAACTCAAAGCCGAAAGAGAGAGACACAGATGATGATCACAGGCAGAGATTACAGAGGATAAAGCAAAGCAAACGTGGCCAGTAGCAGGACAGTTTAAAACAGATAATAGGCATAACCAATGTATGCTTACATTTATTTTTATTATGGGAATAGGGGGTATGGTAAATATAAGTGATATAATTTGCAGTGTTTTAACGGCACGCTGATTTTTCTTTTCCAAATGATGCTGCACTGCAGCATTCACTTTTTTCTGACTAATGCCTCGTACACACGACCGGTTTTCCCATTGGAAAAACTGCAATGAGAGCTTTTGGCTGGGAATTCCAACCGTGTGTATGCTCCATCGCAGTTTTTCGACGGGAAAACTGCCGGGGAAAAAAAGAGAGCAGGATCTCTATTTTCCCGTCAGGAAAAAATCCTAGCGGGAAAACCGTTCGTCTGTATGCTTTTCCGACGGGGAAAAAAACACACATGCTCGGAAACAATTTGCACATGCTCGGAAGCATAGAATGTCATTTTGTCGGCTTGTCTTAGTCTTTTACGTCACCGCGTTCCTGGCAGTCAAAAGTTCACCGGACTTCTGTCACACTGTGTGTATGCAAGGCAGGCTTGAGAGGAATTCCGTCGGGAAAACCGGTCGTGTGTATAGGGCATAAGAAAGGATCACAAATCACCTGCTCTCCTTGATCGGGACTGCTGGACTCTACTATGTACAGTTTGTCAGAGAGCAGGTGAGCTGTGATTCTCTCTTTTGGTCACCAACAACTGAATGCTGCACTTTACTACTACTCTACACTGAAAAAAAGACCATATCAACATAAAATAAAAGCCAATAAACCCTAAGGGAAATCTCCCTGGAACAAGGTCTTGCAAAGAAAAAAAAAGAAGTTTGCTGTAGATGGGACAGCATTCCCCCAAAGCATTACTGGCTTTTCTGAGTCTGTTGGCCAGGGTTAGAATGCATAGAGCACTAGAAGTCGTTGCAAAATTTGCCTGGTTGAGTTTACGCATACGCCTGAATTTGAATCCTGAATAATTTGCGGCAAATTCATCTTTGGGTGAATTTACATCTTGTCCTTATTAATGACAAGTAAAAGGCTGTTGACAGACTTCCATCTTACTGAAAGATAACAGACCTATGACTGGGGTTGTCATTGCTGGCAGGTAACAGTATTGTCCTTACTGATGGAGAACAGGCAGCTGACTGGTTTTCTGCTCACTGGCAGGTATCAAGCTGCTAACTGGCATTAGTCTTACTGACAGGTAACATGATATATATGTAGCGCACCAACCCCAGTCTTTACCTGCTTTTCTTCTGCTTAGTTTCTCGGGCCTGCTTGCGACTGGTGTAAAAAAACCTCCAGTGCTGACCTCGTTTCTGCGGTAGTCAGAAACAAGCCTTTTGTTCTCCCCAGTAAGTAACTGTCCACACCAACTGAAAGGTCCAACTCTTATTTATTCTTTTTAGCACAATAAACAGTCTCTTTGAGAGCAGACAGGTTGGGACAAGACACAGGTCAGATAAGGTGGGAGGAGGTCCAGGCACAAACTTGAATTGGGTTTTCTCCTGCTCTAATTATCACGAACAGGCTTGGCGCACGGTCTCTGCCACAGACCATGAAGTTGGTCACTGCCACTGACCTTGTGAAAAAGATGAAAGTCACTGCCACTGACCTTGGGTGCGTAGTGTCACTGCCACTGTGACTTAAAGAACACGCACTTCCTTCCGTTAGTGAACTAGCCCTTTATAGGACAAGAACATCCCTCCGGAGAGTTACCAGAGGCCCCATCTGTCACCACGACTCTGCGCTGGGTCTTCAGAAAGGGTCACCTCCCTGGCCTCCTCAACCTGGATACGGGTCCCCTCGCAAGGCAGATCCCTGGGAGTCTCGGTCCCCGGCGGATCCCAGCCAAAGGCTGCTAGGCTCCGGGCCTTTCTCCAAAGTACCTCACCCCAGACTGAAGGTGTCTGAGATGGAACAGCAGCTCCGTCTCTGGGCCTAGGGCACCCAGAGACAACCCGACCAGGCCTCCGGGCCTAGGGCACCCGGAGGCGACACACACGCACCCAGGCCTAAGGTGCCTGAGCGTGGAACCGACCCCTCTGGAAGATGGCCGCCCCCTTTTATATCCTCTCCCGACAGGCACAGCAGGTTCCCCACCCCGCCGTACTCCTGCCGAGAAGGGACAAAAAAGGCACAACCTTGTACTGCGGTTCAACCTGAGCCCATGACAACAGCGCCACTTATAGGCCCCAGGGAACTTACACACCAGTACCATCTCCCAGGGATGGAAATGGTCCATGAGACCTAACAATTAGTGCATCTAATGCGGCGTACACACGATCGTTTTTCATGCCGTTAAAAATGCAATTTTTTAAAATGGCCATTAAAACCGATCGTGTGTATGCTCCAGAGCATTTTTAACGGCGTGAAAAACGGGCATTAAAAATTTCGAACATGCTCTATTTTTTCACGTTGTTTTTCATGTCGTTTTTTTTAACGACGTGAAAAACGATAGTGTGTATGCTTTTACGAGGGGAAAAAAAACGCGCATGCTCAGAATCAAGTATGAGACGGGAGCGCTCGTTCTGGTAAAACTAGCGTTCGTAATGGAGATAGCACATTCATCACGCTGTAACGGACTGAAAAGCACGAGGCTGAAAAGCGCGAATCGCCGCTCAACAAAGTTTACTAACATGAAGGGTGGCGCCATTTGAATGGAACTTCCCCTTTATAGTGCCGTCGTACGTGTTGTACGTCACTGCGCTTTGCTCGAGCGTTTTTTATAATGATCGTGTGGATGCAAGACAGGCTTGAGAGGAAACATGAAAAAAAACGACGAGAAAAACGTTGGTTAAAAAAATGGCATGAAAAACGATCGTGTGTACGCCGCATAAGCCTAGTTACCACTCAGATGCTTCCCCCTAAATGTAACCACCCACTACATAAACAAGGCCAAGGATAAATCCAAGGAAAGATCCAAGCTTACTCACGACCAGTCCCCTGACAACCGAATCAACCTATCTAACAGTATGCGTTAAAACAGGGGTTTAGTCTGCACACATTTGCAAATACATGCGTAAGCCACAGAGCCTTGCCACGGCACCCTGGTATCTGTGGTCCTTTCACTAGCTTAGGAGTGACTCCACAATGGAAGCACATACATTCTGATGGATAGGTGGAGGGCAGGTGGACTGAAGGGAGCTGTTTGTCGTGATATATGTAGAGAGACAGCACAAACCATTACTGTACATAAGCCATGTTTACTGAAAGAACCAGCAGGAAACAGGAAACACAACACAGGAAGAAGTACAACAGAGATGCACCATAGAGTTGCATTTAAAGAAACATGTCATCCATAACAGGAGCCCACCCCTTCTTAAAGGTACAGGGGCACACTGAACACCCAGCAAATCGCACAATGGCTGCAAAGGTGTCAGTGCGTTGCCTGATCAATATAACAGTAATACAAAAAAGGTGTCCACTACTCCCACCTATAACTGGCCATTGCAGCAAGTAGCATTGACAGGTAACAGGCTGCTGATAGGCATTATCCTAACTGACAAATAACAGTCTGCTGACAAGCCTGCAAGTGATGAGAAATTCAAATTTTTTAATTGTTATAAAAACAGTAATAGAAGGTAAATTTTCATGTGGGAAAACTAGTTTCAGTGACAACTGTTTAAGAAAGGATTTCTGTCACTTTGGAGAGATTTTCTCCCCCATTTCTGCGGTGTCTGCAGCACAAGTAAAGGGAAATCTTCCCAGTAAAATATAGATTGCAAAGTTACCTTGAGCCCACATTCACATTGGGCCGTTTTGTCAAATCGCATGTCAAATCGCCGGCTAATGTCGGCAACAGCACCGTCCGAATCAGTGCGACGCAGACTTTTCCTTTTCCAGACCTACTTTTGGTGACTTCAAGGCCATTTGAATAGACATCTGTGCATGAACCCGCACAGATGTCTGTCAAATCGCCCCTGAAGTCGGACTGCATTGCCGGTTTGAAATCGTGCGAGTTCAGCTGAACTCGCACGATTTCAAACCCGCCCTCAATGTAATCCTGGGCTAAATGTTAACCATTCCCCATGTTATACATAATAAAAAAAAAAAAAAAAAAATGAGGTTTAGATGTAATTTAAATAGATGTCATCTTAACCACTTGCTTACTGGGCACATAACCCCCTTCCTGCCCAGGCGAAATTTCAGCTTTCGGCACTGCGTCGCTTTGAATGACAATTGCGCGGTCGTGCGACGTGGCTCCAAACAAAATTGATGTCCTTTTTTCCCCCCACAAATAGAGCTTTCTTTTGGTGGTATTTGATCACCTCTGCAGTTTTTATTTTTTGCGCTATAAACAAAAAAAGAGCGACGATTTTGAAAAAAAAACACAATATTTATTACTTTTTGCTATAATAAATATCCCAATTTTTTTTAAAAAAAGTTTTTTTTTCTCAGTTTAGGCCGATACGTATTCTTCTACATATTTTTGGTCAAAAAAAATCGCAATAAGCGTTTATTGATTGGTTTGCGCAAAAGTTATAGCGTCTACAAAATAGGGGATAGTTTTATAGCATTTTTATTAATATTTTTTTTTTACTAGTAATGGCGGCGATCAGCAATTTTTATCGTGACTGTGACATTATGGCGGACACATCGGACACTTTTGACACCATTTTGGGACCATTCACATTTATACAGCGAACAGTGCTATAAAAATGCACTGATTACTGTATAAATGTGACTGGCAGGGAAGGGGTTAACACTAGGGAGCGGGGAAGGGGTTAACTATGTTCCCTATTTGTGATTCTTACTGTGGGGGGAGGGGACTGACTGGGGGAGGAGACCGATCTGTGTCCCTATGTACAAGGGACACAGCATTGGTCTCCTCTCTCCCTGACAGGACATGGATCTCTGTGTTTACACACAGAGATCCACGTCCTGCTTCTGTAACTGCCGATCGAATGTACCTGGCGGACATCGCGGCCGCCAGGCACGCTCCTCGGCATCACGTGATGCGCGCCGCACAGCTGTTCCCCGCCGCGCGCCCGCGGCGGGACGTAAACAGAGAAGGACGTCCTGGGGACGTCCTCTCGGCACTTGAGAGCCGCGCTGCAGCCGTCTTTCGGCTATAGCGCGGGTCTCAAGTGGTTAACTGAGAATTGAGATATCTTGGTGCAATATCAAATGTTATCTGGCATGTGAAATCCAAATGAAAAAAAAATTTCATGATGAACCTAAACTCTGATTCTACCCTTTAACCACTTAACGACCGCCGCATGTACATATACGTCGGCAAAATGGCACGGACAGGCACAATCACGTACCTGTACGTGACTGCCTTCGTATGGGTGGGGGGTCTGATCGGACCCCCCTCCGGTACATGGAGCGGCGGTCGGTATCGATTCGAGAGCAATCTGTGATGAGGGGGCGGCCATTGGTTTCTGGCCACCCCCTCGTGATCGCTCCCGGCAAATGAGTTGCTTCCCCTGCCTCTGTAATGTAAACACAGGCAGGGGAAGTGATGTCATCTCTCCATGCGGCGCTCTATTCGTCCGGGGCCGCCGAGGAGAGAAGACATCAGGTTAGTGCACTAACAGTACACTGACACCAGGACACATAGGCACAAAATCCACCCCCCAGTCACCCCCAGATCACCCCCCATTCACAGTGTCACCGATTGCAGTGATCATTTATTTACTGATCACTGCAATCAGTGACATTTGTGATAGTAAAAGTGTCAGGGCAGTTAGTTTTAGGTCCCTTCAGGTCCAGGGTAGCCTCCTAACCCCCCCTAATAAAAGTTTAACCCCTTGATCACCCCCCAGGTAACCCTTTCACCCCCTATCACAAGTGTCACTAAGCGATTGTTTTTCTGATCGCTGTATTAGTGTCGCTGGTGCCGCTAGGTAGCCAGTTATTTTTTTAGGTTCGCCGCCAGGTTTTTATAGCATCAGGTACCCCCATATATTATCTAATAAAGTTTTTAACCCCCTGATTGCCCCTACAGTTAACCCTTTCACCAGTGATCACCGTGTAAGTGTCACTGGTGACACTGGTTAGCCAGTTAGTTATTTTGTTATTTAGGTTCCCCATCAGGTTTTTATATAGTGTCAGGTACCCCCATATATTACCTAATAAAGGTTTTAACTCCCTGATTGCCCCTAGTTAACCCTTTCACCAGTGATCACTGTATAAGTGTTACGGGTGACGCTGGTTAGTTAGTTTGCTTTTTATAGTGTCAGGGCACCCGCCGTATATAACCCAATAAAGGTTTAACCCCCTGATCGCCCGGTGGGTGATATCAATTAGGTTTTAGTGTCAGAGAGGGTCTGCGTCACACCCCAGGCAGCGTCAGGTTAGTGCCAGTAACGCTAACACCCACACGCAAAGCATACACCTCCCTTAGTGATATAGTATCTGAACAGATCAATATCTGATCTGAACAGATCTATACTAGCGTCCCCAGCAGTTTAGGGTTCCCAAAAACGCAGTGTTAGCGGGATCAGCCCAGATACCTGCTAGCACCTGCGTTTTGCCCCTCTGTCCAGCCTAGGCCACCCAAGTGCAGTATCGATCGATCACTGTCACTTACAAAACACAACACACATAACTGCAGCGTTCGCAGAGACAGGCCTGATCCCTGCGACTCCAGTGCTGTAGGAGGTGATTTCACCACCACAGTTAAAAAAAAGAGCATATATTCCAAAGCATGGGGGCAGCAGGGGCGGAGGAGCGATTTTGCTCCTAATGCCGCGTACATGCGGTCGAAATTCCGACGGAGGCTTGTCCGTGGAAAAGTCAGACTGTGTGTACGCGGCATAACTTTTGCGGGAGGATGCCCCCATGCTTCGGCATATATAAATGGTGCATGTATGCCCATCATTAGAAGTGGGTGAATGAAGGGAGGTATTCTAATGGTGGGCATACCCACCGATCAATCTCTTTTTTTCGTTCAGCCAACAGGCTGCATGAAAAAAAAAGAAGATTACAATACATGTCCAACAAGGACCAGCAACGTACTGGTATGTTGCTGGACTTTGAATGTTTATACCAGAATGATGCCTGCGGGTTTAGGTATCATCTTGGTATCATTCTTTTCAACCAGTGGCCGGCTTTCATGTAAAAGCAATCCTAGTGGCTAATTAGCCTCTGGACTGCTTTTTTTATATCCCCCCAGGTATAAAAAGCGCCATTGGGAAATTGGGAAAGCATTTTATCACACCGATCTTGGTGTGGTCAGATGCTTTGAGGGCAGAGATCTAGGGTCTAATAGACCCCAGTTTTAAAAAAGTACCTGTCACTACCTATTGCTATCATAGGGGATATTTACATTCCCTGAGATAACAATAAAAATTATAAATAAAATAAAAATGGAAGGAACAGTTTAAAAATAAAATAAAAAAGCAAAATAAATAATAAAAATAAAAAAAAAGCACCCCTGCTCTTGCGCAAAGGCAAACGCAAGCGTCGGTCTGGTGTCATATGTAAACAGCAATTGCACCATGCATATGAGGTATCACCACGAAGGTCAGATCGAGGGCAGTAATTTTAGCAGTAGACCTCCTCTGTAAATCTAATGTGGTGACCTGTAAAGGCTTTTAAAAATGTATGTAGTTTGTCGCCACTGCGCGTTTGTGCAAAATTTTAAAGTATGTCGTGTTTGGTATCCATGTACTCGGCCTAAGATCATCTTTTTTATTTCATCAAACATTTGGGCAATATAGTGTGTTTTAGTGCATTAAAATTTAAAAATTTTTATTTTTTCCCCAAAAAATGTGTTTGAAAAATCGCTGCGCAAATACTGTGTAGAAAAAAAAAATGCAACACCCACCATTTTAATCTGTAGGGCCTTTGCTTTAAGAAAATATATAATGTTTGGTGGTTCAACTTAATTTTCTTGCAAAAAAAAAAAGAATGTTTTCATGTAAACAAAAAGTGTCAGAAAGGGCTTTGTCTTCAAGTGGTTAGAAGAGTGGATGATGTGTGACATAAGCTTCCTAATGTTGTGCATAAAATGCCAGGACAGTTCAAAACCCCCCCAAATGACCCCATTTTGGAAAGTAGACACCCCAAGCTATTTGCTGAGAGGCATGTCGAGTCCATGGAATATTTTATAGGTTGACACAAGTTGCGGAAAAAATACAATTTTTATTTTTATTTTTGCACAAAGTTGTCACTAAATGATATATTGCTCAAACGTGCCATGGGCATATGTGGAATTACACCCCAAAATACATTCTGTTGCTTCTCCTGAGTACGGGGATACCACATGTGTGAGACTTTTTGGGAGCCTCGTACAGGCCCCGAAAACCAAGCACCGCCTTCAGGCTTTCTAAGGGTGTAAATTTTTGATTTCACTTCTCACTGCCTATCACAGTTTCGGAGGCCATGGAATGCCCAGATGGCACAAACCCCCCTCCAAATGACCCCATTTTGGAAAGTAGACACCCCAAGCTATTTGCTGAGAGGTATGGTGAGTATTTTGCAGATCTCGCTTTTTGTCACAAAGTTTTGAAATTTGAAAAAATTAAATAAAAATTCTTTCTTAATTTTCAAAAACAAATGAGAGCTGCAAAATACTCACCATGCCTCTCAGCAAATAGCTTGGGGTGTCTACTTTCCAAAATGGGGTCATTTGGGGGGGTTTTGTGCTATTTTGGCATTTTATGGCCTTCGAAACTGTGATAGGTAGTGAGGAGTGAAATTTGCGCCCTTAGAAATCCTGAAGGCAGTTCTTGGTTTTCGGGGCCCCGTACGCGGCTAGGCTCCCAAAAAGTTCCACACATGTGGTATCCCCATACTCAGGAGAAGCAGCAAAATTTATTTTGGGGTGCAATTCCACATATAACCATGGCATGTGTGAGCAATATATCATTTAGTGACAACTTTTTGTTTTTTTTGTTTTTGTCATTAATCAATCACTTGGGACAAAAAAATAAAAATATTCAATGGGCTCAACATGCCTCTCAGCATTTTCCTTGAGGTGTCTACTTTCCAAAATGGGGTCATTTGGGGGGATTTTGTACCGCCCTGCCATTTTAGCACCTCAAGAAATGAGATAGGTAGTCATAAATTAAAAGCTGTGTAAATTCCAGAAAATGTACCCTAGTTTGTAGAATTATAAAATAGAATATTCAGCCTCAACTCATGTTCTAGTAATTGTAATATTTTGGATTTCCCATCATTTTCTTTCCCAATGAAAATGGTCTCAGTGCAAATATAGAAGGTGAATCTCCCCGGCGTTGACACAGACTATAAAAAAACCTGACGGGGGTTTTGACCCTTCCACAAAGGCTAATGAACTTACCCTCCAAATTCCACAGCTGCCTCGAGGTGTTCAATAACAATTCTACTTGAAAAATACTGTGCTCAATTCACAAAGCTTACACACCAGGATACGGATTTTTTTTTTCAAATATTTTATTTAAAGAAAAGGCAGTTCCATGTCAAAAATACCATAATAAAGAAACCGCGGTATTCTAGTAAACATAGTACAAGTACAACCAAGCAATAGGTAGAATCAAGACACAAAAAAATGGAATGTTGAACATTTAGATTGTACCTATGAGGTATAAAAATTGTCCCAAGTCCATATAGGATTGGAAAGTATCATAGCACTGGATACCCTTAGGCCCCATGCACACGAGACGCTGTTATTTGCTGTTGAACGCGCGTTCAGAGGCAGTTGGACGCTTTTTTCAACTGCTCCTGAACCCATTCAATGTTATCCTATGTGTCCATGCACACACTCTCGTTTTTTGGCGTTTACAAGCAGTTGCGTTTAACCTCGTTTTTCCAGAAGCAAAAAAATGGGTTCAGACGCAAAAGTTTTCCACGTTTCAGACGCTAAACGCTGCTAAACGCGGCTAAACGCGATACCGGCGTTTTGCCGCGTTTGCGTTTATAAGGGTTTTTAAAGGTGACCTATTTTTTAACATTAGAAATCTCAAAAATGATGGCAAATGATGAAAAACTATTAAAAAATATAAAAGAAAACTGTAATTGCTTGCATTGCATTGTGGACAATCCACAACTTGTGGCAGGTAACGTGGCAAGTGGACAATCAACAACTTGTGTCAGGTGATGTGGCCAGGTGACGTGGCCAGGTGACGTGGCAAGTGGACAATCCACAGCTTGTGGCAGGTGGCGTGGCCAGGTGACGTGGCAGGTGACGTGGCCAGGTGGCGTGGCAGGTAACGTGGCCAGGTGACGTGGCAGGTGATGTGGCAAGTGGACAATTCACAACTTGTGGCAGGTGACGTGGCACGTGATGTGGCCAGGTGACGTGGAAAGTGGACAATCCACAACTTGTGGCAGGTGACGTGGCAGGTAATGTGGGCAGGTAACATGGCTAGGTGACGTGGCAGGTGACGTGGCAAGTGGACAATTCACAACTTGTGGCAGGTGACGTGGCCAGGTGACATGGCACGTGATGTGGCCAGGTGACATGGCAAGTGGACAATCCACAACTTGTGGCAGGTGACGTGGCCAGGTGACGTGGCAGGTGACGTGGCAAGTGGACAATCCACAACTTGTGGCAGGTGACGTGGCCAGCTGACGTGGCAGGTAACGTGGCCAGGTGACGTGGCAGGTAACATGGCCAGGTGACGTGGCCAGGTAACGTGGCAAGTGGACAATCCACAACTTGTGGCAGGTGACGTGGCACATGATGTGGCCAGGTGACGTGGCAAGTGGACAATCCACAACTTGTGGCAGGTGACGTGGCCAGGTGATGTGGCCAGGTGACGTGGCAGGTGACGTGGCAAGTGGACAATCCACAACTTGTGCCAGATGATGTGGCAAGTGATACGCTAAATACAAGTACACTGCTGCTCTCTCAGCTGCTGCTACTCACTCTGGTCTCACAAACTGGCTGACATGGTTAAAATTTACTCTTTTTTGAGCTTAGGGAGGGTCTATGATGAAACGCTTATAAACGCAAACGCGGTTAAACGCCGCTAAACGTGGCCGCAAACACGGCAAAACGCGCGTTTATAAACGCCGGTTTCAGCGTTTAAAAACGTGTGTTCAGCAGAGTTTGCACCTGCGTCTCGTGTGCATGGGGCCTTAGAAACTGGGACAACCCAACTCTTTTAAAATATACATCAAGAAAACAAAAAAGAAGTGTAGAACAGTAGACAAGAAAGACAGAGAGAACCAGGAGAAGGGAGAAGGGGGATGGGAGGAAAAAGAAAAAATAATTATATGAATAAGTTTGATTATATGGACATAATGATAGTATATACTTCAGTGAAGGAACCCAGTAGTCTCTTGCAAACTGCACTCTATTCATAAAAAAGAGCCTTCCCTTCCTCAGAGAAGACCAACATGTTCCAAAGCGTCCACGTTTTAGAGTATCTTTCACGCTTATGATGTGCTGTGAGGATTAAGTCCTCCATTTTATTTATTTATCCCACTTTTTTAAGCCATAGGCCAATGGTTGGTGACTTGTGGACTCTTCTAAATAAGAGGAATGCAAGACTTAGCGGCGTTAAGGAGATGGCGAATAATCGATCACTTGCAAATTTTCGCTGGGATAGTAAATTCCTATATTGTACACATCCCCTCCCAGCCATCTCCACCCCCCCCCGCCCCACGGGAGAGAGGGATAGAGAAACGAGAGAGGAGCAAGAACCGGGAACCACAGGAGTCCATCACAAGAGGTATTTACCAAACCCACCAGCAAATCCAATGGTACAGTTGTGACTGTATCAGACAGTTTGCCTGCGTCTAAAACACAATTATAATATAAGTAATGCAAATGGAGAAAAGGAAGAGGAAAAGGGATATGTGTAACCTGGGTGTAGTTACGTCTATCCCAATAAAATTAAATGAATTCATATAGAGTCAGTCCCCCCTACATCCCTAACTCGATCACCCATTTCCAGAGAGCAATAGGACATGGGCAGGGGGTGAATTCCCTGAGGAGCTGTACATAAGTGTCAGGTCTCCCAACAAGGAGAGAGCCAACCCAAGAGGGCAGACGATGCGAGGGGGCACTAAGTGCGGTCGCCCAGAGCCCTAGACATCCTCAAAGGAATACAGACTCCTCTCCGTGAAAGGGGCGATCAATTGATCATAATAGTAGGCAGACAAGAAAAACAATAGGATAAGGATTTTTTTTTTTTTAAAGTGACAATTATTTTCAGCTGAGGCCAATGAGATTTGAAAATAATGACATATGACTAAAATAAAGATCTTTACCCTTGTGTTAAAGCTTTGGCAATTGAGCCTTATGTGTGTAAAATGTATTTACCCAATCAGTTATTAATCCCTACTATAAGCAAATTTGAACCTCATGTGGCCCAGGATTTTTAAATTAAACAAGCTAAGGTTAGAAAATAATACATTTAATGTTTTTTTGTTTGTTACCAAAAGACTAGAGCTTTTGTCCTATTTAAAGGAGACTGTAAAAAGTACTTAATTATCAGCACAAATTCATGAATAAGTGATATGTGAGCATCGTCTGCTGTCTAATCATTTGCCCAGCCAACAATACATGAATAGGACAAGATACTGATATGTTACCGAGGTCAGACATTTGCTGAAAGAAGTTGGGATCACATACAGGTGTATCTTTTCCTTACAAGTCTTCAGGAATACCAGGTGGATTTCACAGCCTTTGACACAGCTGGGATGTTACGTGAACATGGACAAAACATACAATCATATACAGGACAAACGTAACCTTCCTAAAATAAACAGCTTTATTTTTTAAAGAAGATTGCAGAAAATGACATCTCTGGATAAATGGAGAAGGTAAGCAACCAAGCAAAGGATCACATGCAGGATGAAAGCAATTAGGGCTTATTCTCAACGTGCAGTGACCTGTGTTTTTGTCACAGCGGATCAACACAGGCCACTACAAGGGCACACCACAATGAAGTGTACATGTGCGTTTCAGTGTGTTGCGTAAAAATGGAACCTGTCTGCATGTTAATGCAATGCAAATGAATGTACCTGAAAGGATGGATAAAAAAAAATATATGATGTTGGTATTTGGACCCTTCTAGGAGCCTGTAACTTCAAAACGGCTGACATGAAAACGGTTGTCAGAAAGCATTAAAGTGCAATGTAACGCAGCGCAAAGGAAATGAAAATGCATGTTCGATGCATCACAGTAAGTTTTTATGTGCCGTATGATGGTGGGAAAACTATATATATATATATATTGTGGCAGAGCGAGGCTCTGTCCCAATGAAAATGGGGTTAAAGTGGACACAGAGGCTGCATATCGCCTGAGTGCAGAGCTACAGAGCATAAATTTAAAAACAGAGAAAACTGCTCTGGCAGTTTTCTCAGATTTTGCTATTTCTGCATGGGGTTCTGTGGCTTGGAGATCCTTCAGAGTCTTGGGTGGGATGGGATCTCCAACCCTGTGTCCGGGTCTTGTGGACAGCCAGCATGGTGTGTGCTCAGGTGCACACAACCAATATAATGAGGGGCTGGTGAGAGTGGAGGATGGTGGAAAGTGAGCAGCTTGCTAACTGCAGTGGCTGCTAGTGAGTGTCTCTGTGTGAGGATAAACGCTGTGTGCGTCCAAGGAGCCAGAAGCTGTGTGCATTAAGGGACTTCAAGCTGTGTGCGTTTAAGAAGCCCTAAGCTGTGTGCATCCAAGACTGTGAGACTGGAAGATCTGGTGGTTTAAGGTATCAGTACCTAAAGCAAGTATAGGAACTGCCAACAAGAGAGCCAGGTGGCTTGGTATGTTTTCCTTATTTTTGGACTGCTAAATTAAGGTAAACCCCTGCGTGGGAATCCTGAATGGACATTTTACTTTTGTTTTTTCTATTTAAACGTGGGCTACCAGGCGCTTAAATGTGGGCTACCAGGCCCTTAACTAGAATGCCTGTCTGATATGGACTCACTGCATAAAAATGCATCTATCCACTTGAGCTAAAACACCCCAATATCACAATATATATATAATATGATTGTACGTGAGTTTCCTTACCAACAAGTATAGGTCCTTGATGACCTCATACTTGTCCATTGTTGCACTTGGACAGAAACTGAGGCCCATTTTGAGTACCATCAACTCGTCATGTGAGAGAGGGTATGGGGTTAAGTTAATTACACTCAATTCTTCGTCATTGGTGAATTGAGGGTATTCCCCCCTAAAGGGGTAGGAGTCACAGAGGGTCTGGTTTGATTTGTAGAGGTTCCTGGAGGACCCGTGGTGCCTCCTTCTGCCCCTCGTAGTAAGTTTTAAGAAGTACTAGTAGTTTGTGAATTTTGTGGTGTGATTTGTGTATGCATTTGTTGTATTGCTTGTGCTGCTATTGGGCCCATGTAGGCATATTGGGATAAATCAAAACTAGGTGCTTTCCTTTCACCTCTACTCTGACCACCCTGTGCATGTGTTTGTGAAGGTGTAAAACCTGCTGTGTTAGTTGGTTTTTTCTTGGTGTAGGGAGTGACAGGGTACCCACCACCATGATGACCCCGCTTATGTGATCCGTTGGAGGAATGTGCATTGTTGACCGTAGATGTGTGTTGGACCTGTGAAGAGATGGAAGATAGAGATGAGTCAGATTAATTTTCTTCTTCTGAAACATAAGTGCTGGAACGATTGTTTTGTGCTCGATTTTTAAAACCAGGCCCTCGTCCCCTGGGGGGATTATGCCATTTGTAAGCATACCCCTCTGCGAAGGCCATTCGATCTTTGGCTATTTTGGCCTGTTTTTTTGGAAATAATTATTTTGTTTAATCTGTCATGGAATACTTTGAGTTCCTGATTTTTCTCTGCGAATTTGGCATGAGTTTTGATAGATTCATATTTAGTGTGTAGGAGGGCAAATTCCTGGTCTAATAAATTCGTATCCAAACCATATTGAGCCAAAAGTAAGCGCATGCAATCCTGGCTGCATTTGTTAAGAATCCCCTCCCCAGGAACCCTTGAGCTCCTGTGAGGTGTTCTTAACCGTGGGGAACATTTGGATTCTAAGACCCATAGGGCTGATGTTTTCCCCAATATATAGTTTGAAAAATTCCATATGCCAGTGCAAGTTGGATTTTCGTTTTAATAATTGTTTGAGTTTCTCAAAATAGAGTTTTAGGTCATCGTCTTCCCTATTGGTTCCATTGTACGAAGTTGGGAACTCATTCAAAAGCCCAGACCAGGCCGTACCTACATAGTCCAATTCAAAACAGCAATATACACCAATACTAGAGGAATGAGTAGAAAACGAATGAAGAGAAGCTTATAAATCTGCCCAAAAATCAAAAAGCGAGCCTAAAAGGATATATATCTAAATCATTGAGCTTTTCCAAGAAAGTAGCTGAAAATCATTTAAAGTTATAATATGAAAAATATTGGTGCTTCCACCTATTGACAATTCGTATTTTTGATTACTTTTGCCCTGGGGTGGTAATCAGTCCCCCTAGATAACTAAAGTGCCACATCCTGATTAAATGTATAAGGCTGAGTGAAAAAAAATGGACTTTGAAGGCACTGATATATAAAATGATAACAATTTTTATTATTGCACAATAGTACAAAAAATGCAGAAAATTTATTCTTGGAATACATAGGGATATATTCTAAAATAAGAAAACATAGACATTAACCATGATGGGACACTCAATGATACAATAATACATTAATAATACTCATTCCATGGGTGAACATAGAGAATCTGCCCACTTGAGATTGCGGAAAAAGTGTCTCCAAAGGTAGAATTCCATATGTTTCTTAGAAATTTAAAAGTAGCTTGACATGTTTCGCGATTATCTGCGAATCGCTTCTTCAGGAGCTTCTAAATTTCAAAAATAGAGAATAGAGTTTGAAAATACGTAAAATGCTTCTACTAAATACGTAAGTATTTAGTAAAAGCACCCTTTTGATCTAATACAGCCATGAGTCTTTTTGGGAAAGATGCAACAAGTTTTTCACACCTGGATTTGGGGATCCTCTGCCATTCCTCCTTGCAGATCCTCTCCAGTTCTGTCAGGTTGGATGGTAAACGTTGGTGGACAGACATTTTTAGGTCTCTCCAGAGATGCTCAATTGGGTTTAAGTCAGGGCTCTGGCTGGGCCATTCAAGAACAGTCACGGTGTTGTTGTGAAGCCACTCCTTCGTTATTTTAGCTGTGTGCTTAGGGTCATTGTCTTGTTGGAAGGTAAACCTTCGGCCCAGTCTGAGGTCCTGAGCACTCTGGAGGTTTTCGTCCAGGAAATCCCTGTACTTGGCCGCATTCATCTTTCCCTTGATTGCAACCGGTCGTCCTGTCCCTGCAGCTGAAAAACGCCCCCACAGCATGATGCTGCCACCACCATGCTTCACTGTTGGGACTGTATTGGACAGGTGATGAGCAGTGCCTGATTTTCTCCACACATACCGCTTAGAATTAAGGCCAAAAAGTTCTATCTTGGTCTCATCAGACCAGAGAATCTTATTTCTCACCATCTTGGAGTTCTTCAGGTGTTTTTTAGCAAACTCCATGCAGGCTTTCATGTGTCTTGCACTGAGGAGAGGCTTCCGTCAAGCCACTCTGCCATAAAGCCCCGACTGGTGGAGGGCTGCAGTGATGGTTGACTTTCTACAACTTTCTCCCATCTCCCGACTGCATCTCTGGAGCCCAGCCACAGTGATCTTTGGGTTCTTCTTTACCTCTCTCACCAAGGCTCTTCTCCCCGATAGCTCAGTTTGGCCAGACGGACAGCTCTGGCCAGACGGACAGGGTTCTGGTCGTCCCAAACGTCTTCAATTTAAGGATTATGGAGGCCACTGTGCTCTTAGGAACCTTAAGTGCAGCAGAATTTTTTTTTGTAACCTTGGCCAGATCTGTGCCTTGCCACAATTCTGTCTCGGAGCTCTTCAGGCAGTTCCTTTTGACCTCATGATTCTCATTTGCTCTGACATGCACTGTGAGCTGTAAGGTCTTATATAGACAGATGTGTGGCTTTCCTAATCAAGTCCAATCAGTATAATCAAACACAGCTGGACTCAAATGAAGGTGTAGAACCATCTCAAGGATGATCAGAACTAATGGATACCACCTGAATTAAATATATGAGTGTCACAGCAAAGGGTCTGAATACTTAGGACCATGTGATATTTCAGTTTTTCTTTTTTAATAAATCTGCAAATATTTCAACAATTCTGTGTTTTTCTGTCAATATGGGGTGCTGTGTGTACATTAATGAGGGGAAAAAATGAACTTAAATGATTTTAGCAAATGGCTGCAATATAACAAAGAGTGAAAAATCTAATGGGGTCTGAATACTTTCCGTACCCACTGTGTTATATAGCGTGCTATATATAATATGTGGGGTGCTATATACCCAAATTTAGGGGGCTGGTCTGAGATAGTAGTTAGGCTCAGACCATTCTCAATTTATAGGTTGTGCTGTTTATTTCCGGGATGGTATACTGGTGTGCAGTTCCCTGTGGCCTGTAGGTGGCACTGCCATGATGGGTCAGGGTTGAACCACTGGTATTAGTGCTGTGCCTTGGGTGTCCTCTCTCGGCAGCGGTACGGTGGGTGTGGTCGACCTGCTGTGCATGCCGGGAGAGGATACATAAGGGGCAGACGCCGCCTGGGAGGGGTCTTCGTTCCACAGTCGGAGTCCTGGTGCGTGGCGCATGGCCCTCCAGGCCATGGGGCCACGTGTGCATCAGTCCCAGGCACCTTTAGTCCTGGGGCTGCATCTTCAACACTGGGCCCAGCACCTTTAGCTGGAGCCCGCTTCGAGGAGGAGAAGTCCCAGGGTGTCTCTCGCGAGGGAGCCCGCTTCTAAGAGGAGGAGGGTCGGGGGAGGACCTTTCTGACGGACCGGTGAGAGTTCACGGTGAAGGAAGGGGCCCGGTAACTCTCTGGAGGGATTCTCCTATTCACCAAGGGCCCAGTAATGTGCTGCTGCTGGCACCTGTCCTTAAGTACCAGAAGATAAGAGGTTTGGGGTCTGATAGATTCTGTGGCAGAGGGTCTCCCAATCGCATCTAGGAAAGAACTTGATCAAACGTCCGAGCATCACTTCGGCTGCTAGGATCCACTTGTAGGAGACTATCCGGGTGAGCTAAACCTACTCAGGGATAGAGTAGTGATTGTGCTATCCATTGTGCCTGGACTAACCTCCCAAACCTTGCTGTCCTGTCTCTCTTCCACCCTTTACCTGTCTGCTGAACATTGAGAAAATAAACTCAACGTTGGAGTTTAAAGTGGTGTGGACATTGGAATTACTTGGGGGGAAAACAGAGACTTGTCCCTATATCCTAGGAGACGAGAACCAACTGATGGAAGAACCTAGCTGTGGGACCCAAATACATAACACCGCCTAACCTCCTCATCCAGGAGGGTACGGGCATATAGTACGGTGTATAGTTTGAAAATGTACTAAAGCGCTAACTAAAATAAAATAGATAAAAACCTGGAAACAATCCACTGATGTCAGCTGCAACCATTCAAAAAGAAATCAGTGTTCTTGAAGTAAATATGAAAGTTTAAATAATGGTGCGCTAGAAACCAACCCTAGTAAAACACAGTGATAATCTGATCCGTGATAAAAAAAATAATCGTGATAAACTAATCCGTGATACAAATAAATGAATAATAATGCATCTTCGTAAGTAAAACATCAAAACATCAAAAAACTCAGTGTAAGTATATAAAAGCTGCGTGCAATATTAAAAATTAATTAGATAAAATATAAATCAATATTGCCGTGCTAATCCTAAAAATTTAATAAATATAAATAGTACTGAAAAATCTATCTCAATAATACTGGCAGCTGAGGTACACTTAAAATAACCAGCTTCAAAAGTGCTCCAGTGCTCGTGCACACAATATATAAGTGGATTCCAACCACACCAAGCCCTGTATAAACCTTAATGGATGCTACTTCTCTGTCTCATTCCAAATTTTATTCCACCAGAGGCAAGACATCCAGCGCTATTACTTGCAGAGATGGTTTTCATAAAAAAGAAAAACAACAATCATTGCGCAATACCTCTATACAGAGTGTGTGTAGCTCTATCTCTCTGATTCTACTCACATACAGCCCGGAATATGAGGCGCTTGCATAGCTCAGTTAATGCGATCTCATCACTCTGCTTGTATCAACAGCTGATGGCGTAACTATGCTCCTCCCCCCTACGCGTTACGTCAATGCCACTCGACTTAATCATGGGTACGTAAATGCTGGGAGCAGCCGAGATTTAAATAATACTGATCGCGTCTTGTTGTTATAACAACAAGGAGGGACTTTACTGACATCATCGCTAATGCGCGCTCTTAATGGAGCGATAACTCGCACACACTTCCATTTTAATAGGGCAATAGTTTGCTGGTTAAAACTTACATAGTATGGTTTACACAACATAATAAGTTACTTACAATAGATAGTATCTGAATAATATATCAGTAACTAAACCATCACGTAATTAAAATCTCGTATGTGGTTCCCAAAGTCACCCAGTGGTCAAATACAGGTACTACCCAAAAGAATAGTAGCAGGTTTGTAATATACCATATAAATATAATCCATTATTACACCTACACCACTAGATTATTAATTGGTAACACCACATACTACAATAGGACACCTAATAAGAAATATATAAAAATACATAATACCTAAACAATTAGGAGCTATTAAAAAATAGGTTTGATCAATAAAATATAAAATGAGAGTAATCATAATCAAATACCCCATTATACAACAAGAAGGTGCGACAATTTTCTAAAAAACCTATAAACAACATAAGGAAGGGGAGAGGGGAAAAATACCGGAGGTCAGGTACTCAGGGGACATTCCTAGTTATAATCCAATAAGAAAACGAAAAAATGGAGATCAATAATCAGAGATAAAACAATTCAGTTCGAAATCTATGTTCAGGCCATTAGGCACAAACTGAGCTATGCAAGCGCCTCATATTCCGGGCTGTATGTGAGTAGAATCAGATAGAGCTACACGC
The DNA here is from genome assembly GCA_029206835.1 of Rana muscosa. Taxonomy (NCBI): domain Eukaryota; kingdom Metazoa; phylum Chordata; class Amphibia; order Anura; family Ranidae; genus Rana; species Rana muscosa. The sequence continues at coordinate 96,189,302 of CM055126.1, forward strand.
ACTCTGTATAGAGGTATTGCGCAATGATTGTTGTTTTTCTTTTTTATGAAAACCATCTCTGCAAGTAATGAGCGCTGGATGTCTTGCCTCTGGTGGAAGAAAATTTGGAATGAAACAGAGAATTAGCATCCATTAAGGTTTATACAGGACTTGGTGTGGTTGGAATCCACTTATATATTGTGTGCACAAGAGCACTGGAGCACATTTGAAGCTGGTTATTTTAAGTGTACCTCAGCTGCCAGTATTATTGAGATAGATTTTTCAGTACTATTTATATTTATTTAATTTTTAGGATTAGCACGGCAATATTGATTTATATTTTATCTTATTAATTTTTAATATTGCACACAGCTTTTATATACTTACACTGAGTTTTTTGATGTTTTACTTACGAAGATGCATTATTATTTATTTTGTTTGTATCACGGATTAGTTTATCACAATGAATTTTTTATCACGGATCAGATTATCACGGATTATTGTTTTACACTGTGTTTTACTAGGGTTGGTTTCTAGCGCACCATTATTTAAACTTTCATATTTAAACTTTCATATAGTACGGTGTGCCTTTTTCCTGCAATTGAGCCAAAGCAAGGGAAAAGGGTCCGTGTGCTACATATACATATACACATATACAGTTGTGCTCATAAGTTTACATACCCTGGCAGAATTTATGATTTCTTGGCCATTTTTCAGAGAATGGGGAAGGAAAGGGAGTAGCCATATAGGCTCCCCTTTCCTCATGGGGTCACTGTAACTTCAAGGTTAATACATAAGTTTCTAAGAAGGTTTAGCTACAGGGCTAGAGAGTCAATAGTTTAAAAAAAAAAAAAAAAAAAACCCCAGTCAGTAGATTTGATTAAGCTCAGGTGTGTTAGAGAGTTCTGGAAATCTGAGAATCAGTAAGGGATTGGTTAGTGAAATCAGGTGTTAGATCAGGAAAATTCTAGAAGCTGGTTTCTGGTCCATTTAAGGAGCAGTTCCAGGCAGGTTAGTGGTGCGATACCAGAAGATTCCAGCAGGAGGAGCTCACGTATCGTCATGGAAGCCCTGATTCGTCAACTGATCGAAAAAGCCGAGGCTGCGGGAGGGGAAGAATGGATTCGACAGTGTCTTGCCTCACCTTCATATCCTGATCCCGAAGCAAGCAGCACGGAGGACCGATCAGCTGGGCAAACGAACAGCGCGGCGGGACCACACCAACAGCCATGCCCTGGAGCGGAGGGAGCGGTCGCGGGATTCCCCCATCATACAGCGGCGGGGACGGATGACGCCGCAGAAGAAGAAGAGGAGGCTGGTCGGAGGTCAAGCAAGAGAAGACGCCCATTGAGGAGGAGCGCAAGCCCGGATCAACCCGCTTCTGCCCATGGCAGCCAAACTTTTTCTTCTCTCCCTTATAGGAGCCGGCGCACATGCGCAATGACAGAGCCCGGAGAGAGGGGACAAAGCACGCTGGGGACAACAACAGCAACAGGAGAAGTACGCCAGCAGCCCGCCCGTGGTCGGCAGGGGGCTCGCAAGGGCGGAAAGGGAGGACAGAGAGCTGCATGTGTGACCACACAGCCTGAAATCCAACAAGCCGACAGAATCCCTGTGCGGTGTGCATCGCCGGTGTCATCCCCTGGAGTGATCCCTGCTCAGGGGGCAGTTGGTGAGTCAAACACAGCACATCAATTATCTATATTAGCTAAATCCTTAGAACGATTGTTAACTGTAATGCAGGCACAGGCTACAAATCAGCAGGTTCCCAGAGATAACAGTGCAGGGGTTTGGCCAGCTTGTACAGCTGAGCCCATGTGTATATCTAAGTTAGCCAGTGCATCTAATAACAGTAATGTAGAAGCAGTAAGAGGGGTGCAAGTCACAGGGCAAAAAGAGTGCATGCCTTGTTTTCTGTCCCCGCTGGGGTTTCACTTAGCCTCTACAGTAAAGGAAAAGATTTGGAGGGGGGAATATATTGATCTCAGTTCAATTCCTCCCCCTTCAAAAGAACCATCCAGGTTTGATAAAAAAGATGATAGGACAGATGAGGAGCGTCGCAAAGCTCTCATTAAGTCCTTTTATGGGTGGTTACAATCATTTATAATATACGCTAGTGTGCTTTGTGAAAAATCCCCTGAATTAAGCCCCCTTTTATTTCAACACATTGATATCGTTTTAGAAGCCTACAGGAGTTTCAGTGGCTTGTCATGGTTGCTATACGATGAAGCATTTAGGCAGAAGCTAGCGGTGCAGCCATCTCTACAATGGGGTTCAAAGGATGTTGGCCTATGGCTCAATTTATTTCTGCCTCAAAAACAATCAATTTTTCGCTCAGCTGCGGCTGCAGGGCCCCAGGTATCATCTAATGTAAATTATAAGAAGGTTGTGTGCTTTGCTTACAATGATGCGCATTGCAAATGGATGGCGTCTTGTAAATACAAGCACGAATGCGCTTTTTGTGCTGGGAATCACCCAGTTTCCAAATGTTTTCGGAAATTACAAGCAAATGCAAAGGAAGGTATTTCCAAAAGCAGCAACACCAGTGATGCTCTCAAGCATGCTGCCATGGCTGCTTCTCTATCCAAACCAGCAGATAGCTTCATTGCTAATTAGCGGGTTCACAGTGGGTTTCCAGTTACCTAGTTTTCAAGGTAAAGGTTGTACAGTAGTGGAAAATCTGAGATCTGTTAATGAGGCACCTTTAATAGTAAAAATAAAATTGCTAAAAGAGGTCGCGTCAGGAAGGATGGAGGGTCCGTTTGACCATCCCCCCCTTTTTGGATTTCAGGATTTCCACTTTGGGTTTGGTACCTAAGAAAGAGCCAAATGAGTTTCGTTTGATACACCATTTATCATTTCCTTTTGGCAGTTCTTTGAATGATCAAATCAACACTGAGGCTATATCAGTGTCTTATTCATCTTTTGATTTAGCAATTGAGAAGATACGGTTGCTAGGGAAAAATGCTTTGATGGCAAAGGCAGATATTCGATCAGCCCTTCGGCTTCTTCCTTTGCACCCAGATTGTTTCAACTCACTCGGTATATGTTTTGACAATAAATTTTACTTTGATAAAGCATTGCCGATGGGCTGCTCAATTTCTTGTTTTTACTTTGAAGCTTTCTCAACATTTATAGAATGGGTGGTAAGTATGGTATCACATTCCACCTTTATTATTCATTATTTGGATGACTTTTTATTTTTAGGCCCGGAAGGTTCAGAGGACTGCGGTCAGCTATTATCTTCATTCAAATTAGTATGCAACATTTTGGGATACCATTGGCGGAAGATAAAACTGTTTTTCCTACAACATGTATTGATTTTTTGGGTATAACACTGGATTCGGTCACCATGGAATTTCGGTTGCCTGGTGAAAAAATCGGCAAATTATCCCAATCTTTGCATTTTTTCTTGGGTAGAAAAAAGGTGACATTGAAAGAAATGCAGTCCCTTTTGGGGCAATTGGCATTTGCCACTAGGGTTCTTCCCATGGGTAGGGTTTTTTCCAAAAGATTGTATGCTGCCATTTCAGGATTAAAGAACCCGTTGGCCCATATCAGGCTATCTTTAGAGATCAAGCAGGACTTGATGGTCTGGTTGCAATTTCTGGAGCAATTTAATGGGAAAACCATGTGGCAGCATGATTTTGTGCTGGACAGGGATTTTCACCTTGAAACAGATGCAGCTGGCTCGGTTGGCTTTGGGGCGGTTTGGAGAAACCATTGGTGCGCTGCTGGGTGGCCTCACAGGTGGGTCATCAATGGGTTCTGCAGAAATATAGTATTATTAGAGCTATTCCCAGTGGTAGTGGCATTGGAAATATGGGGCAGTTTATTCGCCAATAGAAGGTTGCTGGTGAGCACTGACAACAAGGGAGTAGCCTTTGCAGTTAACAGTTTGTCATCTAAATCTCCTCCCGTGGTTTCTTATTTAAGATATTTGGTTTTTCTGTGTTTAAAATGGAACATCTGGTTAAAAGCGAGATACGTCCCAGGAAAGAATAACGTCGTTGCTGACGCTCTTTCTCGCCTGCAGATGGACCGGTTTTTCAAGCTGCTGCCAGAAGCGGATCCAGTGGGGGTAATCTTCCCTTCCCGTTTATGGGAGATAGCATAATTTTCCAAAACATCCAGGACTCTGTGGCGGCTTCTACCTGGAAGAGCTACAGTTCTTCATGGTTATTGTGGTCAATCTTTTTAGCATCGATGAGTCTGTCTTTATCTAATCATTCGGAGGACCTAGTACTTCTGTTTCTACAATCATTAATGTTGAAACAGTATTCTTGGTCTCACATTAGTAAGACATTATCAGGGGTGTCATTTTTTCTGCGCCTTTATAATCTGCCGGCTTGTCACAGTTTTTTATCGGTGCGGCAGGTGCTAAAGGGATACAGGAAGAATAATTTTAGAAAGGATATGAGGTCCCCAATTACCCCGGCTATATTAGCACGGATTTGTGGGATAACTTCAGAAGTATGCTTTTCTGCTTATGAAGCTGTCCTTTTTAAATCTGTGTTTACGCTCGCATTCTTCGGTGCGTTTCGGATTTCTGAGATCCTTCCTGCATCAAAGAGAAGTAACATAGGCATGTTATTATCTAAATTGTTTATGGGTTCAGATAATATAAAGTTATTTATAGCTACAAGTAAGACGGATGCGGTTGGTGTTGGTAATTGGGTGGCTTTAAAGAGGTATAGTGTTGAGAATATCTGCCCAGTAAGGACCCTTCAGGCTTACATGGCAGTTCGCCCGCCCAGTTCAGGGTTTTTGTTCATTCACAAGGATGGTTTACCAGTAACAGTTTACCAGTTTTCATCAGTATTGAAGAAATGTTTAGCAAAACTTCAGTTGAGCAACACTAAAATAACGACTCACTCGTTTCGAATAGGAGCAGCCACAGAGGCTGCCAGGATTGGTCTAGAGGAGAGTACAATTAAGAAGATTGGTAGATGGAGGTCAGATTGTTACAAATTATACATTCGTCCATATTAATTAATTATTTTGTTTCAGGTCCCCTACATACAGTCTGGATTATAGGGCATTCTTTTATTTTTTGGGCACAGAAGAGAGCTGCTGATAGAATATATTCGGAGAATTTGGGCCTGGACCCTGCAGCCTTCCGGATTCATTGGTATGGTCGTAGGGGAATGATGTGGGAGGATTTGTTGTTTGAATTAAGTAGGCTATACGCTTTACATGAGGCTCCAGATATAATAATTATACATGTTGGTGGTAATGACATTGGGAAGTTAAAGACATTTGATCTGATTACCGATATGAAGGATACATTTAAGTTTTTACGTTTAGCCTCTCCAAATACGGTGTTTGGGTTCTCAGAGATAATTCCACGTCTGAGGTGGTTGGAATCCGCAGTTTTCAAGCCACTAGAGAAGGTCCGCAAGTGGATAAATAGAGCCATGGCGAAGTTTCTGAGCGATGGTATGGGTTTTTCATTTCGGCACCATGAGCTGGAGGGCGGTTTACAGGGTCTATATAGGGATGACGGGGTGCATCTATCGCCCATAGGTCTAGATATCTTGCAAACATGCATAGAGTTGGCCGCGGTTTGGGGGGTTGGGGACGGGAGGGGTGCTGCAAGCCCCCCTCCCGTCGGTTGGGAGAATTAAGGAAAGTCAAGTTCAAGTAATAATCAGCTCGAGTCTCAGTGGCTGGGTTGAGTACGGGTATTGATAAACACTTGGTTGGAAAGTATGTTTTAAAAGTTAAAATTGGTGGATTATGGATTTATGTTTTGAAAACCAGTGAATCAGGCCGTGGCCAATAATTATCCAAAAAAAAATAAAAAAAAATAAAATAATAATAATATATATAAAAAATGTTACATGGAGATTAATAAAATTGGTTGTTTAAGTTATAACTTGCTCTGGTGTTTTTTGTGCTCTATGCATGTTTGCGGGGGTGTGCATGATGCATGTGATCCCATGGGGAAGGAAAGGGAGTAGCCATATAGGCTCCCCTTTCCTCATGGGGTCACTGTAACTGCAAGGTTAATACATAAGTTTCTAAGAAGGTTTAGCTACAGGGCTAGAGAGTCAATAGTTTTAAAAAAAAAAAAAAAAAACCCCAGTCAGTAGATTTGATTAAGCTCAGGTGTGTTAGAGAGTTCTGGAAATCTGAGAATCAGTAAGGGATTGGTTAGTGAAATCAGGTGTTAGATCAGGAAAATTCTAGAAGCTGGTTTCTGGTCCATTTAAGGAGCAGTTCCAGGCAGGTTAGTGGTGCGATACCAGAAGATTCCAGCAGGAGGAGCTCCCCACCCTACCCCCCCCCCCCCATCTTTTTCCCGTCGCGGCCAATTCATGTGGTAGGCTCCCTCTGGTGAATTGCCAGAGGGGAGAATTAAGGAAAGTCAAGTTCAAGTAATAATCAGCTCGAGTCTCAGTGGCTGGGTTGAGTACGGGTATTGATAAACACTTGGTTGGAAAGTATGTTTTAAAAGTTAAAATTGGTGGATTATGGATTTATGTTTTGAAAACCAGTGAATCAGGCCGTGGCCAATAATTATCCAAAAAAAAAAATAAAAATAATAATAATATATATAAAAATAAAAAATGTTACATGGAGATTAATAAAATTGGTTGTTTAAGTTATAACTTGCTCTGGTGTTTTTTGTGCTCTATGCATGTTTGCGGGGGTGTGCATGATGCATGTGATCCCATATGAATGGTAACACAAAAACTTTTCTTTCACTCATGGTTAGCGTTTGGCTGAAGTAATTTATTCAGTCAATTGTGTTTACTCTTTTTAAATCATAATCACAACAGAAACTACCCAAATGACCCTGATCAAAAGTTTACATACCCCAGTTCTTAATACCGTGTATTGCCCCCTTTAACATCAATGACAGCTTGAAGTCTTTTGTGGTATTTGTGGATGAGGCTCTTTATCTTCTCAGATGGTAAAGCTGCCCATTCCTCTTGGCAAAAGGCCTCCAGTTCCTGTAAATTCTTGGCCTGTCTTGCATGAACTGCACGTTTGAGATCTCCCCAGAGTGGCTCAATGATATTGAGGTCAGGAGACTGAAATGGCCACTTTGTAGCTCACACATCCCCAAAACATCAGCGATCCACCTCCGTGTTTCACAGTAGGAATGGTGTACTTTTCATCATAGACCTTGTTGACTCTTCTCCAAATTGTTCATGGTTGTGGCCAAAAAGCTCAATTTTGGTCTCATTACTCCAAAGGACTTTGTGCCAGAAGGTTTGAGGCTTGTCTCTGTGCTGTTTGGCGTATTGTAAGTGGGATACTTTGTGGCATTTGCGTAGTAATGGCTTGTTTCTGGCGACTCGACCATGCAGCCCATTTTTCTTCAGGTGCCTCCTTATTGTGCATGTTGAAACAGCCACGCCACATGTTTTCAGAGTCCTGTATTTCATCTGAAGTTATTTGTATTTTTTATTTTTTTTGCATCCCAAACAATTTTCCTGGCAGTTGTGGCTGAAATCTCAGTTTATGTCTACCTGACCGTGGTTTGGTTTCTACAGAACCCCTCATTTTCCACTTCTTGATTAGAGTTTGAACACTGCTGATTGGCATTGCCAATTCCTTGGATATCTTTTTATATCATTTCCCGTTTTATGCAGTTCAACTACCTTTTCCCACAGATCCTTTGACAATTTATTTGCTTTCCCCATGACTCGGAATACAGAAAAATCAGTGCAGCACTGGATGAAAGATGCAAGGGTCTGTCAGGAGTCCAGAAACTCACTGACCTTTTATAAACATGTAGCACTACCCCCGTAGGAGCTGCTGGTTATTTTTGGTCCTGCCGTTACCCCACAGTTCAACACATCAAACTTGCTTGGCTCTAAATTGGGCAATGTACCCACAGATGCATGCACCAGTCACTTAGTCTTTTTTCCAATGCTTTTTATTAAACACAACTTGCAGCAGTAGAGGGATGGAGGGTTAGGGGAATTCAGATACCTTGTGCAGATCACTGAGAAACTTGAGATCCTGGAGACAAGTACACTTTCTGTCAACAGATCTTGCTCACCCGGATAGGCCTCTCTCACCGGCCTAGCAGCCGGAATGATGCACGGACAAAAGTCTCTGCCACAGACTTGATGATAATAGTAAACGGTTGAACAATCCTCTTCCACAGGATTTAGTAATCGGTAATAGACAAAGCGAAAACAGTTACACAGTACCAAAGTCCTTTAAGCCATCTGGCAGTACTGTGAGGTAGATTGGCTAGGATGCCTCCTCCAATTGAGTCACCAGGCTCTTTTTGAGATACCAGCCTTTTGCCCGGTCCTCTCCAAGAAGAGTCCTCCCCTGGATCTTCCAATTGCTCGGCTTCTTCCTGCAGGCAAGACAGCACAGGACCACCCCCGAACCAGTAGGCCCCAGACAGACTTCTGGGCCTAGTTACAGTAACGTAGCCTCGGGCCAGCAGGGCCCCCGAGGCAGAAGGGGAGTTGTCACATACCTTAGGCCAGGCGGGCCATGAGGTCAGAGAGACAGAAAAATGGCGTCTGCCCCTTAAGTATTCTCTTCCAGAATGCACAGCGGTAAAACACTCCCACTGGGCTGTTTCTGGGGAAGGGACACCCAATACACTCCAGCCTGTTGTATTCCCAACACTGGCCAGTGGTGACAACGACACCTACCGGCGACAGTGGGAAATGCTCCCAACACAGCCAAAGCTGGAACAGAGGCTAATTTAGCCATAAACATTGCATTTTGAACTATGTACAATTCAGATGACCTACTAAATTTACACAATAACGCCTGGTCAACAGGAGCAGGGCGCTACACACACACACTAATTACAAGCAACTTGTTATCAAGTCAAAATCACCAGGGTATGTAAACTTTTGATCAGGGTCATTTGGGTAGTTTCTGTTGTGCTTATGATTTAGAGTAAACACAGTGGATTGATGATAAATGGCTTCAGCCAAACACTAACTATGAGTGAAAGAAAAGTTTTTGTGTTATCATTTATATTCTCTGAAAAATGGCCAAGAAATCATACATTCTGCCAGGGTTTGTAAACTTATGAGCACAACTGTATACCGTATTTATCGGCGTATAACACGCACCGGCGTATAACACGCACCCCAAGTTTAGGAGGGAATTTAAAGGAAAAAAACTTTTAGCAGGGAAATTCAAGGAAAAAAAAAAAAAAAACTTACATTTAAATGCAGCATGCAGCCTTGCCCAGTGTCCATCTGCAGCCTTGCCCAGTGTCCATCTGCAGCCGTGCCCAGTGTCCATCTGCAGCCGTGCCCAGTGTCCATCTGTCCATCTGCAGCCTTGCCCAGTGTCCATCTGTCCATCTGCAGCCGTGCCCAGTGTCCATCTGTCCATCTGCAGCCGTGCCCAGTGTCCATCTGTCCATCTGCAGCCGTGCCCAGTGTTCATCTGTCCATCTGCAGCCGTGCCCAGTGTTCATCTGTCCATCTGCAGCCGTGCCCAGTGCCTTTGCGATCGTGTCAGTCGCGGCGGTTTTTAAAATTTGGCGCCGATTTCTGTGGAGAGGAGCGAGCGGGGCCGAGTGTACTTCGGCTGGACTCGGCTCCTCTCGCAGTTCCGCCCATCTCCACTGACTGCGCCGCTGACGGAGAAAGCCGAGTGTACTTCGCCTAGACTCGTGTCTGCTCACAGTCACAGGCAGGACTGCGAGAGGAGCCGAGACTAGGCGAAGTACACTCAACTTTCTCCGTCAGCGGCGCAGTCAGAGATGGGCGGGACTGCGAGAGGAGCCGAGTAAAGCCGATTGTACTTCGGCTTCGGCTCCGCTCGCTCCTCTCGCTCATTTTCAGCAGGGGAATTCGGAGTATCGGCGTATAACACGCACCCACGATTTTCCCCTGATTTTAAGGGGAAAAAAGTGCGTGTTATACGCCGATAAATACGGTATATAGCAGTGCTGTGTTTTGGCTTAGGCCAACAAGGCCCAGGCCTAGAGCGGCACTTTGCGGGGGGTTGCAAAAAAGCCGCCCCCCACAAAAAACAGCACCCGCGCTCTTCTCCCGTCTTCCGCACGCAGGGCCACCATCAGGGGAGTAAAGCTTAGCAGTGCAGTGGTTTGTGGGTGCGGAGGGGGCCTGGAAGCAGTTTAAGTATGAGCCGTCAAGCCGCCCCCCCTACAGCCGTGATTCTCTGATTGGCCCTCTGCTGTGACCAATAATGGGGAGGAAAACAGCGGGCAGGAAGCGGGGCGGCGGCATGGCGAATTCAATTAGAGCCGCTCTGTTCTGCTTTGCTTTATTGAACTGTTGTATAACACTAGTCAGACAGCTTAACAATAATTCAGAAGTCAAGAAACGTGAGACATCAGATCTGTATGTATTATTTTTTCCAAATAACTTTGTAAAACTACAACATAAGCATAAACAAAACATTTGTGTCAGTACATTAAACATTATACAGCAGCCTCACTATATCAGACAATTCCATCATTAGTCCAGGAATAGATCAAGAGCTCTTCTGCATGCAGTCTGCTAGATCCAGGAGCAGTCATGAAATGAAGGAAATACAGTTCCAGGTTAAAGGTTACTGCCTTTGACTCTGAGGGAAATACCACTTCCTGTCAAGCTCTGGCAAAATAACTAACTCTGACCACTAGATGGCAGCAACGTCAAACTAACATTGCAGTATAATCTGTAACAGCACATTGCACACATTTACTATGAACAATATGGGCAGAACACTCCCTGTCTGGCATAATTTATTATGTTACTACCTAAATAACTACTGCTATGCAGAAAAAACATATAAACAGGAAAATGGAATCCTAGCTAGTCCGAGATCAAAACTATAATGTCAGTTACAGGTCTGAGATAAATTCTGGCGGTCTCATTTTTTAAAATCTTGACCTCCACCTTTCTAATTTTGCCATCCCTGCTTGGTAGAGCATTGATAATAAGTCCTACTGGCCACTCGTTCCCGCCTTCTTGGCTGTCCTTCAACAGAACAACATCACCCACTTTTACATTTGTGCGATCCTCAGTCCATTTCCTACGGCGTTGCAGATTTGACAGGTACTCTCTCTTCCATCTTTTCCAAAAGGTGTCTGCCAAGCATTATACTTGCTTCCATTGTTTCGCATGAACTTGTGTTGTACTTACGGTTCCAGATGGAGCAGACAAAGAGTTCACCTTTTGAGTCAACAACATTGCTGGGGTAAGGACCATAAGTGTATCTGGGTCTGAGGACACAGGAACTGTAGGCCTGGCATTCATAATAGCTGTAACCTCTGCCATAAAGGTGCTTAAAGTCTCATGAGTCAAGTGAGCAGGTTTGGTTTGTAGCAACATAGCGTCCAAGATTCACCTGGCAATACCTATAAGTATCTCCCAGACACCACCCATATGTGAGGAGTGTGGAGTATTAAAGACCCATGTACATCCTCTGTCTTGGAGACAGTCTTGCAATTCTGATTCGCTGTCACAAATGTTAAGTTCTTTGTAGGCTCCCACAAAGTTTGTTCCTCTGTCAGAACGGAGCAGTTTTGCTGGGCCACGAATTGAGAAGAATCTCCTCAAGGCATTAATAAAGCTTGATGGTGACATGGCTTCAAGTAGCTCTATGTGTACAGCTCGGGTGGACAAACAAGTGAAAAGGACTGCCCATCGTTTACTGGCCGCGCTGCCTCCTCTAGTGCGGCGGGTTAAAACAGACCACGGACCAAATACATCTAAGCCCACATTGGTGAAACGTGTGTAGCGGCCTCCTCACTCCCCTCTTTCTCTCGTCTCGTCTTTCTTTTGTCTAGGGGTATCTCAGAGGGGAGGGAGCGGGGACACCACGCCTGGCTTCCACCATATGTGTCAGTGCGGTATAAGCAACGTTCTTGTATTACCTTCGGGTCAGTGCTGTGCACCTGGATCCTCCCTCCAAGAGTCACCTTGAACAATGTCTGTCAGGAAATGAGCCCCACACCATTAAAGTTCAACACTCCTTTATTCTTCTACGCATGAACACAATCAGTTGAACTCCCTTGATAGAAACAGAACAGGAAAGGAGGTGTGGGTGCGAATAGGCCCAGACACAATGTAGTTCTCCACTTTCCTTCCTGAAAGTGGGTTACAGTCTCCGCACGAGGGGGAATTTCCTTCCAGGCGGTCTCCGACGAGAGGCTCACCTGTCACCGGCAATATGCTGCACCGGGTCTTCAAGTGAGGAGCTCCCCCGGTCCATTGTGCCTTCCGGATTCGGGTACCCACTCCCGGGGTTCCCTAGGATCTCCTTCCCTCACGGAACTCCGTGTTGGGCACTGAGCTCCGGACCTTCATCCGAGTACCTCACCCCCAGGCTAAAGGTGCCTGGGATGGAACACGACCTCCGGTTGTCCTCTAGGCCTAGGCCACCCAGAGGACCGACACGAACCACCGTCCGCAAGCTGAAGGTGCCTGGGACTTCGACCCCGTGACAAAGATGGCCGGCCCCTTTATACCCTCTCCCGGCAAGCACGGCGGGTTCCCCGCCCCACCATACCGCTGCCGAGGGAGGACAAAAAGGAGGCACAGCACACAGCAATGATTCAACCCCAGCCCAGGGCAACAGCGCCACCTGCTGGGCTGCAGGGAATTACACATCACTAATGTCTCTGCCAAATTCAAATTTACACCCGGGAAAGTAAATACCCGCTACACTCTCCCCCTGGTGGTTTGACACTGGTCCCCAGTGTCTGGAGTAAATCATGCCCTCAACGGCTGACATAATCCAATCCAGAAACCGACTAACAATTGTACAAAAATATAAAACTTTTAGAAAAACTACCCAACTAAAACATTGTGTCTGAGCCCTGTAAAGAAAGGGAATAAAGACAAAAGAGAAACAATAGCATTGACTCATAACTTTGAATCACATATTCACATTTGACTTTTCCCACCCATCCTGACTAAGACCCACCCCATCCTCAGTAAACTTGATGGGATGTTCTCCTGCAGAGGGAAAAGAAAGGATTAACACACATAACCCTGACACCTGTATTCGTGTAATGGAAAAGAAACTTCTCTGAGAAGTGTCTTAACATTGCGCAACACTGCCACCTGGTGACAGCACCGCGGTAACTGCACTCGTGGAACTTTCTTCTTTTCTTTCGGCCCTATCTACCCCAGAGTCCATAATCTCTTGCAGGAAAGTGAAGAACAAACAGGAACAGTTCTTCATTCCTCTGGGCACAAAAGCAGCGGCTCCAGAAAGTTCAGCAACATAATCAAAGACAAACGGAGTCTTTCTCTCTCCTACAGGTAAAAGCGGGGATGTGGCAGAACAAGTGGCTTCAAGTGCTGATCCATGGTTTCCAGATGATACTCCACATCTTCTCCTTCTTTGCGCCGGATCAACACCTTATCTGCATGGATGTGTCGTCCCAACATCCACTCTGCCTTGCAGTCTTTGAAACATTGAGAGACCTTTGGAGAGCATGCCAGGTACCTGCGGGCATGGGGAACCTAAAGGTGGATCCACACAAAGTCATTGTACCAGCGCTCCCGACACACTTTCACCTCATAGAGCAGTTCCTTCGACAAGTATGGATACTCCCATCCGTAGTCTGCAGCAACCTTCTGGCCAAATAGGCGTTGTAATCTCGCCAAAGGAGGCATGGTAGCTTTGTCCCCTTCGCCAGGCAACACTATCGAGTCCGGGTGGCGAGGGACCTTGATCACATCTGATCTGGGCATAGGTGCCTGCAGTAACAGTCTCTTTTCCCCTCTCTTCAGGCCAGTGGTGTATTTAGGTTTTGTGCTGCCCTAGGCCTGACGAAACTCGCGCACCCCCTACTTTATATATGGCACACCCCTTCCTGTCAAGACTACGCCCCTTCCTTTTTAAGACCCGTCCTGTCATTTTCATGGGAGGACAGAGGGACAGGGTGGGATGAGGACAGGGGGACAGGTTGGGACGGGGACAGAGGGACAGAGTGGGATGAGGAAAGGGGGAAAGGGTGGGATGAGGACAGAGGGACAGGGTGGGATGAGGACAGAGGGACAGGGTGGGATGAGGACAGAGGGACAGGGTGGGATGAGGACAGGGGGACAGGGTGGGATGAGGACAGGGGGACAGGGTGGGATGAGGACAGGGGGACAGGGTGGGTTGAGGACAGAGGGATAGGGTGGGATGAGGACAGAGGGACAGGGTGGGATGAGGACAGAGGGACAGGGTGGGATGAGGAAAGGGGGTCAGGGTGGGATGAGGACAGAGGGACAGGGTGGGATGAGGAAAGAGGGACAGGGTGGGATGAGGAAAGGGGGACAGGGTGGGATGAGGACAGAGGGACAGGGTGGGATGAGGACAGAGGGACAGGGTGGGATGAGGAAAGGGGGACAGGGTGGGATGAGGAAAGGGGTTCAGGGTGGGATGAGGACAGAGGGACAGGGTGGGATGAGGACAGGGGGACGGGGTGGGATGAGGACAGGGGGACGGGGTGGGATGAGGAAAGGGGGACGGGGTGGGATGAGGAAAGGGGGACAGGGTGGGATGAGGACAGAGGGACAGGGTGGGATGAGGAAAGGGGGACAGGGTGGGATGAGGAAAGGGGGACAGGGTGGGATGGGGACAGAGGGACAGGGTGGGATGAGGAAAGGGGGACAGGGTGGGATGAGGAAAGGGGGACAGGGTGGGATGAGGACAGAGGGACAGGGTGGGATGAGGAAAGGGGGACAGGGTGGGATGAGGAAAGGGGGACAGGGTGGGATGAGGAAAGGGGGAAAGGGTGGGATGAGGAAAGGGGGACAGGGTGGGATGAGGACAGAGGGACAGGGTGGGATGAGGACAGAGGGACAGGGTGGGATGAGGAAAGGGGGACAGGGTGGGATGAGGAAAGGGGGACAGGGTGGGATGAGGACAGAGGGACAGGGTGGGATGAGGAAAGGGGGACAGGGTGGGATGAGGACAGAGGGACAGGGTGGGATGAGGAAAGGGGTACAGGGTGGGATGGGGACAGAGGGACAGGGTGGGATGAGGAAAGAGGGACAGGGTGGGATGGGGACAGAGGGACAGGGTGGGATGAGGAAAGGGGGACAGGGTGGGATGAGATGAGGAAAGGGGGACAGGGTGGGATGAGGAAAGGGGGACAGGGTGGGATGAGCACAGAGGGACAGGGTGGGATGAGGACAGGGGGACAGGGTGGGATGAGGACAGGGGGACAGGGTGGGATGAGGAAAGGGGGATGGGGTGGGATGAGGAAAGGGGGACAGGGTGGGATGAGGACAGAGGGACAGGGTGGGATGAGGAAAGGGGACAGGGTGGGATGAGGAAAGGGGGACAGGGTGGGATGGGGACAGAGGGACAGGGTGGGATGAGGAAAGGGGGACAGGGTGGGATGAGGAAAGGGGGACAGGGTGGGATGAGGACAGAGGGACAGGGTGGGATGAGGAAAGGGGGACAGGGTGGGATGAGGACAGAGGGACAGGGTGGGATGAGGAAAGGGGGACAGGGTGGGATGAGGAAAGGGGGAAAGGGTGGGATGAGGAAAGGGGGACAGGGTGGGATGAGGACAGAGGGACAGGGTGGGATGAGGACAGAGGGACAGGGTGGGATGAGGAAAGGGGGACAGGGTGGGATGAGGAAAGGGGGACAGGGTGGGATGAGGACAGAGGGACAGGGTGGGATGAGGAAAGGGGGACAGGGTGGGATGGGGACAGAGGGACAGGGTGGGATGAGGAAAGGGGGACAGGGTGGGATGGGGACAGAGGGACAGGGTGGGATGAGGAAAGGGGTACAGGGTGGGATGGGGACAGAGGGACAGGGTGGGATGAGGAAAGGGGGACAGGGTGGGATGGGGACAGAGGGACAGGGTGGGATGAGGAAAGGGGGACAGGGCGGGATGAGGACAGGGGGACAGGGCGGGATGAGGACAGGGGGACAGAGTGGGATGAGGAAAGGGGGACAGGGCGGGATGAGGAAAGGGGGACAGGGCGGGATGAGGACAGGGGGACAGGGCGGGATGAGAACAGGGGGACAGGGCGGGATGAGGACAGGGGGACAGGGTGGAATGGGGACAGAGGGACAGGGTGGGATGAGGAAAGGGGGACAGGGTGGGATAAGGACAGGGGGACAGGGCAGGATGAGGACAGGGGTACAGAGTGGGATGAGGAAAGGGGGACAGGGTGGGATGAGGACAGAGGGACAGGGTGGGATGAGGAAAGGGGGACAGAGTGGGATGAGGAAAGGGGGACAGGGCGGGATGAGGAAAGGGGGACAGGGCGGGATGAGGACAGGGGGACAGGGCGGGATGAGAACAGGGGGACAGGGCGGGATGAGGACAGGGGGACAGGGTGGAATGGGGACAGAGGGACAGGGTGGGATGAGGACAGAGGGACAGGGTGGGATGAGGAAAGGGGGACAGGGTGGGATGAGGAAAGGGGGACAGGGTGGGATGGGGACAGAGGGACAGGGTGGGATGAGGAAAGGGGGACAGGGTGGGATGAGGAAAGGGGGACAGGGTGGGATGAGGACAGAGGGACAGGGTGGGATGAGGAAAGGGGGACAGGGTGGGATGAGGACAGAGGGACAGGGTGGGATGAGGAAAGGGGGACAGGGTGGGATGAGGAAAGGGGGAAAGGGTGGGATGAGGAAAGGGGGACAGGGTGGGATGAGGACAGAGGGACAGGGTGGGATGAGGACAGAGGGACAGGGTGGGATGAGGAAAGGGGGACAGGGTGGGATGAGGAAAGGGGGACAGGGTGGGATGAGGACAGAGGGACAGGGTGGGATGAGGAAAGGGGGACAGGGTGGGATGGGGACAGAGGGACAGGGTGGGATGAGGAAAGGGGGACAGGGTGGGATGGGGACAGAGGGACAGGGTGGGATGAGGAAAGGGGTACAGGGTGGGATGGGGACAGAGGGACAGGGTGGGATGAGGAAAGGGGGACAGGGTGGGATGGGGACAGAGGGACAGGGTGGGATGAGGAAAGGGGGACAGGGCGGGATGAGGACAGGGGGACAGGGCGGGATGAGGACAGGGGGACAGAGTGGGATGAGGAAAGGGGGACAGGGCGGGATGAGGAAAGGGGGACAGGGCGGGATGAGGACAGGGGGACAGGGCGGGATGAGAACAGGGGGACAGGGCGGGATGAGGACAGGGGGACAGGGTGGAATGGGGACAGAGGGACAGGGTGGGATGAGGAAAGGGGGACAGGGTGGGATAAGGACAGGGGGACAGGGCGGGATGAGGACAGGGGTACAGAGTGGGATGAGGACAGAGGGACAGGGCGGGATGAGGACAGGGGGACAGGGCGGGATGAGGACAGGGGGACAGGGTGGGATGGGATGGGGACAGGGGGACAGAGTGGGATGAGGAAAGGGGGACAGGGCGGGATGAGCACAGGGGGACAGGGTGGGATGGGGACAGGGGGACAGAGTGGGATGAGGAAAGGGGGACAGGGCGGGATGAGGACAGGGGGACAGGGCGGGGAGGGGCAGAGCATCTTTTAATTTGGGGGGAGAGGGGGGTGTGGGGATATCTGCTGGGGAGTGATTTGGGAGGGGAAAGGATATGTGCTAGTGGGGGGGGGAATCAGACCCCCCACTAGCACATATCTTCTTCCCTCTTAAATCACTTCCCAGCACATATCCCCACACCCCCCTCTCCCCTCCCATCACTTCATTAGTTCACCTCTTATCTGCCTGCCTGTGTCCTCTCTCACTGACGTTGTCTCACATACCAGCAGCATGGCTCTCGGCTCTCTCACTGACTGAAGTTGTGTCTCTCCTTGGCTCCTCCTCCTGGCTGTGTACACAGGAACATTGATCCAAGAGGAGGGAGGAGCCGGAGACTGACTGTGCGATGTCAGTGGAGAGAGAGAGGGACGGCTGCTCGTAAAGCTGATTGACGCTGCGGGACCCCGGGCGGCAGGTGTCCCGGGTGACCGCGCCAGCGCATCTTAGACTGACCAATTACCGGAGCTCAGTGCCGAAACTTGTCGTGGCACTGAGCTCCGGGATTCAGCTGTGCGGCTCTCCGTGCGGGAGGAGGGGGGTTCACGCGGGGGGGCCGCCGCCCCCCGCAATGTGCCGCCCTAGGCCTGGGCCTTGTCGGCCTAGGCCATAATACAGCACTGCTTCAGGCTCTGGTGCCTCCACCCGGGGTGTACTTTCCCCTGTTGACATGGGTGGATCCCTGATCCTCCGAGATGAAGTGAGAGGTACTTTGTCCCAGCCCTTCTCGGCAAACAAATCGTCTATGGCAACGTCGTCTCCCATGTCCGAGAGCGATTCCAGGTCAGAGGTGTCGCACTCCTCCGCAGGTATGTAGCAGGTATGTAGCCAGTTGTAGAAACGGAGCCACCACCTCCCGCGGACTCGCTAGGCCATGACTTCCCGACACCTCCGCCCACACTCCAAGTCTCTCCGCCTGGCTTACCTAGGCCTTTACTTGAAGCGGGATGTCCGGAACTCTTGTCGACGGATCCATCCAGGCCGGGCGTAAGCGGGCGAGACGGTCCACCACAACCGCTGGTCGGGGCTACCATGCCGGTCTTTCTCTTCGGTGGCGGACGCTGCGAGACAGTGGTGACTGAGTCAGCATCCTCGGATTTCTCCCGTTGGGGTTTTTACGACCTCCTCCGCGGTCGCTGCAGTGTGCGTAGGGATGGCTCTCACAGCAGTGATTCCTCCTCTCTGAGTGGTGTTGTCCGCAGCACAGCCGGGGTAAATGGTTCTCGGCCTCTCAACCGCCGGATCCACCTCGAACAGGAACTCCCCACAGGCCTCAAATCGCCCGAATGGCTTCACCAGTCCCGAACAGCCAGGACAAATCACACCCAGGGCCTCAACGTCCATGCACGAGTACAGAGCGAATTGACCCCTTGGCTTTAGCCGGATCCCCGTATCTGTTACCGGAGCAGCAGCAGTCAATGTCGTGGTGGAAGGGTGAACTGGAATCCACGATGTATGTCCGAACATGGTGACCTGTTGCTGATCCATCGCACACTGCCAAGTTCTTGCGCCAATGTCCCATGTGTAGTCCTTCACACGTATTGGACTCCTCCCCTTTGCTCCAGTTCGCGGGCTTTTCTTCTTTTCTGTTCCTGAGTCATGCCCACGAACTAAGCGATGGGGGTGTGCCTGGTGGCGCAGTGCAATAGAAGCCCCCACGTGTAGTACTTCACACGGCTGAACTTCCCCCTTTTTCCACTCTTCTGCGCGGGCCTTTCCCTTCATTGGGTCATGTCCACGACTTCGAGCAGGGATGCACTTCGGCCAATGAAGGCCTGCCTATTCGCTTAACTCCTCCAGCAGACACGTTCAATACTGTGGTGCACAAACACTATCCCGGATGAGCCCCCACGTGTAGCGCCCTTCTCACTCCCCTCTTTCTCTCGTCTCTTCTTTCTTTTGTCTAGGGGTATCTCAGAGGGGAGGGAGCGGGGACACCACACCTGGCTTCCACCACATGTGTCAGTGCGGTATAAGCAACTTTCTTGTATTACCTTCGGGTCAGTGCTGTGCACCTGGATCCTCCCTCCAAGAGTCACCTTGAACAATGTCTGTCAGGAAATGAGCCCCACACCATTAAAGTTCAACACTCCTTTATTCTTCTACGCATGAACACAATCAGTTGAACTCCCTTGATAGAAACAGAACAGGAAAGGAGGTGTGGGTGCGAATAGGCCCAGACACAATGTAGTTCTCCACTTTCCTTCCTGAAAGTGGGTTACAGTCTCCGCACGAGGGGGAATTTCCTTCCAGGCGGTCTCCGACTAGAGGCTCACCTGTCACCGGCAATATGCTGCACCGGGTCTTCAAGTGAGGAGCTCCCCCCGGTCCATTGCGCCTTCCGGATTCGGGTACCCACTCCCGGGTTTCCCTAGGATCTCCTTACCTCGCGGAACTCAGTGTTGGGCACTGAGCTCCAGACCTCCATCCGAGTACCTCACCCCAGGCTAAAGGTGCCTGGGATGGAACACGACCTCCGGTTGTCCTCTAGGCCTAGGCCACCCAGAGGACCGACACGAACCACCGTCCGCAAGCTGAAGGTGCCTGGGACTTCGACCCAGTGACAAAGATGGCCGGCCCCTTTATACCCTCTCCCGGCAAGCACGGCGGGTTCCCCGCCCCACCATACCGCTGCCGAGGGAAGACAAAAAGGAGGCACAGCACACAGCAATGATTCAACCCCAGCCCAGGGCAACAGCGCCACCTGCTGGGCTGCAGGGAATTACACATCACTAATGTCTCTGCCAAATTCAAATTTACACACCCGAAAGTACATACCCGCTACACGTGGTTGAGCAATTACTCTGTCCTCTGGTAGCTCTGCCATCTTTTGACTTTGTAATCTTCCTCGCAGCTTGCGACAGATGACACATTTGTGTATAACAGCTGATACCAAGCGTTTGCCACCAAGAATCCAGAAAAGATCTAATTGCACCTTCTGTGATGTGTCGCTCTTGGTGAACTACTTGTTCATGATAGTACCTAACAAGCAGTGTCGCAATGTGGTGATCATAAGGTATAATGACAGGCCATTTCTCTTCCTCTGAAAGTTCAGCAAGAGACAAACGTCCACCTACTCTCAACAACCCATTCTTGTCTAAAAAGGGGCTAAGCCTCCTAAGACGGCTTTGTTTTGGAAATGTCTTTTTGTTTTTTGATGCAGTCAATTTCCTTCTGGAAATGTTTGTTTTGAACAGAAGAAATTATAACAGACTTTGCCTGAGCAAGTTCTACTAGATTGAACCTGTTCATAGAAACTTTCCCACCTTCTGACCTGATCGCTATTGGTTTCTCTCCGGAAGGTTTTAGCTACATGGATGAGTCTGACTAGGGTCTTAACTAATATCTTCCAGCAAGAAAATCTATCAAAGCAATGTGAGTGAAGAGTGGCTTCAGAAGCTTTGGTACTGAAATTCGTAATTTCCGATCTGATTTCAGGGTCAGCTTCGGGCTCTATGAGTGGATAAACATTAGCATTGTCTATCTGCTCACAGTGTGGTTGGTACAGAAAGGATGGGCCTGAGAACTATATAGAGTTCTGAAGGTAGAGTAGGTCTAGTGGCATATTCTGCAGGGTTTTGCTCTGTAGGTACATAGAACCACTGATCTGGGTGTGAAGATTGCCTGATTCTATTCACTCTGTTGGAGACATAAAGATAGAACCTCCTAGTGGTGCTGCAAATGTACCCTAGGACAGTCTTGCTATCAGTGAAGAATTTCACAGCATCAAAGTCAGTGTCTAGTTCATCTGTGATTAGCTCAGACATTTCGACTGCAAGTACAGCAGCACACAACTCTAAACGAGGAATCGTGTGGGCTGGTTTAGGGCTTAATTTGGACTTTCCCATGACAAATCCAACATGACACACATTTTCTGCATCAATTACTCTCAAGTAAGCTACTGCACCTATAGCTGTGGTGGATGCGTCTGAGAAGATGCACAGTTCTTTCCTGCAAGCTGATGATAGATACACGGGCACATAGCACCTGTCTATCTTAACCACTTCCATACTGGGCACTTATATACCTTCCTGCCCAGACCAATTTTCAGCTTTCTGCGCTGTTGCACTTTGAATGACAATTGCGCGGTCATGCTACACTGTACCCAAACTGAATTTTTATCATTTTGTTCCTACAAATAGAGCTTTCTTTTGGTGGTATTTGATCACCTCTGCGATTTTTTTTATTTTCTGCTAAAAAAAAATAAAAAAGACCGAAAATTGTGAAAAAAAAACGTTTTTTTTTTGTTTCAGTTACAAAACTTTGTAAATAAGTACGTTTTTTTCTCCTTCACTGATGGGCACTGATGGGGCTGCACTGACGGGCACTGATGGGCACCGCCGATAGGCGGCACGGATGGGCACCGATAGGCGGCACGGATGGGCACCAGTAGGCGGCACGGATGGGCACTGATAGGGGGCACGGATGGGCACTGGTAGGCGGCATGAAGTGTCACGGATAGGCGACACAGATGGGCACTGATAGGCGGCATAGATGGGCATGGGTGCCAAACAATAATGCCTGCCAATCAGTGGTGCCCATTGTGGGCACTGATTGGCATCCATTAGCCATTTCTAATTTGCATCCCTGGTGGTCTAGGGTGGCATACCTTAAGCTGGGCATCCTTGGTGGTCTGATGGCATCCTTGGTGGTCCAGTGTGGGCATCCTCGGGGGGGCTGCGCTGATAATGGATCAGCACAAACCCCCCCTGTCAGAGGAGCAGCCGATCGGCTCTCCTCTACTCGCGTCTGACAGACGCGAGTGAGGAAAAGCCGATGACCGGCTTTTCCTGTTTACATTGTGATCAGCCGTGATTGGACATGGCTGATCACGTGGTCAAGAGTCTTCGTCTGAGACTCTTTACCTAGATCGGTGTTGCGGGGTGTCAGACTGACATCCCGCAACAACGATCGCCGCGATGTGCGCCCCCGGGGGCGTGCAGCAGCTCAATATCCTGCTGGACGTCATATGACGTCCAGTCAAGATATTGAAACCACTTTGCCGCCGTCAATCTGCTATAGGGCGGGCGGCAAGTGGTTAAGGTGCTCTAACGCTTGCAAGAATTCTCTCCATTGAATCCACTCACTTAGCCTCTCCTGTGTAAGCAATGCATCCCATTCACTTTTCCCAGATGACAGTTCTCGAACTAAGACCTTACCTCTTATTGTCACAGGTGATACAACCCTAGGGGATCATAGAGGCTATTTACGGTGGATAGAATGCCTCTACTTGTAAAAGGCTTTTCCCCTGAGGAAACTCTGAAAACAAAACTGTTTCTAGATCCTTACTTAGACCTAGGCTTTTCTGCAGGGGAAGGGTGTCTGTACCTAGGCAAAGATCTTTAAGGTCCTTAGCACTGTCTGCTACAGGGAAGGCTTCCATTAGGGATGAGCTTCGAGTTCGAGTCGAACTCATGTTCGACTCGAACATTGCCTGTTCGCCCGTTCGCCGAACAGCGAACAAATTGGGGTGTTCGCGGCAAATTCGAAAAATCTATGGGAGAAATCTAAAGTGCTAATTATAAAGGCTTATATGCAAGTTATTGTCCTAAAAAGTGTTTGGGGACCCGGGTCCTGCCCCAGGGGACATGTATCAATGCAAAAAGAAGTTTTAAAAACTGCCGTTTTTTCGGGAGCAGTGATTTTAATAATGCTTAAAATGAAAAAATAAAAGTGAAATATTCCTTTAAATTTCGTACCTGGGGGGTGTGTATGATATGCATGTAAAGTGGCGCATGTTTCCCGTGCTTAGAACTGTCCCTGCATAAAATGTAATTTTTGAAAGAAAAAAAGGCATTTAAAACTCACTCGCGGCTATAATGAATTGTCGGCTCCCGGCAATACATACAAAAGTCATTGATAAAAAAAAAAAAAAAAAAAGCGTGGGGGTTCCCCAGAATTCCATTACCAGGCCCTTCAGGTCTGGAATGGATATTAAGGGGAACCCCGCCGCAAATTTAAAAAAAAATTGACGTGGGGTTCCCCCAAATATCCATTCCAGGCCCTTCAGATCTGGCATGGATTTTAAGGGGAACTCCACCCCAAATTAAAAAAAAAATGGTGTGGAGTCCCCCTAAAAATCCATACCAGACCCCTTATCCGAGCACGCAACCTGGCCGGCCGCAGGGGAAAAGGGTGGGACGAGAGAGCGGCCCCCCCTCCCTCCTGAACCGTACCAGGCCACATGCCCTCAACATGGGGAGGATGTCCCCATGTTGATGGGGACAAGGGCCTCATCCCCACAACCCTTGCCCGGTGGTTGTGGGGGTCTGCGGGCGGGGGGCTTATCGGAATCTGGAAGACCCCTTTAACAAAGGGGACCCCCAGATCCCGGCCCCCCCTATGTGAATTGGTAAGGGGTACATTGTACCCCTATCATTTCACGAAGAAAGCGTAAAAAAATGTTTAAAAAAACACACAAACACCTTGAAAAAGTCCTTTATTTAAAAAAAATAAAAATAAAAACATTCCAGCGGTGAAATCCAGTGTCCCGCGGCGATCCCGATGTCCAGCGCTGTCCGTCATTGGTTTTGCCTGAGCGGACCAGATGCGGAACATGAGAAGGGGCGGGTCTATACATGTATTACCAAAGTGAGAGCAGTTCCCCATCAGGTCCGCCCCCTCGGTATGTCGGACCCGCCTACGTCATTGGCTTGAGCGGGGAACTTCCTTCACTGTGTAATTTAAATTTACATAGTGAAGGAAGTTCCCCGCTCAAGCCAATGACGTAGGCGGGTCCGACATACCGAGGGGGCGGACCTGATGGGGAACTGCTCTCACTTTGGTAATACATGTATAGACCCGCCCCTTCTCATGTTCCGAATCTGGTCCGCTGAGCGGACCTGATGGGGAACTTTAGAAGGGGCGGGTCTATACATTTAAAACACTGAGAGGGAGTTCCCCATCAGGTCCGCTCAGGCACAACCAATGAAGGACAGCGCTGGACATCGGGATCGCCGCGGGACACTGGATTTCACCGCTGGAATGTTTTTTTTTTTTTTTAAATAAAGGACTTTTTCAAGGTGTTTGTGTGTTTTTTTAAACATTTTTTTACGCTTTCTTCGTGAAATGGTAAGGGTACAATGTACCCCTTACCAATTCACATAGGGGGGGGCGGGATCTGGGGGTCCCCTTTGTTAAAGGGGTCTTCCAGATTCCGATAAGCCCCCCGCCCGCAGACCCCCACAACCACCGGGCAAGGGTTGTGGGGATGAGGCCCTTGTCCCCATCAACATGGGGACATCCTCCCCATGTTGAGGGCATGTGGCCTGGTACGGTTCAGGAGGGAGGGGGCCGCTCTCTCGTCCCCCCCTTTTCCCCTGCGGCCGGCCAGGTTGCGTGCTCGGATAAGGGGTCTGGTATGGATTTTTAGGGGGACTCCACGCCATTTTTTTTTAAATTTGGGGTGGAGTTCCCCTTAAAATCCATGCCAGATCTGAAGGGCCTGGAACGGATATTTGGGGGAACCCCACGTCAATTTTTTTTTAAATTTGCGGCGGGGTTCCCCTTAATATCCATTCCAGACCTGAAGGGCCTGGTAATGGAATTCTGGGGAACCCCCACGCTTTTTTTTTTTTTTTTTATCAATGACTTTTGAATGTATTGCCGGGAGCCGACAATTCATTAATAGCCGCGAGTGAGTTTTAAATGACTTTTTTTCTTTCAAAAATGACATTTTTTGCAGGGACAGTTCTAAGCACGGGAAACATGCGCCACTTTACATGCATATCATACACACCCCCCCAGGTACGAAATTTAAAGGAATATTTCACTTTTATTTTTTCATTTTAAGCATTATTAAAATCACTGCTCCCGAAAAAACGTTTTTAAAACTTTTTTTTGCATTGATACATGTCCCCTGGGGCAGGACCCAGGTCCCCAAACACTTTTTAGGACAATAACTTGCATATTAGCCTTTATAATTAACACTTTAGATTTCGAACGTTCGAGTCCATTGTATTTAATAGGGTTCTAAAGTTCACACGAACATATTGTCTGTTCGCAGGTTCTGGTGCGAACCGAACAGGGGGGTGTTCGGCTCATCCCTGGCTTCCATTACTTTTTGGCTGTTGGAAGCGATTTTATGAAGACGCAGGTTGGATTCTGCCAGCATTTGCTTTGCTTTACTGAGGATGGAAATTGCATCTTCAGCTGTGTTAGCAGAAGCGAGTCCATCATCTACATAAAAATGTCTCAATACAAAGTGTTTGGCTTCTTGTACATAGCACTCTGCATTTTTCTGGGCAGCCTTTTGCATGCAGTATATAACGACAGCAGGAGAGGGGCTATTACCAAATACGTGCACTTTCATTCTGTACTCGACAATTTCTTTGTCTATGTCATTGTCTTTGTACCAGAGAAAACGTAGAAAGTCTCTGTGGTCTTCTCTGATAAGAAAGCAATAAAACATTTGTTGCACATCTGCTGTGAAAGCAACGGGCTATTTTCTGAAGCGCATGAGGACACCTAGCAAAGTATTGTTTAGGTCAGGGCCACTTAACATTACGTCATTTAAAGAGACTCCTTTATACTCTGCGCTGGAAACCAAATCAGAATAGTTTTTGATAAGTTTGTGTGGATGGTAAACACCGAACATTGCTTCAAGTGGTCCTGCAACTTCAGTGTGATCATTGTCTAACATCCCTTTAATGAATTCGGTGAAATCTCTTTTCACTTCTGGCTTTCTCTGCAGAGTTTTTCTGAGTGAATGCAAACGCTTCATGGCTTGCTCCCTGTTACTAGGCAAAACACGTCTGGGTGTGCAAAAAGGGAGAAGGACCATCCAACTGTGATTGTCATCTTGGTAAGCCTCTCTATCCATAATCTGCAAGAAGGTCTGATCCTCTATAGAGAGTGCTGTTTATCATCATCTTTAGTTTTCTGGAACACTGTAATCCCTAGATTGTCTGTCTCAATGTTGGAATTGACTTCTTCTTTACCATATAGTGTAGAAGAGTCACAGTGTTGTATTGACCTGCCAAAGCTTTCCTTGACAACGAAGCTGTTGTGACAGGGACTGAGAAGGAATGTGCGTCCATTTGTTAACACAGACGTCTTCAAAGTGCTAATATTGTCAGGCTGGTGCACTGTCCCCAGGCAAACTTCTCCTACAATGACCCCCCCAGGTCCAGTCTCTGTGCATAGGGGGCATTATAAGCTCCATTGATTTGCTGGCGCACCTTGTGTACCTGAAGGATGTCTCTCTCAAGAAGTAGAAGGATAGAAACATCTGGCTCAACAGCTGGGATAAGGTGAGTAATTGAGCGGAGGTGAGTGTGGTGATGGGCTACTTCTGGAGAGGGAATCTCAGTTTTGTCGTCAGGTATCATGCCACACTCTATTAGGGTAGGAAGTGGGAACTGCACTTTCTTATTGAAGGATTCAATGGTAGTCAGTAGCTCTTCTCCCTGTGGTTTCAATTGTCTCCGCACATGTCCTTAGAGTGTATGGAACTGCACTTGCCTTAAGATTAAAGATATCAAAGAAATCTGACTTTGCAAGGGATCTGTTGCTCTGTTCATCTAGCACCGCACACATTTTCACTGCCCTTTCTTTCTTGCCAGTGGGATACACAGTCACTAAACAGATTTTAGAGCATGAACATGCACTCTTGCCTTGTCCACATACTTCAGTAGAATTAGACATTACTGAGGAGAGTTGGGTCTCTTGTGGCTCCCTGCCCTGATCTTTCCTGGGTTCTACAGTCTCTAGTGGGGCAGGAGCAGGGCCTGGGTGCAAAGCTGCAATATGTCTCTCACTGCCACATTCTGTACATTCTACTGGTATTTTGCAGTCTTTGGCAACGTGATAAGTAGATCCTCAACACTTGAAACAGATGTTGTTTTGTTTTACCACTTAACGACCGCCGCATGTTACATATACGTCGGCAGAATGGCACGGACAGGCACATCAACGTACCTGTACGTGCCTGCCTTCCCGCGTATGGGGGGTCCGATCGGACACCCCCCGGTACATGCGGCGGTCGGTATCGCTTGAGGAGCGATCCAGGATGAGGGGGCGGCCATTGGTTTCTGGCCACCCCCTCGCGATCGCTCCTGGCGAATGAAATGCTTCCCCTGTCTGTGTAATGTAAACACAGGCAGGGGAAGTGATGTCATCTCTCCATGCGGCACTCTTTTCATCCAGAGCGCAGAGGAGAGAAGACATCAGGTTAGTGCACCAACAGCCCACTGACACCAGCACACATAGGCACAAATTTCAACCCCCAGATCACCCCCCAGTCACAGTGTCACCGATTGCAGTGATCATTTATTTATTGATCACTGCATTTAGTGTCATCTGTGACAGTAAAAAGTTGCAGGGCAGTTAGGTTTAGGCCCCTTTAGGTCCAGGGTAGCCCCCTAACCCCCCCTAATAAAGGTTTAACCCCTTGATCACCCCCCAGGTAACCCTTTCACCCCCTATCACCAGTGTCACTAAGCGATCGTTTTTATGATCGCTGTATTAGTGTTGCTGGTGCCGCTAGGTAGCCAGTTATTTTTTGAAGTTCGCCGCCAGGTTTTTATAGCGTCAGGTACCCCCATATACAACCTAATAAAGGTTTTAACCCCCTGATTGCCCCTACAGTTAACCCTTTCACCAGTGATCACCGTATAAGTGTCACTGGTGAAACTGGTTAGCCAGTTAGTTATTTAGGTAACCCGTCAGGTTTTTATATAACGCCAGGTACCCCCATATATAACCTAATAAAGGTTTTAACCCCCTGATTGCCCCTAGTTAACCCTTTCACCAGTGATCACTGTATAAGTGTTACGGGTGACGCTGGTTTGTTAGTTTGCTTTTTATAGCATCAGGGCACCCGCCGTATATAACCCAAAAAAGGTTTAACCCCCTGATCGCCCGGCGGGTGATATCAATTAGGTTTTAGCGTCAGTTCGGGTCTGCATCACCCCAGGCAGCGTTAGGTTAGTGCCAGTAACGCTAACACCCACGCGCAAAGCATACACCTCCCTTAGTGGTATAGTATCTGAACAGATCAATATCTGATCTGAACAGATCTATACTAGCTTCCCCAGCAGTTTAGGCTTCCCAAAAACGCATTGTTAGCGTGATCAGCCCAGATACCTGCTAGCACCTGCGTTTTGCCCCTCCACCCAGCCCAGCCCAGCCCACTCAAGTGCAGTATCGATAGATCACTGTCACTTACAAAACACAACACACATAATTGCAGCGTTTGCAGAGACCGGCCTTATCCCTGCGATCGCTAACAGTTTTTTTGGTAGCGTTTTATACATTTGCTGACAGTCAGGTGCATTTTTACCTGTGAATCCTTACTAGTGTACCACTAAATTTAGAGACCAAAATGGCAAATCGAAGGTACACTAGTAAAGAGGCCTACGAGATTCTGAGCATGACAGATAGTGAAGAGGAGGTCACGCATCTGTCAGATTTTGGCTCAGAATACCCCGTAAAAGACAGTGGCTCCATGTCAGATAGCTCTGACGACGAAGATGAGGTCCCTGCTATGGTCAGGCGTACCCGATCCCTATCTTCTGATGTTGTTGAGGAGCAAGAACCGCAGGGCTCTCGTGTTATGCAGCAGAGAAGTACTAGCGCCGCTATTCCTTCTGGTGAACTGGCAAGCACCAGCGGCCTACTACACCCTGGACGTACATCCAGCACTGCAGTAACACTTGGTGACGTGGCGAGTCCCATAAGTGCAGTTCAAGCTGGCGAGGTGGCAAGCACAAATAGTGTCCCGCTGCCACCAAGAAGAAGACAAAGGCAGGCTCATTGTGCCCATAGTGTCCTTCCTGCAGAATTCGCCTATCCTGATTGGGTGCCCAACACTTCTGCAGAACCCGTACTTCCCCCATTCACTGGCCAACCCGGTATTCAAGTGGAAACAGCTGATTTTACGGCACTTGATTGTTATTCGCTGTTTTTCACAGAAGATCTCTATAGATCTATTGTGGACCAGAGTAATTTATATGCTGGTCAATTCATCGCCGCTAATCCCCAGCTGCCTTCCATTGCCAGAGATTGGAAACCAATTACGGTTTCCGAATTTAAAACCTTTCTGGGCCTTTCCCTCAACATGGGCACAAATAAATGCTCGTCGTTGCGCGCCTATTGGTCTACGTGCCCAATTGACCATATGCCCGTGTTCTCTGCCTCCATGTCCAGGAAACGATACGAGCAGATCTTGCGGTTTATGCACTTCAACGACAATGAACTTTATCGTCCACGTGGAGACCATGAATACGATCAGCTCTACAAAATTCGGCCCCTCATAAACCACTTCAACGAACATTTTGCAGCCTTGTTTACTCCCGCTCAAGTTGTCTGTGTTGATGAGTCCCTGATTACATTTTCTGGCCGCTTGTCTTTCAAACAGTACCTTCCCAGCAAGCATGCCAGATATGGGGTAAAGCTCTATAAGTTCTGTGACAGGGCAACAGGCTATGTATGGAGCTTTATGGTTTATGAGGGAAAAGACAGTCACGTAGAGCCGGAGAACTGCCCAGATTACATAGGGAGCGCTGACAAGATAGCGTGGAACTTGGTGTCACCCTTATTCGGAAAGGGGTACCACTTGTATGTGGACAATTATTACACGAGCGTGCCACTGTTTAGTCACTTGTTTGATCATCAGATTGGAGCATGTGGCACCGTGCGACCTAATCGCTGGGGCTTTCCCCAGGGGCTTGTAGATTCTCGTCTTAGGCTGGGAGAGAGAGCATGCTTGAAGTGTAATAGTTTGCTCGCTGTGAAGTGGAGGGATAATAAGAATGTTTTCCTTCTTACCTCCCTTCACGCAGACACGACAGTCCAAATTCGTACGGCAACTGGTGTTGTGGAGAAACCCCTCTGTGTCCACGAATATAACCAAAATATGGGAGGGGTGGACCTCAACAACTAGTTGTTGGCGCCGTATCACACTGCCCGTAAGGCGAGACGCTGGTACAAAAAAGTGTCTCTATCCTTATTTCAATTGGCTTTGCTGAACGCTCATGTGCTATACAGAGCTTCAGGCGGGACTTTATCCTTCCTTAAATTCCAGGATGAGATAGTCACAGACCTCCTGTATCCAGGCGGTTCTGCACCTCACCATCCCCAACCAAATGCAGTAAGCCGGCTGCATGAGAGGCATTTTCCGTATGTCCTCGAGAGTACCCCTACCCAACGAGCCCCCCCAAAGAAGATGTCGTGTCTGTACCAAGCGCGTAACACCCGTTAATATTGCCCACGCTGTCCTGACGATCCTGGTCTTTGCATTGGTAAATGTTTTGAACGCTTCCACACACCTAGTGAAGTTTTAGCGTAGGGTGCAGCAATGCACAGGATAGGACACACTTACACAGGGTCTCCCAAGATGCCATCGCATTTTGAGAGACCCGAACCGTTACCGTTGTTACAGTTACAAAAAAAAGTCTCTCTCTCTCTCTCCTCTTTTTTACTGTATTCTATTCTGCAATGTTTTATAATGCTTGCTTTTCAGGTATGTCATTTTTTGTTTTCAGGTGCGCCATTCAGCTGCAGTGTGGATTTATTTATCTTGACAGCAACAGCGTTTTCTCCCACGATACAGAAAGCCGTGACTCCAGTGCTGTAGGAGGTGATTTCACCACCACAGTTAAAAAAAAGAGCATATATGCCGAAGCATGGGGGCAGCAGGGGCGGAGGAGCGATTTTGCTCCTAATGCCGCGTACATAAGGTCGAAATTCCGATGGAGGCTTGCCCGTGGAAAAGTCCGACCGTGTGTACGCGGCATAACTTTTTATGCCGCGTACATACGGTCAAAATTTTGACGGAGGCTTGCCTGTGGAAAAGTCCGACCGTGTGTACGCGGCATAACTTTTTATTCCGCGTACATACGGTCGAAATTCCGACGGAGGCTTGCCCGTGGAAAAGTCTGACCGTGTGTAAGCGGCATAACTTTTTTGCAGGATGCCCCCATGCTTTGGCGTATATATATTTTTTAGGCACAGGTTGCGTTAAAAAAAATGTTTTATTTTTTACTATGTTTTTTTTTGGTATTTGCTTTGCAGGTATGATATGGTAAGGTCTTACTGTTATACTGTAATGTTACTTTGTTTTAATGTTAACCATCATTTGCTTAGCAGGCACGCCATTCAGAAGGAGAGAGTTACCGCTCAGATGTGACTGGTGACTCATTCACAAGATCCAGAGCCGTGGGTGCAGGCAATGCATATGACAAGGCAAAAAATCTGAGGAAAACGCTTGGACAGCCGCACTCCAAAAAAGGTTCTTTTATTTAACCACTTAACGACCGCCCACTGTAAATATACGTCGGCAGAATGGCACCGACAGGCAGAATCACGTACATATACGTGATTGCCTTTGTATAGTTGGGGGGTCCGATCGGACCCCCCTTCTTTACAGTGGGTGGTCGTTTTACCTTCGGGAGCGATCCGGCATGAGGGGACGGCCGTTCGATTCCGGCGAATGAGAGAGCTTCCCCTGCCTGCCAGGAAGGAGGAAGTGATGTCATCTCTCCTGCGGCGCTCACATATACCGAGCGCCGTACAGGAGAAGATGCAGGTTAGTACACAAAACAGCACACTGACACCAGGACACATAGGCAAATAAATCGCCCCCCCAGGCCCCCCCAGATCACCCCCCAGCCCCCCCCCAGCCCCCAGTCACAGTGTCACTGATTGCAGTGACCATTTATTTAGTGATCACTGCAATCAGTGACATTTGTGACTGTAAAAGTGTCACTACATTTAGTTTTAGGTCCAGTGTAGCCCCCTAACCCCCCCTAATAAAGGTTTAACCCCCTGATCACCCCCCAGATAACCCTTTCACCCCCTAGCACCGCCGTCACTAAGCAATCATTTTTCTGATCGATGTCTTAGCGTCGGTGATGCTGATCGGTAGCCAGTAATTTTTTTTAGGTTTGCCGCAGGTTTTTATAGCGTCGGGTACCCCCATATATTACCTAATGAAGGTTTAACCCCCTTGATCGCCCCCCAGGTAACCCTTTCACCCCCGATCACCACTGTCACTAAGCGATAATTTTTCTGATCGATGTCTTAGCGTCGGCGATGCTGATCGGTAGCCAGTAAAATTTTTTAGGTTCGTCGCAGGTTTTTATAGCGTCGGGTACCCCCATATATTACCTAATAAAGGTTTAACCCCCTTGATCACCCCCCAGGTAACCCTTTCACCCCCTAGCACCGCCGTAGCTCTGCGATCATTTTTCTGATCGATGTCTTAGCGTCGGTGATGCTGATCGGTAGCCAGTAATTTTTTTTAGGTTCGCCGCAGGTTTTTATAGCGTCGGGTACCCCCATATATTACCTAATAAAGGTTTAACCCCCTGATCGCCCCCCAGGTAACCCTTTCACCCCCTATCACCACTGTCGCTAAGCAATCGTTTTTATGATCGTTGTCTTAGTGTCGGTGATGCCGATAGGTAGCCAGTAATTTTTTTTTAGGTTCGCCGTCAGGTTTTTATATAGCGTCAGGTACCCCCATATATTACCTAATAAAGGTTTTAACCCCCTAATTGCCCCTAGTTAACCCTTTCACCAGTGATCATCATATAAGTGTTACGGGTGACGCTGGTTAGTTAGTTTGCTTTTTATAGCGTCAGGGCACCCGCTGTATATAACCCAATAAAGGTTTAACCCCCTGATCGCCCGGCGGGTGATATCAGTTAGGTTTTAGCGTCAGAGAGGGTCTGCGTCACACCCCAGGCAGCGTCAGGTTAGTGCCAGTAGCGCTAACACCCACACGTGAAGCATACACCCCCCTTAGTGGTATAGTATCTGATCAGCTCAATATCTGATCTGATCAGATCTATACTAGCGTCCCCAGCAGTTTAGGGTTCCCAAAAACGCAGTGTTAGCGGGATCAGCCCAGATACCTGCTAGCACCTGCGTTTTGCCCCTCCGTCCAGCCCAGGCCACCGAAGTGCAGTATCGATCGATCACTGTCACTTGCAAAACACAACACACATAACTGCAGCGTTCGCAGAGACAGGCCTGATCCCTGCGACTCCAGTGCTGTAGGAGGTGATTTCACCACCACAGTTAAAAAAAAAAAGCATATATGCCGAAGCATTGGGGCAGCAGGGGCGGAGGAGCGATTTTGCTCCTAATGCCGCGTATATACGGTCGAAATTCCGACGGAGGCTTGCCCGTGGAAAAGTCTGACCATGTGTACTCGGCATAACTTTTGCGAGAAGATGCCCCCATGCTTCGGCATATATAAATGGTGCATGTATGCCCATCATTAGAAGTGGGTGGATAAAGGGCGGTATTCTAATGGTGGGCATACCCACCGATCAATCTTTTTTTTTCGTTCAGCCAACAGGCTGCATGAAAAAAAAGATTACAATACATGTCCAACAAGGACCAGCAACGTACTGGTATGTTGCTGGACTTTGAATGTTTATACCAGAATGATGCCTGCGGGTTTAGGTATCATCTTGGTATCATTCTTTTCAGCCAGCGGCCGGCTTTCATGTAAAAGCAATCCTAGTGGCTAATTAGCCTCTGGACTGCTTTTACAAGCAGTGGGAGAGAATGTCCCCCCCCCCGGATATAAAAAGCGCCATTGGGAAATTGGGAAAGCATTTTATCACACCGATCTTGGTGTGGTCAGATGCTTTGAGGGCAGAGGAAAGATCTAGGGTCCAATAGACCCCAGTTTTTTCAAAAAAGAGTACCTGTCATTACCTATTGCTATCATAGGGGATATTTACATTCCCTGAGATAACAATAAAAGTGATAAAAATAAATAAATATGGAAGCAACAGTTTAAAAATAAAATAAAAAAGCAAAATTAATAATAAAAAAAAAAAAAAAGCACCCCTGTCCTGCCCTGCTCTTGCCCAATGGTGAACGCAAGCGTCAGTCTGGCGTCATATGTAAACAGCAATTGCACCATGCATGTGAGGTATCACCGCGAAGGTCAGATCGAGGGCAGTAATTTTAGCTGTAGACCTCCTCTGTAAATCTAACGGGGTAACCTGTAAATGCTTTTAAAGGCTTTTAAAAATGTATGTAGTTTGTCGCCAATGCACGTTTGTGCGAAATTTTAAAGCATGTCGTGTTTGGTATCTATGTACTCGGCCTAAGATCATCTTTTTTATTTCATCAAACATTTGGGCAATATAGTGTGTTTTAGTGCATTAAAATTAAAAAAAGTGTATTTTTTCCCCAAAAAATGCGTTTGAAAAATCGCTGCGCAAATACTGTGTAGAAAAAAAAAATGCAACACCCACCATTTTATTCTGTAGGGCCTTTGCTTTAAAAATATATATAATGTTTGGGGGTTCAACATAATTTTCTTGCAAAAAAAAATATGTTTTCATGTAAACAAAAAGTGTCAAAAAGGGCTTTGTCTTCAAGTGGTTAGAAGAGTGGATGTAAGCTTCCTAATGTTGTGTATAAAATGCCAGAACAGTTCAAAACCCCCCCAAATGACCCCATTTTGGAAAGTAGACACCCCAAGCTATATACTGAGAGGCATGTCGAGTCCATGGAATATTTTATATGTTGACACAAGTTGCGGAAAAAATACAATTTTTTTTTTTTTTTGCAAAAAGTTGTCACTAAATGATATATTGCTCAAACATGCCATGAGCATATGTGGAATTACACCCCAAAATACATTCTGTTGCTTCTCCTGAGTACGGGGATACCACATGTGAGACTTTTTGGGAGCCTAGCCGCGTACGGGACCCCAAAAACCAATCACCGCTTTCAGGCTTTCTAAGGGTGTCAATTTTTGATTTCACTTCTCACTGCCTATCACAGTTTCGGAGGCCATGGAATGCCCAGATGGCACAAAACCCCCCCAAATGACCCCATTTTGGAAAGTAGACACCCCAAGCTATTTGCTGAGAGGTATTGTGAGTATTTTGCAGATCTCGCTTTTTGTCACAAAGTTTTGAAAATTGAAAAAAAAAAAAGAAAAAAAAAAAGTACTTTCTTCATTTTCAAAAACAAATGAGAGCTGTAAAATACTCACCATGCCTCTCAGCAAACAGCTTGGGGTGTCTACTTTCCAAAATGGGGTCATTTGGGGGGTTTTTGTGCTATTTTGGCATTTTATGGCCTTCAAAACTGTGATAGGTAGTGAGGAGTGAAATCAAAAATTTGCGCCCTTAGAAATCCTGGAGGCGGTGCTTGGTTTCCGGGGTCCCGTACGTGGCTAGGCTCCTAAAAAGTCCCACACATGTGGTATCCCCGTACTCAGGAGAAGCAGCAGAATGTATTTTGGGGTGCAATTCCACATATAACCATGGCATGTGTGAGCAATATATCATTTAGTGACAACTTTTTGTAATTTTTTTTTTTATTTTTTTTTGTCATTATTCAATCACTTGGGACAAAAAAAAAAATATTCAATGGGCTCAACATGCCTCTCAGCAATTTCCTTGGGGTGTCTACTTTCTAAAATGGGGTCATTTGGGGGGGTTTTGTGCTATTTTGGCATTTTATGGCCTTCAAAACTGTGATAGGTAGTGAGGAGTGAAATCAAAAATTTGCGCCCTTAGAAATCCTGAAGGCGGTGCTTGGTTTCCGGGGTCCCGTACGTGGCTAGGCTCCTAAAAAGTCCCACACATGTGGTATCCCCGTACTCAGGAGAAGCAGCAGAATGTATTTTGGGGTGCAATTCCACATATAACCATGGCATGTGTGAGCAATATATCATTTAGTGACAACTTTTTGTATTTTTTTTTGTCATTATTCAATCACTTGGGACAAAAAAAAAATATTCAATGGGCTCAACATGCCTCTCAGCAATTTCCTTGGGGTGTCTACTTTCTAAAATGGGGTCATTTGGGGGGGTTTTGTACTGCCCTGTCATTTTAGCACCTCAAGAAATGAGATAGGCAGTCATAAATTAAAAGCTGTGTAAATTCCAGAAAATGTACCCTAGTTTGTAAACGCTATAACTTTTGCGCAAACCGATAAATATACGCTTATTGACATTTTTTTTACTAAAGACATGTGGCTGAATACATTTTGGCCTAAATGTATGACTAAAATTGAGTTTATTCGATTTTTCTTATAACAAAAAGTAGAAAATATCATTTTTTTTCAAAATTTTCGGTCTTTTTCCGTTTATATCGCAAAAAATAAAAATCGCAGAGGCAATCAAATACCATTAAAAGAAAGCTCTATTTGTGGGAAGAAAAGGACACAAATTTCGTTTGGGTACAACATTGCATGTCCGCACAATTTACAGTTAAAGCAGCGCAGTGCAAAATTCTGAATTCACCTCTCGTCCTTTAGCTACCAAATGGTCCGGGGCTTAAGTGGTTAAAACAAAAGCACAAATAACATGCCACAGCAAAAAAACAGCAAGTATGAGCTGACGTTTCGCACTGCGATTCAGTGCTTAACCACTTGCCGCCCGCCCTATAGAGGATTGACGGCGGCAAAGTGGTTGCAGAATCCTGACAGGACGTCATATGACGTCCTCAGGATTTTGAGCCGCTGCGCGCCCCCGGGGGCGCGCATCGCGGCGATCGTTGCTGCGAGGTGTCAGTCTGACACCCCGCAACACCGATCTAGGTAAAGAGTCTCCGACGGAGACTCTTTACCACGTGATCAGCCGTGTCCAATCACGGCTGATCACAGTGTAAACAGGAAAAGCCGGTCATCGGCTTTTCCTCACTCGCGTCTGTCAGACGCGAGTAGAGGAGAGCCGATCGGCTGCTCCTCTGACAGGGGGGGTTTGTGCTGATCGATTATCAGCACAGCCCCCCCGAGGATGCCCACTGGACCACCAGGGATGCCACTAGACCACCAGGGAAGCGCACCATGTAAGGTATGCCACCCTAGACCACCAGGGATAATGGATGCCAATCAGTGCCACAATGGATGCCAATCAGTGCCCACAATGGGCACCACTGATTGGCAGGCATTATTGTTTGGCACTGATTGGCATCCATTAGTACAGTACAGTGCCACCTATAAGTGCCCACCCATGCCACCTATCAGTGCCCACCCATACCACCTATCAGTGCCCACCCATGCCCACCCGTGCCACCTATCAGTGCCCACCCGTGCCGCCTATCTGTGCCCACCTGTGCCCACCCGTGCCGCCTATCTGTGCCCACCTGTGCCCACCCGTGCCGCCTATCTGTGCCCACCCATGCCGCCGATCGTTGCCCATCCGTGCCGCCGATCGTTGCCCATCCGTGCCACCTCATCGGTGCCCATCCGTGCCGCCTTATCCGTGCCCGTCAGTGCAGCCCCATCAGTGCCCATCAGTGAAAGAGAAAACTAACTTATTTACAAAGTTTTGTAACTGAAACCAAAAAAAACTTTTTTTTTCTTCAAAATTTTCGGTCTTTTTTTTTTTTTTAGCAGAAAATAAAAATCGCAGAGGTGATCAAATACCACCAAAAGAAAGCTCTATTTGTGGGAACAAAATGATAAAAATTTTGTTTGGGTACAGTGTACCATGACCGCGCAATTGTCATTCAAAGTGCAACAGCGCAGAAAGCTGAAAATTGGTCTGGGCAGGAAGGTGTTTAAGTGCCCAGTATGGAAGTGGTTAATCATGATTAAGCACTGAATCGCAGTGCGAAACATCAGCTCATACTTGCTGTTTTTTTGCTGTGGCATGTTATTTGTGCTTTTGTTTTAAATAAAAGAACCTTTTTTGGAGTGCGGCTGTCCAAGCGTTTTCCTCAGGTACGCCATTCAGTTGCAGCGTGGATTTATTTATCTTGAAAGCAACAGCGTTTGCTCCCACAATACATAAAGCCGTGACTCCAACGCTGTAGGAGGTGATTTCACCACCACAGTTAAAAAAAAAGAGCATATATGCTGAAGCATGGGGGCAGCAGGGGCGGAGGTGCGATTTTGCTCCTAATGCCGCGTACATACGGTTGAAATTCCGACGAAGGCTTGGCCGTGGAAAAGTCAGACCGTATGTACGCGGCATAACCTTTTATGCTGCGTACATACGGTTGAAATTCCGACGGAGGCTTGCCCGTGGAAAAGTCCGACCGTGTGTACGCGGCATAACTTTTTTGCGGGAGGATGCCCCCATGCTTCGGCATATATAAATGGTGCATGTATGCCCATCATTAGAAGTGGGTGGATGAAGGGAGGTATTCTAATGGTAGGCATACCCACCGATCAATTTCTTTTTTTCGTTCAGCCAACAGGCTGCATGAAAAAAAAGAAGATTACAATACATGTCCAACAAGGACCAGCAACGTACTGGTATGTTGCTGATCTTTGAATGGTTATACCAGAAGGATGCCCACGGGTTTAGGTATCATCTTGGTATCATTCTTTTCAGCCAGCGGTCGGTTTTCATGTAAAAGCAATCCTAGCGGCTAATTAGCCTCTAGACTGCTTTTACAAGCAGTGGGAGGCAATGTCCCCCCCCCGGATATAAACAGCGGCATTGGGAAATTGGGAAAGCATTTTATCACACCGATCTTGGTGTGGTCAGATGCTCTGAGGGCAGAGGAAAGATCTAGGGTCTAATAGACCACAATTTTTTCAAAAAAAGAGTACCTGTCACCAGGGATGGACTGGCCATCGGGACTACCGGGAGTTTCCCGGTGGGCCGATGGCTCAGTGGGCCGTTTTAAAAAAAAAAAAATTATTATTTTTTTTTTTTTGTGGGCCGTTTTTTTATGCAGAGTTCGGCGGCAGCGGGAACGTGGCAGCAAACATCGGCGGGGATTCGGGGAAAAAATTACCCACAAAAGAAAAAAAAAAAACTTTTTTTTTTATGTTTTTTGTTTGTGGGCCATTTTTTTATGCAGAGCTCGGTGGCAGCAAACAGGATTCGGGGAAAAAAATGGGCCACAACAATGCAGAGTTCGGCGGCAGCGGGAACGTGGCAGCAAACATCGGCGGGGATTCGGGGAAAAAATGACCCACAAAAGAAAAAAAAAAAAAACTTTTTTTTTTATGTTTTTTTTTGTGGGCCGTTTTTTTTTTTGTGGGCCGTTTTTTTATGCAGGGTTCGGCGGCAGCGGGAGCGTGGCAGCAAACAGCGGCGGGGATTCGGGCCGGAGGGCAGGCTGACTGGGAGCCCGGAGGAAGAGAACATGCGCCGCTGTAAGGAGCAGAGCAGCGAGAGCACCCCCCGGATCAAGAAGGAGAATCAGCGCTGCCGCTGCTGGCCATCAGGTACCCGGCATCCTACACAAACATGCCAGAACACTGAGACAGCGGAGGGGTGAGCAGAGGAGGGACTGCAGAAAGGGACAGTGCTATGTGGTCTGTCTCAGCCCTCCCCTCTGTCTCTCTGCCCCCTCTGTCTCTCTGCCCCCTCTGTCTCTCAGTCCCCCCTCTGTCTCTCAGTCCCCCCTCTGTCTCTCAGTCCCCCCTCTTTCAGCCCCCCCCCACTATCTCTCAGCCCCCCCACTATCTCTCAGACCCCCCTCTGTCTCTCAGACCCTTCCTCTGCCCCCCTCTGTCTCTCAGACCCCCCTCTGTCTCTCAGACCCCCCCTCTGTCTCTCAGTCCCCCTCCTCTGTCTCTCAGTCCCCCTCCTCTGTCTCTTAGTCCCCCTCCTCTGTCTCTTAGTCCCCCTCCTCTGTCTCTCAGTCCCTGTGTCTCTCAGTCCCCCCATCTGTCTCTCAGTCCCCCATCTGTCTCTCAGTCCCCCCATCTGTCTCTCAGACCCCTTCTCTGTCTCTCAGACCCCTCCTCTGTCTCTCAGACCCCTCCTCTGTCTCTCAGACCTCCTCCTTTGTCTCTCAGACCTCCTCCTCTGTTTCTCAGCTCTCCTCCTCTGTTTCTCAGCTCTCCTCCTCTGTCTCTCAGCTCCCCCTGTTTCTCAGCCCCCCTCTGTCTCTCAGCTCTCCTCCTCTGTCTCTCAGCTCTCCTCCTCTGTCTCTCTGACCCCTTCTTTGTCTCTCTGACCCCTCCTCTGTCTCTCTGACCCCTCCTCTGTCTCTCTGACCCCTCCTCTGTCTCTCTGACCCCTCCCCCTCTGTCTCTCAGTCCCCCACTGTCTCTCAGTTCCCGTGTCTCTCAGTCCCCCCTCTTTTAGCCCCTCCTCTGTCTCTCAGCTCCCCTCTGCCTCTAGGACCCCCCCTCTGCCTCTCAGACCACCCCTCTGCCTCTCAGACCCCCCCTCTGTCTCTCAGACCCCTCCTCTGTCTCTCAGACCCCCCACTGTCTCTCAGACCCCTCCTCTATCTCTCAGCTCCTCCCCCTCTGTCTCTCAGTCCCCCCACTGTCTCTCAGTTCCCGTGTCTCTCAGTCCCCCCTCTTTTAGCCCCTCCTCTGTCTCTCAGCTCCCCTCTGCCTCTCAGACCCCCCTCTGTCTCTCAGACCCCCCCTCTGTCTCTCAGACCCCTCCCTCTGTCTCTCAGACCCCCCCTCTGTCTCTCAGACCCCCCCTCTGTCTCTCAGACCCCTCCCTCTGTCTCTCAGACCCCCCCTCTGTCTCTCAGATCCCTCCTCTGTCTCTCAGATCCCTCCTCTGTCTCTCAGACCCCTCCTCTGTCTCTCAGAACCCTCCTCTGTCTCTCAGAACCCTCCTCTGTCTCTCAGAACCCTCCTCTGTCTCTCAGCCCCCTCCTCTGTCTCTCAGAACCCTCCTCTGTCTCTCAGCCCCCTCCTCTGTCTCTCAGCCCCCTCCTCTGTCTCTCAGCCCCCTCCTCTATCTCTCAGCTCTCCTCCTCTATCTCTCAGCTCCCCCACTCTGTCTCTCAGCTCCCCCTGTCTCTCAGCTCCCCCTGTCTCTCAGCCTCCTATCTTTCAGGCCCCCTCTGTCTCTCAGCTCCCCCCTCTGTCTCTCAGCTCCTCCCCTCTGTCTCTCAGACCCCTCCTCTGTCTCTCAGACCCCTCCTCTGTCTCTCAGCCCCCTCCTCTGTCTCTCAGCCCCCTGCTCTGTCTCTCAGCTCCCCCTCTGTCTCTCAGCTCCCCCCTCTGTCTCTCAGCTCCCCCCTCTGTCTCTCAGCTCCCTCCCTCTGTCTCTCAGCTCCCTCCCTCTGTCTCTCAGCTCCCTCCCTTGTGTTTCTCAGCACCCCCCTTGTGTCTCTCAGCACCCCCCTTGTGTCTCTTTGCCCCGTTCCTGTCTCATTCACTCCCTGACTCTTAGGCTGCTTTCACACTGGGGCGGGCATTGACGGTAAAATGCTGCTAGTTTTAGCAGCACTTTACTGTCGTTTTAGCTGTGCTATTCGGCTTCTAGCAGGCGCTTTTAACCCCCACTTGCAGCCGTATTAAAGGTTAAATGCGCCCATGTAGCGCTGCTGCCGAAGTGCTTTGCAGGCGCTTCAGCAGCGGTGGCCATTCATTTCAATGGGCAGTACACCGCTCCTCCACCACCCCAAAGATGCTGCTTGGAGGACTTTTTTTAACACCCTGGCAGTGCCCCTGTGTGAAAGCACTCAGGCTTTCACACTGGGACTGCAGCGGAGGCGTTTTTCAGGTGCTTTACAGGCATTTTTAGCCCAAAAGTGCCTGAAAAACGCCTCAGTGTTAAAGGGGTCCTACACTCACCCCCTCTCTCTTACGCTCACTCCCTTTCTCTTACACTCACCCCCCTCTCTCACCCACCCCCTCTCACCCCCTTTCCCTCACCCATCCCCTCTCACCCCCTTTCCCTCAACCCTCCCTCACTCTCACCCTCTCATGATATACAATAATGGATGTAGGGGCCTTTTGGTGGGCGTGATTTTTTGGGGGGGTGGGGGGCAGCATTTTATTGAATTAAAGTGGGCTGGTCTGGATGAAGTCCAGGGCCAAATTTTTGTCCCAGTGCAGCCCTGCCTGTCACTACCTATTGCTATCATAGGGGATATTTACATTCCCTGAGATAACAATAAAAATGGTAAAAAATAAATAAAAATGGAAGGAACAGTTTAAAAAAAAAAAAAAAGAGCACCCCTGTCCCCCCCTGCTCTTGCGCAAAGGCGAACGCAAGCGTCGGTCTGGTGTCATATGTAAACAGCAATTGCACCATGCATGTGAGGTATCACCGCAAAGGTCAGATCGAGGGCAGTAATTTTAGCAGTAGACCTC
Source organism: Rana muscosa (assembly GCA_029206835.1). Taxonomy (NCBI): domain Eukaryota; kingdom Metazoa; phylum Chordata; class Amphibia; order Anura; family Ranidae; genus Rana; species Rana muscosa. The sequence goes on from CM055126.1 coordinate 96,231,656, forward strand.
CTCTGTAAATCTAATGTGGCAACCTGTAAAGGCTTTTAAAGGCTTTTAAAAATGTATGCAGTTTGTCGCCACTGCGCGTTTGTGTGCAATTTTAAAGCATGTCGTGTTTTGTATCCATGTACTCGGCCTAAGATCATCTTTTTTATTTCATCAAACATTTGGGCAATATAGTGTGTTTTAGTGCATTAAAATTAAAAAAAGTGTATTTTTTCCCCGAAAAATGCATTTGAAAAATTGCTGCGCAAATACTGTGTGGAAAAAAAAAATGCAACACCCACCATTTTAATCTGTAGGGCCTTTGCTTTATAAAATTATATAATGGTTGTGGGTTCAACGTAATTTTCTTGCAAAAAAAAAAGTTTTCATGTAAACAAAAAGTGTCAGAAAGGGCTTTGTCTTCAAGTGGTTAGAAGTGTGGATGATGTGTGACATAAGCTTCCTAATGTTGTGCATAAAATGCCAGGACAGTTCAAAACCCCCCCAAATAACCCCATTTTGGAAAGTAGACACCCTAAGCTATTTGCTGAGAGGCATGTCGAGTCCATGGAATATTTTATATTTTGACACAAGTTGCGAGAAAAAGACAATTTTTTTCTTTTTTTTGCACAAAGTTATCACTAAATGATATATTGCTCAAACATGCCATGGGCATATGTGGAACTACACCCCAAAATACATTCCATTGCTTCTCCTGAATATGGGGATACCACCTGTGAGACTTTTTGGGAGCCTAGCCGCGTACGGGACCCCAAAAACCAAGCACCACCTTCAGGCTTTCTAAGGGTGTAAATTTTTGATTTCACTCCTCACTGCCTATCACAGTTTCGGGGGCCATGGAATGCCCAGATGGCACAACCCCCCCCCCTCCAAATGACCCCATTTTGGAAAGTAGACACCCCAAGCTTTTTGTGACTAAGTTTTGAAAATTGAAAAAAGAAAAAAAAAATGTTTCTTTCCTTTCTTCATTTCCAAAAAATACTCACCATGCCTCTCAGAAAATAGCTTGGGGTGTCTACTTTCCAAAATGGGGTCATTTGGGGGGGTTGTGCTATCTTGGCATTGTATGGCCTTCGAAACTGTGATAGGTAGTGAGGAGTGAAATCAAAAATTTGCGCCCTTAGAAATCCTGAAGGCGGTGCTTGGTTTTCGGGGCCCCGTACGCGTCTAGGCTCCCAAAAAGTCCCACACATGTGGTATCCCCGTATTCAGGGGAAGCAGCAAAATGTATTTTGGGGGTGCAATTCCACATATAACTATGGCATGTGTGAGCAATATATCATTTAGTGACAACTTTTTGTAAAAAAAATATTATAATTTTTGTCATTATTCAATCACAAAAAAATGTAATATTCAATGGGCTCAACATGTCTCTCAACAAATATATTGGGGTGTCTACTTTCCAAAATGGGGTCATTTGGGGGGGTTTGTGCCATCTTGGCATTTTATGGCCTTCAAAACTGTGATAGGTAGTGATAGGTAGTGAGGAGTGAAATCAAAAATTTATGCTCTTAGAAATCCTGAAGGCGGTGCTTGGTTTTCGGGGTCCCGTATGCGGCTAGGCTCCCAAAAAGTCCAACACATGTGGTATCACCGTACTCAGGAGAAACAGCAGAATATATTTTGGGGTCTAATTTCACATATGCCCATGTCATTTGTGAGCAATATATCATTTAGTGACAACTTTGTGCAAAAAAAAAAAGGTTGTAATTTTCCCGAAACTTGTGGCAAAATATAAAATATTCCATGGACTCAACATGCCTCTCAGCAAATAGTTTGGGGTGTCTACTTTCCAAAATGGGGTAATTTGGGGGGGGGGGTTTGTTATATTTTGGCATTTTATGGTCTTCGAAACTGTGATAGGTAGTGAGGAGTGAGATCAAAAATTTGCGCCCTTAGAAATCTTGAAGGCGGTGCTTGGTTTTTGGGGCCCCGTACGCGGCTAGGCTCCCAAAAAGTCCCACACATGTGGTATCCCCGTACTCAGGAGAAGCAGTAAAATGTATTTTGGGGTGCAATTCCACATATAACCATGGCATGTTTGAGCAATATATCATTTAGTGACAACTTTTTGTAAAAATTTTATTTATTTTTTGTCATTATTCAATCACTTTGTACAAAAAAAATATTCAATGGGCTCAACATGCCTTTCAGCAAATAGCTTGGGGTGTCTACTTTCCAAAATGGGGTCATTTGGGGGGGTTTTGTTATATTTTGGCATTTTATGGCCTTCAAAACTGTGATAGGTAGTGATAGGTAGTGAGGAGTGAAATCAAAAATTTATGCCCTTAGAAATCTTGAAGGCGGTGCTTGGTTTTCGGGGTCCCGTACGCGGCTAGGCTCCCAAAAAGTCCCACACATGTGGTATCCCCGTACTCAGGAGAGGCAGCAGAATGTATTTTGGGGTGTAATTTCACATATGCCCATGGCATGTATGAGCAATATATCATTTAGTGACAACTTTGTGCAAAAAAAAAAGTTTGTAATTTTCCCGCAACTTGTGGCAAAATATAAAATATTCCATGGACTCAACACTTCAAAACTGTCATAGGTAGTGAGGAGTGAAATCAAAAATTTGCGCCCTTAGAAATCCTGAAGGCGGTGATTGGTTTTCGGGGCCCCGTACGTGACTAGGCTCCCAAAAAGTCCCACACATGTGGTATCCCCGTACCCGGGAGAAGCAGCAAAATGTATTTTGGGGTGCAATTCCACATATAACTATGGCATGTGTGAGCAATATATCATTTAGTGACAACTTATTGTAAAACAATTTTTTTTTTCTCGTTATTCAATCACTTGGGACAAAAAAATAAAATATTCAATGGGCTCAACATGCCTCTCAGCAATTTCCTTGGGGTGTCTACTTTCCAAAATGGGGTCATTTGGGGGGGGGGGGTTTATACTGCCCTGCCATTTTGGCACCTCAAGAAATGAGATAGGCAGTCATAAATTAAAAGCTGTGTAAATTCCAGAAAATGTACCCTAGTTTGTAGACGCTATAACTTTTGCGCAAACCAATAAATATACACTTATTTAATTTTTTTTTACTAAAGACATGTGGCTGAATATATTTTGGCCTAATTGTATGACTAAAATTGAGTTGATTGGATTTTTCTTATAACAAAAAGTAGAAAATATATTTTTTTTCAAAATTTTTGGTATTTTTCTGTTTTCATCGCAAAAACCATCAAAAGAAAGTTCTATTTGTGGGAAGAAAAGGACGCAAATTTAGTTTGGGTACAACATTGCATTACCGCACAATTACCAGTTAAGGCAGCGCAGTGCCAAATTGTAAAAACACCTCTGGTCTTTAAGCTGCATATTGGTGCGTGGCTTAAGTGGTTAAGTAAGGACATCCGCTCTGCAATGGGTTTGCTTCTAAAGCCTTTGCATTTCTTTAGTGGATGTGTTTTTTTGTGTATTGGGCAATGTCTATCAGGGTTTTCTATGGTGTGTACCTTGTGGGTGCTTTGGTAGTCTGTGACTTCTGAAGGTACAGCTGTTTTGTGTGTGGATACAGAGGTCCTACCATGAGGTCTGTGAGGTTTCTCAGGTCTGTGTGATTGATTGCCGCTGGTGTTGAAGGCGAAACTGGGATCACTTCGGATTTTCGCTTGCTATCGGACGAACCTAGAAAACACAGAGAAAGGGGGGAAAGCGACTGCATAATCTTCTTTGAATTTACCTCCCACAGACATCCACTTGTCTTGCAGATTTGAGGGTAGTTTCTCTACTATGGGATTAGTGCCTTTAGCTGTATCAAGATATGAAAGTCCTAGCAAGTAGCCATCCTCTTCGGCATATTCTATCTCTAGTAGAAGATCACTTAGTTCTTGTAGCCGCACGTTGTCTCTGTAGCCCACCTTGGTAAAGGCTACAAGTTTTTTCAACAGTGCTCCTTCTATTCCCTCTTGGGATCTATAAGTTTCTTCTAGTCTTTTCCAGGTCATGTTTAGTCCTGCTGCAGGGTTGAACAGGTTTGCTCTTCTCATCCTCTTAGCATGCTCTGCTGACTTGGTACCAAGCCATTTTATCATTAAATTAAGCATTTCTGCTGGTGAAAAGTTCAGACCTTCAGTGGCATTCAGAAAGGAAGATTTCAATGCCCAATCGTTTTCAGGACAGTCATCAAATTGGAGAAAGCCTGAGCTTACCATTTCTTTGCGGATGAGATATTTGGTGACATCCACTGCACATTGTTGTTCGCTAGGGATGAGCCTCGAGTTCGAGTCAAACTCATGTTCGACGCGAACATTGCCTGTTCGCCTGTTCGCCGAACAGCGAACAATTTGGTGTGTTCGCGGCAAATTCGAAAAGCCGCGGAACACCCTGAAAAAGTCTATGGGAGAAATCTAAAGTGCTAATTTTAAAGGCTTATATGCAAGTTATTGTCATAAAAAGTGTTTGAGGGCCTGGGTCCTGCCCCAGGGGACATGTATCAATGCAAAAAAAGTTTTAAAAATGGCAGTTTTTTCGGAAGCAGTGATTTTAATAATGCTTAAAGTGAAACAATAAAAGTGTAATATTCCTTTAAATTTTGTACCTGGGGGTGGGGGGGGGGGGGGTATAGTATGCCTGTAAAGTAGCGCTTGTTTCCCGTGCTTAGAATTGTCCCTGCACAAAGTGTCATTTCTGAAGGGAAAAAAAGTAATTTAAAAGCACTAGCAGCTATAATGAATTGTCGGCAATACAGAGAAAAGTCATTGAGAAAAAAAAAATAAGAAATGCGTGGGGGTCCCCCCAAATTCAATTACCATGCCCTTCAGGTCTGGTATGGATTTTAAGGGGAACTCCACGCCAAATTTAAAAAAAAGAATGGCGTGGAGTTCCCCCCAAAAATCCATACCAGACCCTTTATCCGAGCACGCAACCTGGCAGGCTGCAGGAAATGAGGGGGGGACGAGAGAGCGCCCCCCCTCCTGAACCGTACCAGGCCACATGCCCTCAACATGGGGAGGATGCTTTGGGGGTCTGTGACCCCTCAAAGCACCATGTCCCCATGTTGATGGGGACAAGGGCCTCATCCCCACAACCCTTGCCCGGTGGTTGTGGGGGTCTGCAGGGGGGGGGCTTATCGGAATCTGGAAGACCCCTTTAACAAAGGGGACCCTCAGATCCCGGCCCCCCCATGTGAATTGGTAAGGGGTACATTGTACCCCTACCATTTCACAAAGAAAGTGTAAAAAATTGTAAAAAAAACACACAGACACCGTTGGGAAAAGTCCTTTATTAAAAATAAAAAAAATAAAAAAAAGATTCCAGCGGTGGTAATCCACTCTCGGTATCCTCGGTATCCGGGGTCCAGCGGTGGATGATCTCCTCTCCATCCAGGTCCAGGCTCCAGCGATGAGATGTACAGGTACGGTTCAGGAGGGGGGGGGGCGCTCTCTCTTTTCCTGCGGCCTGCCAGGTTGTGTGCTCGGATAAAGGGTCTGGTATGGATTTTTGGGGGGACCTTTACGCCATTTTTTTTAAATTTGGCGTGGAGTTCCCCTTAAAATCCATACCAGACCTGCAGGGTCTGGTATGGATATTTGGGGGGAACCCCACGTCATTTTTTTTTAAAATTTGACGCAGGGTTCCCCTTAATATCCATACCAGACATGAAGGGCCTGGTAATTAAATTTGGGGGGACTCCCACGCATTTTTTTTTTATCAATTACTTTTCTCTGTATTGCCGGGAGCCGACAATTCATAATTTTTTTTCCTTCAGAAATGACACTTTGTGCAGGGACAGTTCTAAGCACGGGAAACAAGCGCTACTTTACAGGCATACTATACCTCCCCCCCCAGGTACGAAATTTAAAGGAATATTTCACTTTAAGCATTATGAAAATCCCTGCTCCCGAAAAAACGGCCATTCTTAAAACTTTTTTTTGCATTGATACATGTCCCCTGGGGCAGGACCCGGGTCCCCAAACACTTTTTATTACAATAACTTGCATATAAGCCTTTAAAATTAGCACTTTCGATTTTTCATGTTCGAGTCCCATAGACTTTAATGGTGTTCGGATGTTCAAACAAATTTATTGCCTGTTCGCAAGTTCTGATGCGAACAGAACTGGGGGGGTGTTCGGCTCATCCCTATTGTTCACACATGTAATTTATAGGTTGAGGTGATGGGAACACTTGATTTTTGTTCTTAGGGGTTTCTGGTGCTTCATTCTTGATTTGCTGGCAGCCGCTGACCTCATGTGGTTGATTGGGCCTGCTCAGGGGGCATGTTGATCTCGGCCTGAATTCCTTTGCTTCAGGTTTAAGAGACTGTTCCTTTGTATGCGCATCAGTAAGGTTCTGGATGTACTCACTTGTACGATCTGCAGAGAATAGAGGTTTTTCTGGAACCTCTGAGTCTTTATATGATTTTTCACTTCCTGACCGACTTGTTCCCATGTAGGCAGCGGCCTCTGCTTCAGCAGCTGCAGCAGCAGTCTGTCGCTGCAGGATGAGCAATTTTAATTCTTCTTGTGCTATGACAGCTTTCTTTGCTGCTAACTCCTGCATCATCAGGGCTTCTTTTTCTGCGTACTGTAGCTGGACGCGGGCAGCTTCTGCCTTGGGTGTCTTTTTACTGTTCTGCTTCGCGTTATTGAACTGTTGTATAACACTAGTCAGACAGCTTAACAATAATTCAGAAGTCAAGAAACGTGAGACATCAGATCTGTATGTATTCTTTTTTCCGAATAACTTTGTAAAACTACCACATAAGCATAAACAAAACATATGTGTCAGTACATTAAACATTATACAGCAGCCACACTCTATCAGTGAGAGTACTCACAAACAATTCCATCATTAGTCCAGGACTAGATCAAGAGCTCTTCTGCATGCAGTCTGCTAGATCCAGGAGCAGTCATGAAATGAAGGAAATACAGTTCCAGGTTAAAGGTTACTGCCTTTCACGCTGAGAAAAATACCACTTCCTGTCAAGCTCTGGCAAAATAATAACTAACTCTGACCACTAGATGGTAGCAACATCAAACTAACATTGCAGTATAATCTGTAACAGCACATTGCACACATTTACTATAAACAATATGGGCAGAACACGCTCTCTCTCTCTATCTTCGGCTGACAGAAAAGGGGAGGGGGCGATCGGGGGAGATATACAGACAGCCCGCAGGTCTCCTCTCCCTGTCACGGCACCGCTGCCGAGTTCTCTGATAAATGGAGCAGCAGCACTGTGACAGGGAGAGGAGAGCTTGGGGCTGTCTGTATATCTCCCCCGATCGCCCCCTCCCCTTTCTGTTAGCTGAAGCTAGAAGAGAGAGAGAGCGTCTCTAATTGGATTCGCCGCGCAGCCGATCCGCTTCCTAGCCCGCTGTTTCCCTCCCCATGATTGGTCAGAGCAGAGGGCCAATCAGAAGTCTCTGGGGGCATCATGGGAAATGTAGTCCTTGAAGAGTGGCGGCCCCAGTGTGTCCACAGACACCATGCTACAGCCCCCAGCATGCAAGTACTCTGCTGGGGGGGGTGTTACAAGAGGAGAAAAGAGAATACTGTGCTGGGAGAAGCCAGAGAGGGAGCCACGCTGTACCCGCACCACCAGAGAGCCACGCTGTACCCACACCACCAGAGAGTCACGCTGTACCCTCACCACCAGAGAGACACATTGTACCTGTACCACCAGAGAGAGAGCCCCGCTGTAACCGCACCACCAGAGAGGGAGCCACTCTGTACCCGCACCACCAGAGAGCCACGCTGTACCCATACCACCAGAGAGCCACGCTGTACCCGTACCACCAGAGAGCCACGCTGTACCCGCACCACCAGAGAGAGAGCCACGCTGTACCCGCACCACCAGAGAGAGAGCCCAGCTGTAACCGCACCACCAGAGAGGAGCCACGCTGTACCCACACCACCAGAGAAAGAGCTGCGCTGTACCCGCACCACCAGAGAGGGAACCACGCTGTACCCGCACCACCAGAGAGGGAGCCACGCTGTACCCTTACCACCAGAGAGGGAGTCATGCTGTAACCACACCACCAGAGAGGCAGAAAGACCGAGCCACTGCCAGGGTACAGGCATGCTACACTACTGATTAGAGTCACCCTGGGCAACCCAGAGTGAGCGAACGTCCAGCCAGAGGTATCACTGTTGCGGTTTCGCTGGGTCTGGTAAGAGGGCCTGTTGGCCATTATCCATTACTGTCCCTAGGGACTGAGCCATTAGGAAGTGTCTAACCTGATATCCTCTAGGCCTTATTGACCACCACAACGTCCCTCTCTGTCCTCTTCTAAGGGCGTCCCTCTGTCCTCTTCCCACGGCGTCCCTCTGTCCTCTTCCCACAGGGTCCCTCTGTCCTCTAGCCACGGCGTCCTTCTGTCCTCTTCCCACGGCGTCCCTCTCTGTCCCTTTCTGTCCTTCTCCCAGGGCGTCCCTCTGTCCTCTTCCCACGGCGTCCCTCTGTCCTCTTCCCACGGCATCCCTCTGTCCTCTTCCCACGGCGTCCCTCTGTCTTCTTCCAACGGCGTCCCTCTGTCTTCCTCCCATGAAGATGACAGGGAGGGTCTTAAAAAGGAAGGGGTGTGGCCTTGACATGAAGGGGTGGGTCATATTTAAATTAGGGGGTGCGTGAGTTTAGTCAGGCCTAGGGCAGCACAAAACCTAAATACACCACTGATATATACACAATGCTGTGAAAAACTATTTGCATCCTTTCTGATTTTAAATTTTTTTGCATATTTGTCACACTTAAATAACTCAGATCATCAAACTAATTTTATTATTACACAAAAATAACCAGAAAAAGCTGTCCAAACCTGCCTGGCTTTATGTGAAAAAGTAATTGCCCCCTGTAACGAGCCCCTTGCTCGCTCGGTTCCACTCTCCCGACACTCCCCTGCTACTATTGGATCATATTGCAGATTGCAACGTCTGATGGTTCGTCATCCGATGCTCCAGGATTCAAACTACAGCTATGTGCCATTCTAATCCATCTGTTATAGTTTAGAACAAACACCAGGCAGGCTGTATGTAAGTTCAAACAGGAATCTCATTTTATTGGATGCACACACACACTCTTATACAGCAGTTTGAACACCCTGCCCCCAACAACCACTTTCCTATTGGTCAATTGTAAAGTCCATTGTATTTCTCAATTAGATTCTCTTGGCCAGTTGGTGCTGCTTCTTTAGGTGTTGTCTCTGATTGCCGTATTTCCGCCATTCTCCACTCATGTTGCCGCTCTAGCTCTCTCTTTTGTCGCTCTAGTTCTCTCATTTGTCGCTCTAGTTCTCTCATTTGTCGCTCTAGTTCTCTCTTTTGTCGCTGTAGTTTTTTTCTCTTGTCGCTCATCCTGCAGCTGGATGCCTCTAATGGCTTCCTGTAAGGCGGTCTCTGATGGGTTAGCACCATATAATGCCAAGCGCTCTCGAACTCGTTGCTGAAACAAATCTTTAACTGACCGGGGTCCTGCATCACCGTCCCTCTGGTCCATCTTGGCTCTCAAGTAAGTCTTTCAGCGTGGCTTTCCTGCAGGCTGCATAGCTGGTCATTCACTGTGGTGGTTTGGAGTGTCCCAGTAACTGGAGAGCAAATCCCACCGCTGCCAACCAATGTAACGAGCCCCTTGCTTGCTCGGTTCCACTCTCCAGACACTCCTCTGCTACTATTGGATCATATTGCAGATCGCAACGTCTGATGGTTCGGTCATCCGATGCTCCAGGATTCAAACTACAGCTATGTGCCATTCTAATCCATCTGTTATAGCTCAGAACAAACACCAGGCAGGCTGTATGTAAGTTCAAACAGGAATCTCATTTTATTGGATGCACACACACACTCTTATACAGCAGTTTGAACACCGTGCCCCCAACAACCACTTTCCTATTGGTCAATTGTAAAGTCCATTTTATTTCTCAATTAGATTCTCTTGGCCATGCAAATGAGGACTTGAAACAGGGTCAGCAGGAATTGGTCCGATAGCTTGAATAGGAGAACTGAGATGTGTATTGACACAGAAGCCCCAGGGGGTAATTAAAGTACATAAACAAACAGTCTAACACAGAACAATGCTTTTCTTCCAGACCAGGGAGCCGTCTGGAGGGGGGGTTAGCCTTAAGACAGGGCAGAAGACCCCCCACTGTGTAATAGATTCAAAGGAGAAATACTTCAGTATTCCAAGGCTCATGACAATACTCCCTCCTGGGAAATAGTCCAACAGCCACAGTGGGACCCTGAACGGGTCAACTCAAGGATGTTGGAAAAGTAGTCTTAAGGTTTCAGGTCTGTCTGCCGGGATAACCCATCCGCATTCCTGTCTTGAGGCCCTGGCCCATAATCGGAAGGCAGGAGGCTAGCATTCAGTCCTCTCCAAAAGCCTCTGTCCCGGCTAGATCTGTTACACCCCCTAAACCTAATAACTGCTTGTGCCAACCTTGGTGGCAACAACTGCAATCAAGCGTGTACAATAACTGGCAATGAGTCTTTCACATTGCTGTGAAGCAATTTTGGCCCACTCTTCTTTGCAGAATTGTTTTAATTTAGCCACATTGGAGGGTTTTCCAGCATATGTAATGTCATGATACAGCATCTCAATTGGATTTAAAGTGTAACTTCAATCATTTTTTCATCTTTCTATCTATTAAATCTTCTGCCTTTGTTGTTTTAATTTTGGATAGTAAAACATTTTTTTTTCTGCCAGTAAATACCTTATACAGCCCACTTCCTGTTTCTTTTCTGGAAAAAAAGCCTAGGCTTATGACATCATGCACAGCTCTCTCTCTCATAAGAGTCTCAGTCATAAGAGGGCCAATGAGAGCTGCAGAGCTGGAGTTGCCTCTCTGTGTGTCTGTGTAAATCCAGGAAGTGAACAGGCAGCAACTTCAGCTGCCCACAGTTAAAATTATTGCAGCCAGACTCAGTGGAGGGAGATTTCTGCAGCATATTTGGCAAGTACAGAATATATAAAATAATATGCAAAGTGGTTGGAGGGAAGCTTCAGAATGGCAAAGATGTTTTATTACAAATTATGTGAGCAGACTGAAGTTCCTCTTTAAGTCCGGGCTTTGACTAGGCCACTCCAAAACCTAAATTTTGCTTTGTTTGAACCATTTGGAGGTGGACTTGCTGTTGTGTTTCGGATCATTGTCCTGCTGCATAACCCAAGTGCACTTGAGCTTGAGATCACAAACTGATGGCCGGACATTCTGCTTTAGGATTTTTTGGTAGAGCTCAGAATTCATGGTTCCATCAATTATGGTAAGTCTTCCAGGTCCTGAAGCTGCAAAGCAGCCCCAGACCATCACGCTATCACCACCATGTCTGACTGTTGGTATGATGTTTTGTCTCATCAGTCCACAGAATATTTGCCTAAAAGTCTTGGGGATAATCAAGATGTTTTTTGGTAAATGTGAGATGAGCCTTTGTGTTCTTTTTGGTCAGAAGTGGCTTTGGCCTTGGAACTCTCCCATGGATGCCATTTTTGCCCAGTCTCTTTCTTATTGCTGAATCATGAACACTGATCTTACCTGAGGCAAGTGAGGCCTGCAGTTCTTTAGATGTTGTTCTGGGTTCTTTTATGACCTCCTGGATGAGTCGTCGTCGTGCTCTTGGAGTAATTTTTGTAGGCCGGCAACTCCTGGGAAGGTTCACCACTGTACCAAGTTATCTCCATTTGTGGATAATGACTCTCCACGTGGTTCACTGAAGTTCCAAAGCCTATATATACAGCCCTCATAATTTCCACTTGCCTGCTCGCATTTGGAGAGAGGAAATCAACTGAGGGTGAGTGTGGAGCATGAGTGGACTGGGCTGACAGTTTCCTGGCCCTTAACTCGTGTTAACGTGTTGCCCTTAACTCGTGTAGGAAGAATAGCAGAGTTATATTTGTTTTGGAGATGTGTTTCAGTTTCGTAACAAATTCTGCCCCCATCTTAACAGCACTGCCCATCATTACAAAATACGCCCCCTTATGTTGCCATCCGCCCCTCACACGCTCCCATCATGAACAAGTCCGCCCCTTGCAGACTTGTACGAGCATCGGAAGCATATTCCTATGTTCGGCTGCTTTCGGACGCTCCGTACTGCGCAAGCGCAGTACAGGGGGGGGGGGCATTATTTGACAGGGGACATTTCTCGTCAGAACACCGGCTCCTATGATAGACAGCATTAGGGATGAGCTTCGTGTTCGAGTCGAACATACGTTCGACTCGAACATCGGCTGTTCGATCGTTCGACGAAGATCGAACGATTTGGGCCGTTCGCGCCAAATTCGAGTGACGCGAACGGCCCACAATGCACTACGCCATCGCAGTGTCATCCAGGCGCTGTGATTGGCCAAGCATGCACTGTGACCCCGCATGCTTGGCCAATCACAGCGCCGGCAGCGAGGAGAGCAATGATTGGCCACAGGCAGGATGCCTGTGGCCAATTATTGCTGATGGGGTTTAGTACACGCCCCACACTATAAAAGGCCGCCAGCGCGGCGGCCTTGTGTAGTGTGTTCCGGAGCAGGGAAAGAGAAGCATAGGCAGGGACAGTGTCATTTTTTTCCCTTTACTAATCCTGGATTCCTTGTGTTTAGGGACAAATAAGGATAGGTAGGGAGAGTGTCAGTGACAGTGTGCTATTCTGTGCTAATCCTTGTTTGTAGGGACAGAGAGGTACAGTGAGGGAAACTGACAGTGTGCTATTCTGTGCTAATCCTTGTTTGTAGGGACAGAGAGGTACAGTGAGGGAAACTGACAGTGTGCTATTCTGTTCTAAAACTATTTTGCTGAACCATATTTTCAATCCTTGAGTTGAGGGACAGAGAGCTACAGTGAGGGAAAGTGTCAGTGTGCTATTGTGTTCTAAAACTATTTTGCTGAACCATATTTTCAATCCTTGAGTTGAGGGACAGAGAGCTACAGTGAGGGAAACTGACAGTGTGCTATTCTGTTCTAAAACTATTTTGCTGGAGTGCGCATGCGCGGGGACTCGGAGAAGGACGTGTGCTGACCGAGCTCCCGGCACCCCGACCCACCAGAGCTAACGATAGCGCAGGCACCGAGGTCCGTGAGCCAGGACCGATCCCACACCAGCCCCAAAGTGGTGATGAACCGTAGGGCACAGGGGCAGCCGCGGAAAGGGCACGATAAGCAAACTACAGCCCAGAAGAGAGCAGGGCCTTCCCCTATAGCACATCCGCGATCCAAGATGGCGCCGGGTAAGCCAGACACACGAGGCAGCACGGCAGCAGCCAGATCCGACGGCGCTACACAGAGAGGTGACAGGCAGCTAAATCTGGAGCCAATTAGGTATCCATTCTCCTCACAATCCTCGGGAGAGGTGGAGACCGGACAGCGGGGTGAGTCACTATCACATCCCCCATCCCCAGTCATATACGCTGATAGACATGACTCTCCAAACTCCCCTGCCTCCCCTGCCTCCTCCATGGATAGGAACATGGCAGACTTAGCAGAAGTCCTCATTAGCCAATCCAGCCAGGATATGCCAATTCCCCAGATCTCACACTATTCCCCTGATGCTGTACTGTTGGGCAGATTCTCCACCATGCTGCAGCAGGAGCTCTCTAAGGCCTGCACATTAATCACCACTGACCTGAAAAAAGACATCCATAGCTTGGGAGAGCGTTTTGAGCTAATTGAAACCAAAGTGGATGGAGCCATCAAAAGGGTCAACCAGAACTCAGCCATGGTGACAGACCTCCAGGATAGATTAGAAGAGGCATTCACAAAAATTGAAGATTTGGAGAATCGTTCTCGTAGGTACAATGTCCGCGTGCGTGGCCTCCCTGAAACTCACACAGATCTAGAGGGGGCTGTAAAAGACCTGATGAAAACCCTTATCCCTGATATAGCCATCCACCACATGGAAGTTGATCGCGTTCACCGAGCACTGACAGCCCCAAGGGCCGACGGCCTACCACGAGACATTATTGTTAAGCCACATCACTACCGCATTAAGGAAAAGATGATGCTTGCGGCTCGCAACAGGCCGGACCTGTCGCTATTTGGAACACCAATACAGCTTTTTACAGATTTGGCGCCATCAACGGTCCAAAAACGCAGAAACCTACGGCCATTACTCCAGCAACTTATGGCCAAACAGATTAAGTATCGATGGTCGTTCCCTTTTAAGTTATCATTCACTTACAACGGAAAGTCCCACTCCTTTTCCACGTTCCAAGCAGGCGAAGACCTACTGCTTAGTCTCGGCATCATTGCACGGGACTCTCCGACTCCGATTTCATCTCCCCCTCGTCTGGATCATCGTCCCCTCTCCCCGATATGGCAGGATCGCACACGCTCACAGGCCAGAAATGCTCGCCGGAATACCTGAGTATTATTGCTCTTTTCTCTTTTTGCTTTTTTTTTGCCCCCCTTTTGAGAACTGTTAGTGCTTGATTGCACAGATATGGCCTGGGCCCATGATGGACTATGGGCCTGATGGGGCCATCGTTACCATTCACAGGTTACAAAGTCACAGGTTACAAAGTTACTGGAGTTCCTGGTTCTTCGGACTGGCTGCCAGCCGAATATTTTACAATCCCGACGGGCCCAACCTGGTCGAAGAAATTTTGCTTTTTGCTTTTTAGCAGTCTGGGGGCCTTAGTCGGACCGCAATGTGTTCCCCTGTTAGGCTGTGGCTCGGGGGCCGGAACGACCGATGGGGACCCTTCCGGCCCCGGCGCCACTGGCCTTGGGAATGCATGTTCCTATAGACAGCCTGTTATGTTACAACTATATTGATTGATTTTGTTATTTCCGATATGACCTCGAATAGCCTGCTCGTACAGAGTTTAATCATATTTGGGTCGGGGTGGTCATGCTTGCCACCCAACTGCAAGACTACCTATCCTACGACGAGGATGGTACCCTTGCACCTAATTTGCCGGATGTTGTCTCCGGCAGGGGTTATTCCCCATTCCTTCATTCATCAGCTAGGATTGAGTTATATTGATTGTTTGGGCCTAAGGCCTATGTATATGTTTTTTTGCTTTTATTCTTGTTTCTCTTCTTCTCTAATGCCTTTTCCTTCTCTCCCTTCCCCCTCTTTCTTCGGAGCCTCGGTTCAGCGCCCTTCCCTTATGTCATGGTCTGAGAGGTCACATAGCCGAACAGTCATCATTATCGGGACCCTTCTCGCTTCATCCATTATGCAAGGTAAGAGTGCTCTGCCCTACCACGATGGCCACCACATATAACACAGACTATTCGATAGTTAGCCATAATGTACATGGATTTAACTCCCCTACTAAAAGAACTAAGGCTTTCCAGTTTTATCATAAACAGAAGGCTGAAGTCCTGCTATTACAGGAAACTCATTTCTCCAATGTCTCAGCGCCCCGTTACCTTAATGGGAAGTATCCACAGTTCTACTTGGCAGGGGGTCGGGAAAAGAAGGGCGGTGTAGCCATCTGCTTTTCGAAACGGACCCCCTTTACCCCCATCACTATTGTTAAGGACAAGAGAGGTAGATATATTATGGCAGTGGGGCGGCTCCATGACCAGGAAGTGTCCTTTATATCATACTATGCCCCGAATACTGGACAGCCGGAATTCTTTAGCAAAATGCTGAAGATTCTTATGCCCAAAGTCCAGGGTCAGGTCATTATGGGAGGCAATAGCAATATCCCCTTGGACAGAATTATGGATAAATCGGACTCCTCTAGACCAACATTGAAACGCCCACCGACTGGAAGCAGCAAGGTTGCACGTCTGTTTCATTTCCATGACCTCATCGACGCCTGGCGAGAAAATAACCCTACGGTCAGAGACTTTACACACTTTTCACAAGCCCATCATACTTACTCGAGGATAGACCACGTTCTAGTACGTACGCCTTTGCTACCATTTATTAAGTCGGTTAAGATTTTATCTACCCCTTGGTCTGATCATTCCCCGATAAAACTCTCTACTTCAGAGCTGTGGACTAAATCTAGGCCCTCCCCGTGGAGACTTAATGTGAGCTTGCTGAATGACCCTACAATCTTTTTAGAGATTCAAAAGGAAATACAGGAATACTTTAGACTTAATAAGGCATCGGACACATCCCCCGCAATTAACTGGGTAGCTCATAAAGCAGCGATTAGGGGCATATTGTTACAAGTGGCAGCCAGGATTAAACGCAATAGGGAACAGGCAAATAAGATTCTGGAAACAAACTTGGATAACTTACTTAGTGAACAGCACAGGAATCCCCTGGTAGATATAAGGCATAAAATTGACGAGGCTCGACTAGCACTAAATCTTAGCTTGACTACTCAAGCGGAGAAACATATTAGTTGGTCTAAGCACAGATTCTATACGATGGGTGATAAACCTACCACAATGTTAGCTAGAAAACTGGTTCCTCGACCGTACACACCGACTTTGCCTAAATTACGACTATCCACGGGCCTAACCTCCCAGAACCCCGGACGGATAATTGGAGAATTTCACAAATTTTATGCTAAGCTGTATGGAGCGCAGGACAAGTTCGATCTATCCGGAGCGAACACATTCTTTCGCGACTTACAGCTGCCTAAATTGACACAAGCCCATGCGGAACTGATGGACGGTGCTCTTACAGAGCCTGAAGTCAGGGCTGCAATTAAAACCCTACACCCTACTAAGGCCCCTGGGCCAGATGGATTCCCGGGTCACTACTATAGGAAATATCACGATCTTCTGGCCCCACATCTCTGTACTTACTTTAATGACCTGAGAAGCGGCAGCAAGCTCCCCAGCCATGAAAATGTAGCCTATATAAGTGTTATCCCGAAACCAGGAAAGGACCATACAGACTGTTCCAATTACCGCCCAATTTCTCTGATTAATACGGATCTTAAGATTCTAACCAAAATACTGGCCCAGAGACTTAATACTTTTCTTCAGTGTTATATCCATCCTGACCAAGCAGGTTTTGTCCCGACAAGACAGGCATCAGACCAAACCCGCCGGATAATTAACCTTATCTCGGCAGTTCGGTCTGATTGGGATGGAAAGGGGACTAGGAGGGGAATGTTACTTTCATTGGATATCCAGAGGGCGTTCGATTCTATCTCCTGGGACTATCTTTTTGATGTTCTCACACGCTTTGGATTTGGGAGACGCTTTCTGGATCTCCTTCACATATTATATGATTCCCCCAGTGCCTCGCTAATGCTCAGAGGATATACATCCCAAACATTTCCTATCAGGAGAGGAACTAGACAGGGCTGCCCGTTGTCGCCACTATTATTCGCCCTGGCGATTGAACCACTAGCGCTCAAAATTCGCGCCTGCAGAGATATACAGGGCATTTATTGCGGAGACTATGAACACAAATGTTTACTCTTTGCGGACGACTTGTTGCTGACCTTGACCTCACCGATCACATCCCTACCTAATTTATATGCTATTTTGCAGCCTTTTTCCAACATTTCCGGGTTGGCAATTAATCATAGTAAGTCAAGAGCACTGAACTTATCTTTGCTAAGCTCCACTCAGGCTACGCTTGAAAAATCATTTCAATTCCGATGGGAATCCACAGCTCTCCCTTATTTAGGCATACAGCTGACCTCATCTATTGGTGAGTTGTACAAAGAGAATTATCCAGCCCTTTTCAAATGGCTAACAGCTGACATGGCTAAGTGGCAGGTTCACCCGCCATCGTGGTTTGGCAGACTTCACTCAATTAAAATGAATGTTCTACCTCGATTATTGTATTTCTTCCGTACCTTGCCAGTTTCATTGGCCCGTGATGACCTTAAACGATTCCAGAATAAAGTAATACAGTTTATTTGGGGTGATAAGAGACCCAGGGTGAATAGGAGCACTCTATACACGTTGAAGCGGAGAGGAGGACTTGGTCTTCCAGACTTATTAAAATATTTTTATGCTGCCCAGATAGCACAACTTACAAGGTTTCACTCCCAACAGGCACAGGCCATTTGGATGGCTATGGAATCTTATTCCTGCCGTCCCAAACCTATTTCTTATATTTTATGGCTCCCTATCAAGGAGCGACCTCCTATACTTTGCCCTACTTTATCCATGTCACTGGAACTATGGGACAGACTCTCCAGATCTCACAAATTCAAATCTCCTCATTCTCCATTGACACCTCTGCTTCAAAATAAAGCATTCACCCCGGGTCTCACCCCACTAGCGTTCGAATGGTGGACTAATAAGGGTTTTAAGTGTATTGCTGACTTGTGCGATCATAGAGGTATGCTGACCGAACGGACTATGGCTGACAGGCATCAAATGCCTCCAGCGGAGGGTTATAGGTTCGCCCAAATCTCACATTATGTACAAACCCTGGCTCGCAAGAGCGACCTAGCAACCCAAACTCCCATGGAACATCTATGCAAAAATTATGATAAAATTAAAGGACATTTATCGGCTATATATTCGATATTGCTGAGTGCATCGACAAAGCTGAATTATATGGTCCAATGGGAGACCGACTTGCAGGAAACCCTGGATCTGGACGAATGGCATAGGATAGCCGAGACAGCATCTCGTTCGCTCGTCAATACTTCGATAATTGAGGCCAATTATAAGGTTCTGCTGAGGTGGTATATGGTGCCGGTCAGACTGGCAACTTTTGTTTCAGGAGCTACCCCGTTGTGCTTTAGAGGATGTGGCCAGGTGGGCACCACCTATCATATTTGGTGGACATGCCCAAAGGTCCGGAGGTTTTGGATCAGGGTGTATAATTTAGTTTACTCCCTTACCCAACTAAACCTAACTAAATCAGCTAAGCAAGCACTACTGGGGGGAGGAGATGTGGAAGCCTCCAAGTCCTGCAAGAGGCTCTTGACATTTATATTTATCTCAGCCAAAATCACCATTGCTAGGAACTGGAAATCGGCAGCTCTACCATTCGATCAGCTTAAAGGCAAGTTGTCTTGGTTGATGCTAAACGAACGCTTGACCGCTCTGGCCCAAGATAAAATGAAACTGTTTCATAAAGTGTGGGACCCATGGCTTCGTTACCTAACTAATGACCCGGGGATGTTTACAGCATAGCCTAAGGGGTTAGGTTGGGATGTCTGGGTGCTGAATCGGGGCTCCTCCCCCCCTCCCTCCCCCCATTCCCCCTCCTCAACTGTCCTTTCCTTACTCTGTTTCCTCCCTTCTATTCTCTGTCACTGTCCTCTTTCCTCTCTTTTGAAATTTATTTATTGTTTATTTTTGGAGTCAGATCCAGACCTTAGAGGTTTGTGCTGCTCCCTGTTTTCTCAGCTCCTACGGGACCATTGTCAGTCTGATCGGACCTCTGGGCTGCCCACACAGCCGGCTGAGTTGCGCCCCCCCCGATAGATGGATGGGGGGGCGGCTCATCTGGGTGGACGGTTCAGATATGATCTGCGATGCTAATAGGGGTTAACGGCTCTACGGAGCTTCGGACTTATGTGAGCTATTAAGTAGTGATAATCGTTATTTCTACTTATTTTTTTTTTTTTTTTTTGTTTACTACTCCAAGGACCCCTACACTTAGTGATCTTCATTGTGTTACCCCAAATGTTGATTGTGACTGTACAATGTTATGTTGCGACTTTTATACATTTTGTATGACAAAATTTGAATAAAAATATTGAAACATAAAACTATTTTGCTGTTCCATATTTTCAATCCTTGAGTTGAGGGACAGAGAGCTACAGTGAGGGAAAGTGTCAGTGTGCTATTGTGTTCTAAAACTATTTTGCTGAACCATATTTTCAATCCTTGAGTTGAGGGACAGAGAGCTACAGTGAGGGAAAGTGTCAGTGTGCTGTTGTGTTCTAAAACTATTTTGCTGAACCATATTTTCAATCCTTGAGTTGAGGGACAGAGAGGTACAGTGAGTGAAACTGACAGTGTGCTATTCTGTTCTAAATCAATTTTGCTGTTCCATATTTTCAATCCTTGAGTTGAGGGACAGAGAGCTACAGTGAGGGAAACTGACAGTGTGCTATTCTGTTCTAAAACTATTTTGCTGAACCATATTTTCAATCCTTGAGTTGAGGGACAGAGAGCTACAGTGAGGGAAAGTGTCAGTGTGCTATTGTGTTCTAAAACTATTTTGCTGAACCATATTTTCAATCCTTGAGTTGAGGGACAGAGAGGTACAGTGAGTGAAACTGACAGTGTGCTATTCTGTTCTAAATCAATTTTGCTGTTCCATATTTTCAATCCTTGAGTTGAGGGACAGAGAGCTACAGTGAGGGAAACTGACAGTGTGCTATTCTGTTCTAAAACTATTTTGCTGAACCATATTTTCAATCCTTGAGTTGAGGGACAGAGAGCTACAGTGAGGGAAAGTGTCAGTGTGCTATTGTGTTCTAAAACTATTTTGCTATTCCATATTTTCAATCCTTGAGTTGAGGGACAGAGAGGTACAGTGAGTGAAACTGACAGTGTGCTATTCTGTTCTAAATCAATTTTGCTGTTCCATATTTTCAATCCTTGAGTTGAGGGACAGAGAGCTACAGTGAGGGAAACTGACAGTGTGCTATTCTGTTCTAAAACTATTTTGCTGAACCATATTTTCAATCCTTGAGTTGAGGGACAGAGAGCTACAGTGAGGGAAAGTGTCAGTGTGCTATTGTGTTCTAAAACTATTTTGCTGTTCCATATTTTCAATCCTTGAGTTGAGGGACAGAGAGGTACAGTGAGTGAAACTGACAGTGTGCTATTCTGTTCTAAATCAATTTTGCTGTTCCATATTTTCAATCCTTGAGTTGAGGGACAGAGAGCTACAGTGAGGGAAACTGACAGTGTGCTATTCTGTTCTAAAACTATTTTGCTGAACCATATTTTCAATCCTTGAGTTGAGGGACAGAGAGCTACAGTGAGGGAAAGTGTCAGTGTGCTATTGTGTTCTAAAACTATTTTGCTGTTCCATATTTTCAATCCTTGAGTTGAGGGACAGAGAGGTACAGTGAGTGAAACTGACAGTGTGCTATTCTGTTCTAAAACTATTTTGCTGAACCATATTTTCAATCCTTGAGTTGAGGGACAGAGAGGTACAGTGAGTGAAACTGACAGTGTGCTATTCTGTTCTAAATCAATTTTGCTGTTCCATATTTTCAATCCTTGAGTTGAGGGACAGAGAGCTACAGTGAGGGAAACTGACAGTGTGCTATTCTGTTCTAAAACTATTTTGCTGAACCATATTTTCAATCCTTGAGTTGAGGGACAGAGAGCTACAGTGAGTGAAACTGACAGTGTGCTATTCTGTTCTAAATCAATTTTGCTGTTCCATATTTTCAATCCTTGAGTTGAGGGACAGAGAGGTACAGTGAGGGAAACTGACAGTGTGCTATTCTGTTCTAAAACTATTTTGCTGAACCATATTTTCAATCCTTGAGTTGAGGGACAGAGAGGTACAGTGAGGGAAACTGACAGTGTGCTATTCTGTTCTAAAACTATTTTGCTGAACCATATTTTCAATCTTTGAGTTGAGGGACAGAGAGCTACAGTGAGTGAAACTGACAGTGTGCTATTCTGTTCTAAATCAATTTTGCTGTTCCATATTTTCAATCCTTGAGTTGAGGGACAGAGAGCTACAGTGAGGGAAACTGACAGTGTGCTATTCTGTTCTAAAACTATTTTGCTGAACCATATTTTCAATCCTTGAGTTGAGGGACAGAGAGCTACAGTGAGTGAAACTGACAGTGTGCTATTCTGTTCTAAATCAATTTTGCTGTTCCATATTTTCAATCCTTGAGTTGAGGGACAGAGAGGTACAGTGAGGGAAACTGACAGTGTGCTATTCTGTTCTAAAACTATTTTGCTGAACCATATTTTCAATCCTTGAGTTGAGGGACAGAGAGGTACAGTGAGGGAAACTGACAGTGTGCTATTCTGTTCTAAAACTATTTTGCTGAACCATATTTTCAATCCTTGAGTTGAGG
Source organism: Rana muscosa (assembly GCA_029206835.1). Lineage (NCBI taxonomy): Eukaryota > Metazoa > Chordata > Amphibia > Anura > Ranidae > Rana > Rana muscosa. Next base: position 96,253,467 of record CM055126.1, read on the forward strand.
GACAGAGAGCTACAGTGAGGGAAAGTGTCAGTGTGCTATTGTGTTCTAAAACTATTTTGCTGAACCATATTTTCAATCCTTGAGTTGAGGGACAGAGAGGTACAGTGAGTGAAACTGACAGTGTGCTATTCTGTTCTAAATCAATTTTGCTGTTCCATATTTTCAATCCTTGAGTTGAGGGACAGAGAGCTACAGTGAGGGAAACTGACAGTGTGCTATTCTGTTCTAAAACTATTTTGCTGTTCCATATTTTCAATCCCTGAGTTGAGGGACAGAGAAGGACACTCGTAGAAATTATCAGTGTGCTATTCTGTGCTAAATCTTGTTTGTAGGGAGGGACAGAGTAGGACAGTGAGGGAAAGTGTCAGTGTGCTATTCTGTTCTAAAACTTTTTTGCTGAACCATATTTTCAATCCTTGTGTTTAGGGACAGAGAAGGATAGGCAGGGGACAGTGTCAGTGTCATTGTTGCTAAGCCTCCTGCACAATATACACCTGATGGTAGCCCTTATTGCTGTTTTTCCCATCTCCCTGCAGGCCATCCATTAAAATGTCTGGAAGGCAACCAAGGAGAGGCAGACAGTCAGGAGGCAAAAAAAGAGGGCAAGCAGGCTCTGTGTCTGGGGGCAACAGTGCTGGTCGTGTACGCGGTGCATTGTCATCAGCACATGGCCATGGGACACGCTTGTCCTTGTTTTCGGCAGCTGGACATGTTGAGCCACATCATGCCGAAGACTTGGTAGAGTGGATGACCAAGCCCACCTCATCCTCCTCATCCTCTCTCACCCAGGCTCAGGGTAGTGGCAAAGCAGCTGCCAAAGCGTCCTCTTCTCTGGTATCATTATCTTCATTAGTCAATCCTTCCCTAGACCCACCATGCCCTCCTCCTGAGGAGTCCCCCGAACTGTTTGAGCACAGTGTTGGGTACATGCTCCAGGAGGATGCCCAGCGTTTGGAAGGATCTGATGATGATACCCAGCTAGAGGAAGGCAGCAGCGTGAGAGCAGAGAGAGGGGATGCTCAAGAAGGACACCAATCTGGCAGTCATGTTCCAGCAGCTGCAGCATACTGCCAGATTGGCTCCAGTGATGAGGAGGGAGGGGATGATGAGGTCACTGACTCCACGTGGGTGCCTAATAGGAGAGAGGAGGAGGAGGAGGATGAGGAGGAGGCACATCTCCAACGAGGCAGGATGCCCTTGAGTGGCCAGCGTATGGGCAGCACACTGACGGAATCACACCGCAGAGCTCCGCCTGTGCAGGGTGCTGCCTCTGCCCGTCATTCAAAAAGTTCTTTGGTGTGCGCCTTTTTTGAGGCGAGTGCATCAGATCGCACAGCTGCTGTTTGCAACATATGTCTCAAGCGTATATCGCGTGGCCAAAACATCAGCCACTTGGGCACCACATGCTTGATCAGACATATGTTGACCTGCCATGCAGCTCGTTGGCAAGCCTACCTTAAAGACCCACACCAAAGAACAAAGCTGACCTCTTCTTGCACCGCATCAGCTGGGATCTCCAACCCCACTATACCTTCACTCCTCTCTGAAACCTGCTCTGAGAGGAATGAAGGTGTAGAATTAGGTGTGTCACAGGCAAGTACTTGCGGGCACTCTGCTAGCAGTACACCAACGTCCGATTCTAGCAGGCAAATTTCCCTGCCCCAGCTGCTGGACCGTCGAAAGAAGTTCACTCCCAGCCATCCACATGCCCAGCGGTTGAATGCTAGCTTGGCTAAATTGCTAGCGCTTCAACTGCTGCCTTTTCAGTTGGTAGACTCGGCCCCCTTCCGTGAGTTTGTGCAATGTGCGGTTCCTCAGTGGCAGGTTCCCAAACGACACTTTTTCGCACGGAAGGCTATTCCGGCTCTCTACAGGCATGTAGAAGGCAATGTCTTGGCCTCGCTGGACAGGGCGGTCAGCGGTCAGCGGTAAGGTGCATATTACCGCTGACTCATGGTCCAGCAGGCATGGACAGGGACGTTACCTTTCTTTCACGGCCCATTGGGTCACTCTTTTGGCAGCTGGGAAGGATGCAGGACAAGGTGCAGTAGTGTTGGAGGTTGTTCCACCCCCACGCCTCCAAAATGCTACTACTGGTTGTGACACACCTCTCTCCTCCACCCCCTCCTCTTCTTCTTCCTCAATGGCCTCTTCCTGTGGTTTGTCCTCGGAACCAGCGGTGCTCCGTAGGCGTTCAAGGGGCTACGCAAGTACGCAGGCAAAAAGATGCCATGCCGTGCTTGCGCTGGTGTGTTTGGGGGACAGGAGCCACACTGGGGCAGAGGTCCTGTCTGCTCTGCAGGGGCAGGCCGAGAGGTGGTTGACGCCACGCCAGCTTAAGCCAGGAATGGTGGTTTGCGACAATGGCACCAACCTCCTCTCCGCCCTCCGACAGGGACAACTGACCCATGTGCCCTGTATGGCTCACATCCTTAACCTGGTGGTGCAGCGGTTCTTGGGCAGGTACCCGGGCTTACAGGATGTCCTGAGGCAGGCCAGGAAAGTCTGTGTGCATTTCCGCAGATCTTATAATGCCAGTGCTCGCCTGGCTGAGCTTCAAAAGGAGTTGAACCTGCCCAAGAACCGCCTTATATGTGACATGCCCACCAGGTGGAACTCAACGTTGGCCATGCTGCAGCGGCTGCACACGCAGCAGAGGGCCATCAATGAGTACCTGTGCGACTACGGCACCAGGACAGGGTCAGGGGAGCTCGGGTTTTTTTCACCACGCCAGTGGGGCATGATCAGGGATGCATGCACTGTCCTGGCACCATTTGAGGAGGCCACGAGGATGGTGAGCAGTGACAGTGCATGCATCAGTGACACTGTACCTCTTGTCCACCTGTTGGAGCACACGCTGCGTGGAATAATGGACAGGGCACTTGAGGCAGAACAGAGGCAGGAAGAGGAGGACTTCCTTGCCTCTCAAGGCCCCCTTTACCCAGACAGTGTTCCTTCTGTCCCACCCATCGCACAGGAAGAGGAGGAGGAGGAGGAGGAGGATTGTGTCAGCATGGAGGTGGAGGCTGGCACTCAGCATCATCAGCAGCAGTCTTTTAGGGATGATTTACAGTCCCAAGAAACCAGTGGACTTGTACGTGGCTGGGAGGAGGTGGCTGCGGATCATGTCGTCCTTAGTGACCCAGAGGACTCCGGACTGAATGCCTCAGCTAACCTACGCTGCATGGCCTCCCTGATCCTGCAAAGTCTGCGGAAGGATCCTCGTATTCTTCGGATCAAGGAGAGGGACCATTACTGGCTGGCCACTCTCCTTGATCCACGGTACAAGAGTAAGGTTGCGGACCTTATCGTACCGTCGCAGAGGGAGCAGAGGATGAGACAACTCCGGGAGGCCTTGCAGAAAGGTCTGTGCAACGCGTTCCCAGAGACTGGGAGGTTACAAACTCCTGGTCCTGGACAACGAGTTGCTGAGGCTTCGGGCAGTCAAAGAAGGAGCGGTGGGGAAGGTGGCCGTCTGACCGATGCGTTCAGACAATTCTTTAGTCCGCAGCCCCAAAGTATGATCGGTTCCAGCAACCATCGCCAGCGTCTGATATACATGGTGCAGGAATACCTAGGGGCAAGGTCAGACTTGGACACCTTCCCCACCGAAAATCCTCTGGCTTACTGGGTCTTGAGGATGGATCACTGGCCAGAGCTTGCACAGTATGCAATTGAGCTACTGGCCTGTCCTGCATCCAGCGTTCTTTCAGAACGCACATTCAGTGCTGCTGGAGGATTTGTCACGGATCACAGGGTGCGCCTGTCCACCGACTCGGTTGATCGACTGACTTTCATCAAGATGAACCAGTCTTGGATCACCACCAGCTACCACACACCAGATGCTGATATAACAGACTAATTGATTTTAAAATGTCACATCCCTTCAAGACTGATGCTGATGCTGAGTGCCTGTGCTGTTATGTTGTCTGGCTATCCTCCTCCTCCTCAATGATACGATTAACGATGATAGCTTGGAAGATCATTTTGGTTTATGGGTGACGCCACCAGTGGCTAAGGCCCAATTTTTCAGCCCCTGTTTAACAGGGGCGTGTAATTAAAATTTTTGATGCAATACTTTGCAACAGGCCTCATTGCTGTGCTCCAAGTACAGTATCTGTGAGGGGTTGCAGTGTTGTGCCACCAGTGCCTAAGGCCCAATTTTTCAGCCCCTGTTCAACAGGGGCATGCAATTATAATTATTGATCTAATAATTCACAGCAGGGCCCATTGCTGCGCCCACCAAGAGTAACTGTCAGGCCTTACAGTGTTGTGGCACCAGCAACACCATCACCACCACCACCACCACCACCACCAAAGGCCCAGTTTTTCAGCCCCTGTTCAACAGGGGCATGCAATTATAATTATTGATCTAATAATTCACAGCAGGGACCATTGCTGCGCCCACCAAGAGTAACTGTCAGGCCTTACAGTGTTGTGGCACCAGCACCACCATCAAAGGCCCAATTTTTACTACCACTGATCAACAATTATATGTTATTACAATTCCTGATATTATACTTGACAGCAGGGCGTTCCAGCACCCACCAAGAATAACTGTGAGTGCTTTCAGTGTTGTGCCAACACCAACACCTAAGGGGCCAATTTCTGCAGAGTATATACGGAAGGTCCCTACTTTCAAACATCCAACTTACAAACTACTACTACTTGCAAACGGAAGAAGACAACAGGAAGTGAGAGGAAATCTACCCCTTGGAAGGAAAATTCTCTCCTGTAAGAATTAATATGGGAGAAAGGTGTCTCCTCTCTACTGATGCTTTATCACCAATCCTTGTTTCAATACAAACACCACATTTCAAAAACAGTTGTCATTGGGAAGCAAAGTGAGGTGAAATGTTCTGAACAGGGGCACAGACAGCAAAAAAAATGTGACAGGGGTGATAACCGTTCCCTATGTTTTCCAAAAAGCTAAAAAAAAGAAATTTGGCATGGAGCTACACTTAAACAATGCAGCTGTTCAAAATTACAAACAGATTCTACATAACAACAAACCTACAGTCCCTGTCTTGTATGCACCGCCTGTATACGGCTGTTCAGAGTATATAGGGGCTTTTTTATTTTGTGTGCGGGGTTCCCCTTAATATCCATACAAGACCCAAAGGGGCTGGTAATGGGCTGGGGTAGGGGGGGGGGGTTGATGGGGTAGCTATGCCATTTTTCCTAAAGATTTTCATCCATATTACCGGGACCAGACATTGCATTAAAGCCGCAAGCAGTTTTAAATGGCTTTTTTTCCTTTAGAAATGTTATTTTGTGCAGGGACAGTTCTAAACACGGGAAACACGTGGCACTTCACAGGCATACTTTAGACACCCCCCAGGTACGATATTTAAAGGAATATTTGACTTTTTTTTTTTCACTTTATGCATCATTAAAATGACTGCTCCCGGAAAACGTCCGTTTTTAAAACTTCTTTTTGCATTGATACATGTCCCCTGGTGCAGAACCCGGGTTCCCAAACTCTGTTTCGGACAATAACATGGATAATAGTCGTTATAATTAGCACTTTAGAATCCGAACGTTCGCATCCATTGTATTTAATAGGGTTCTAATGTTCGCGCGAACTTTCGGTCCGTTCGCGGGTTCTGGTGTGAACCGAACCCGGGGGTGTTCGGCTCATCACTAGACAGCATACTGGTCCAATGCTGGGAAATTGAGCCAGAATGCGAACCAGGCATTCTTGTCTGACCTCACAAATGCGCTTCGGAAAGAATGGTCAAGGACTTCCATAGACGCACTCCTAAACCTTGTGGACAGCCTTCCCAAACAGAAGAGTTGAAGCTGTTATAGCTGCAAAGGGTGGGCCAACTCAATATTGAACCCTCCGGACTAAGACTGGGATGCCATTAAAGTTCATGTGTGTGTAAAGGCAAGAATTCCAATACTTTTGGTAATAAAGTGTATATACAGCAGGTAAAATAAGTATTGAATGCGTCACAATTTTCCTAGGTAAATATATTTCTAAAGGTACTATTGACATGAAATTTTCACCACATGTTGGCAACAACCCATGCAATCCATACATACAAAGAAACCCAAAAAAATAAGTTCAGAAGTTAAGTTATGCATAATAAAATGGATTGACACAGGAAAAAAAGTATTGAACGCGCTAACTAAAATGTATTTAATACGTCGTACACAATCCTTTGATAGTAATGATAGCTTTAAGTCACCTCCTGTATGGAGAAAATTAGTCACATGCATTGCTCAGGTGTGATTTTGGCCCATTCCACACAGTCTTCAAATCTTGAAGGTTCAATGGGCCTCTTCTATGAACTCTGATCTTTAGTTATCAATAATAGAGAGTAAGGCAGGAATAATCAGGTACAACACCACATCCCAATTTTTTACAAGAAATTAAGAAGGGGGAATGGGGGGGGGGGGGGTTACAAGCCCCAGGACTTTTAAGGTGTTCAAAACATTAAAGTCATACAACACAATTAGCAAAAATAGATAAAGTTTAATAATTTAATACAAAGATAAAAAACACGAGGAAATTAGAACATCCATATCAAGAATTTATGTGTTCCATTAAAGGGCATATGTAACAATATCACCACTCAACATGTTTCGCTCTTTTGAGCTTCTTCAGGAGATTCTGATGACACTATGCTAAAGGTAACAAAAAGGACAAGAATGATTGTTTGTGTTGATTGTTTTGATCGAAAGAAAGAAGAAAGCAAACAAGCAAATCAATGCTATAATATTGGCATAAAACAGGTATGCAGATAGTTAATAAATACAATGATGGTCAAAATGAACAAATATCAAGAATAATATATAATTGTGGGAAAGAATCTTACCCAGGCTGCCTAAAAACTTTATAAGGAACTTGATCTAGGATGAAGAATTTATACGTCCCATACACATTCACAGCGCCCAATCTAAAGGTTCACTCTCATGTGGTCGCAGGAGGAAAAGAATTAAATAGAAATTCCTGGGAGAGGAAAAATAGCATTGAAGAATGTATGTAGCAATTGATGATATCGAAGACATCAAAAAAATCAATCGCCAACCATGAATGGGTAGCATATAGATTACCTAATATTGCGTACATAAAACGTTGAATCAATATAATATCCTGCTTCTCTTGTTAAAAGAATATAATATCCTGCTGGTCAAAAATCAGGTCCAGCATGGAGCAAGGCATCTAACAGGTGTCCGGCTAGAATATGAAAAAGACATATGCAGCTGGATCAACTTGGTGTAGATAGCACTCTTCATATAATGCTCACAAAGGAGAGGGTCTGTAAAAAAAATAAGGGCAAAATAAGCCAAAACTAAGTATATTGATGAACCAGTAGCTCAGTCTGTTATCATCAAAACAGATACAGACAAAGGCGGTAGCTGGGATGGAGAGAAGTTTGAGAGATGTTCACTCTCCCACTTGTAAGGCGTCTCTGACAGAATAGTCACGGCAAAAAAACGCATTCACATATTCTTCCCGGCCCGGCGGCGTCTGACTTCACCGCCGGGACGTGGACGTATCGTGAAGATGCCCATGCGCATGCGCCTGATCTTGACGGCGGGGTGCGGCATATGACGCTGATAGGCATCAGACCATTTTGGTTAAGGGAATGCCCTAATGCGATGGATTGGCCAATAGGCATAAGACCATGCAAGCAGTGGAAATAGCAGCGAAGCTGCAACCACAGGATACCAGGCAGGAACAAAACAAAGGAAAATCAGATCAAAAGGACGGACAAGGGGCTGAGACTTCAGGGGCTCAAATCGGCTGGATGATTGATTCAACACACAGTTAGACTAGTGCCCGGGGCATCCGTAAGGCCACTAGAGAGTGAACATAAATGGGAGCAGAAAAATATATATGCACACAGGACATATATTACATGCAAAGATAACGTGAATATAGGTAGTGTAGCTCCCAGGGGTATTGCTTTCTCTTCGGGGGGATACTGGGCTTCCCTCTCCTCCTCTTCCCCTGTGGCTACGCCGAATACACACGTTGTTAAGTGTGAAAATCCACTGTTTAGTTACCTTTGGGTCTGCAACAAAATACCTCTCACGAGTGAATCCCTGGTCTCCGTTGTCTAGGCGGAAGTCCCTTTGTAATAAAGCCAATGTCCACACAGGTGTAAAACTTAAGCAGCAAGGTTTTATTCTTTTATCTTGAGGTAAAACTTTGAGAGAGAGAGAGAATAGACGAAGTAGGGAAAAGGCTCGGGCACGCAACACTTAAGACTCAGTACCGTCGGCACTCAAGCCTGAGTGGGTTTTGCTCACCCGGATAGTCCCTTTTGAGATAGGTCCTAGCAGCCGGAGTAGAGCACGAATTAATCTGTCCTTTATGAAATGGGGATGCGATTGGGAATCCTCTGCCCCAGGATTATCCAGTCCCAAACCTACCAGCCAAGCAACAATGAGAGAAACCTTTAGGGTATTGCAGGGCTTGTATCAACGATGATGGATACCTCTTTAGGTAGGCCTCCAGGCCTCAACCCCAGACAGCAGTACTGTCGCTATCTCCGACAGGACTGATCTTCCCCTGGAACTCCTTTCCTAAAGTTGGGCCCCCTTCCAATGGGCAGCCTGGGATCCTTCTGTGAGGTGTAGGCCCTAGCCAGCCGAGCTGGGCCTACTAAGCAGCGATGCAGCCTCGGGCTAAAGGTGCCCGGGACTGAAACACACACATGCACCCCTGGCCATGAGGGCCACAAGAGTTGGGGTACATGCCGAACATCCTCCAGGACCAAGGGGTCCCCTGGAATACCTCACGCCTAATGGCGTCTGCCCCTTATGTATCCTCTCCCAGCATGCACAGCGGGTTGACCACTCCCACTGTACAGCTGCCGAGAAAGGACACCCAATGGTGCTGTGATACCCCCTGTGGTTCAACCTGAGCCAGCGGTGACAGTGCCACCTACAGGCAACAGGGAACTGTACTGCCAGGCAGCATCACACCCAGAGCAGAAGCAAATAATTGAAAATGTAATTGGTCTGAGCCTAACTACTGGCTCAGACTACCCCTAAATTTGTACATAGCGACCCCAAATATTGGGAGGGGCGCTACAGTAGCAAACAATATAAATAGTATTTCAACAATAATTGATCAATTTGCAGCCTGGAAAAGGTTCAAGGACACCCACATATTACAGAGGAAATATACAAGCAGCGTAACAAAATTCTATAACCAATAGTTTAATATTGGCCCCCATGTTGTCTACCATGGGAATGACTTATCATTAAATAGAAAAAATAATTAAATTAAATTAAAGGGAAAACAAAAATAAAAGTGGGAAAAGAGTGAAAAAGAAAAAAGAGCATATGTACAAAAGAAGGAATATTTATTCATCATCAATTTTCTTTTTTATTCCTTCTTTTATTCATTAAAGAAAAGGTTTGAAGCTAAATGCATCATTCAAACCCAGATACTTGAGGGCAGATAGATCATGTATCCAGCGTGCCTCACGCTGTAACAACATTTTGTCATAGTCGCCACCTCGTTCTCCTGGGGGAATATGCTCCAAAGCAAAAAAGTGCATTTTTGAACAATCAAAATTATGATACAGGCCACTATGGCGGCTTATTGGTGTCTCCATTCTTTTTTTAGATATAAGGGAGACATGATCCCTAATGTGATGGAAAAACGGTCGCTTGGTTTTACCCACGTAAAAGGCCTGACATTCACACAGCATTATATACACCACTCCAATCTATTGGCACGTTGCCATGAATTTGGGTTTGCATAGGCACCCATTTGGGAGGGTGATATGTCGTGCAGCGTAAATGTAGTGACAAAAGTTGCATTTATGGCAAGGTTTTGTGCCTTTGGCCCCTTTGCAAATTCCTGTTTGGGAGATATAATGACTATGTACAAAGTTGTCCCTCAGGGAACAAGATCTTCTGAAAGTAGTTTCAGGGTATTCCCTGAGATGTTTTGAAACATTGTCATCCCCCATCAGGAGATACCAATGTTTTTGCATGATGTCACGCACCTGTCGATGCTGACACGAAAAGCGGGTGATCATTCTAACCCCTGGGTTAGCTTTGACTGGTTTAGGATCATGTATTAAGGATGCTCTATTTTGATTTTTTGCCCTGATGTAAGCCTTTTTGAGGCATTTGCTGCTGTACCCGCGTTGTTTTAGGCGCAACTGCATCGCTTTTGCTTCCTTTTCAAAATGATTTTCTTCACTGCGTTTCAGTCTCAAGTATTTGCCGTGACTATTCTGTCAGAGACGCCTTGCAAGTGGGAGAGTGAACATCTCTCAAACTTCTCTCCATCCCAGCTACCGCCTTTGTCTGTATCTGTTTTGATGATAACAGACTGAGCTACTGGTTCATCAATATACTTAGTTTTGGCTTTTTTTGCCTTTATATTTTTTACAGACCCTCTCCTTTGTGAGCATTATATGAAGAGTGCTATCTACACCAAGTTGATCCAGCTGCATATGTCTTTTTCATATTCTAGCCGGACACCTGTTAGATGCCTTGCTCCATGCTGGACCTGATTTTTGACCAGCAGGATATTATATTGATTCAACTTTTCATGTACTCAATATTAGGTAATCTATCTATCCATTCATGGTTGGCGATTGATTTTTTTTTTTTTTTTTTGATGTCTTCGATATCATCAATTGCTACATACATTCTTCAATGCTATTTTTCCTCTTCCAGGAATTTGTATTTCATTCTTTTCCTCCTGCGACCACATGAGAGTGAACCTTTAGGCCCCATGCACACAGGGCGTTTTTGCAGCTGCTAACAGCAGCGTTAGACGTTTTTTTTTACAGCTGCAAAACGCCCATCCATGTTATTCTATTGTGTCATGCACACATAGAGCTTTTATGAGCTCCAAGTGGCATAGGCGTTTTCCAGCTGCAAAAAAAAACAATTCCAGTGCGTTCTGGAGCTCCAGGTTTGAGCTGCAAAAACGCCCGACGCTAATAAACGCGCATAAACACGCAAAAAACGCAGCGAAAACGCGCAAAAACGCAGCGATTTGCGTTTTTGAGCTCCGGGATTTTTTTTTTTTTTAAAAAGGTCAAAAAATGTTTACAAAACATGGACAGGCGTTTTTAAGCTGTAAAAAACATGGCTGTAAGGCCCCATGCACACAGGGCGTTTTTACAGCCGCGTTTTTTACAGCTTAAAAACGCCTGTCCATGTTTTCTAAACATTTTTTGACCTTTTTAAAAAAAAAAAAAAAAAAAAAAATCCCGGAGCTCAAAAACGCAAATCGCGGCGTTTTTGCTGCATTTTTTGCGCGTTTATGCACGTTTAATAGCATCGGGTGTTTTTGCAGCTCAAACCTGGAGCTCCAGAACGCACTGGAATTGTTTTTTTTTGCAGCTGGAAAACGCCTATGCCACTTGGAGCTCATAAAAGCTCTATGTGTGCATGACACAATAGAATAACATGGATGGGCGTTTTGCAGCTGTAAAAAAAAACCTCTAACGCTGCGGTTAGCAGCTGCAAAAACGCCCTGTGTGCATGGGGCCTAAAAACGCCCTGTGTGCATGGGGCCTTAGATTGGGCGATGCAAATGTGTATGGGACGTACAAATTCTTTATCCTAGATCAAGGGCCTTATAACGTTTTTAAGCAGCCTGGGTAAGATTCTTTCCCACAATTATATTATTCTTGATATTTGTTCATTTTGACCATCATTGTATTTATTAACTATCTGCATACCTGTTTTATGCCAATATTATAGCATTGATTTGCTTGTTTGTTTTTTTCTTTCTTTCAATCAAACAATCAACATGAGGTCTCATTCCTGTCCGTTTTGTTACCTTTAGCATAGTATACGTGTCATCAGAATCTCCTGAAGAAGCTAAAAAAAAGCAAAACATGTTGAGTGGTGGTATTGTTACATATGCCCTTTAATGGAACATATAAATTCATGATATGGATGTTCTAATTTCCTCATGTTTTTTTCTAATCTTTGTATTAAATGATTAAACGTTATCTATTTCTGCTAATTGTGTTGTTTCACTTTAATGTTTTGAACACCTTAAAAGTCCCGGGGGGTTGTAAACCCCCTCCCCCCCTTCTTAATTTCTGATCTTTTGTTATTTCCATATATTTTCGATTGGATTCAAGCCAGGTGATTGGCTGGGCCATTCTAGCAGCTTTATTTTCTTTCTTTTAAAACATTTAAAGTTTGCTTGGCTTTGTGTTTGGGATCATTGTCTTGCTGAAATGTCCACCCTTGTTTTATCTTCATCATCCTGGTAGATAGCAGCAGATTTTTATCAAGAATGTCTTGGTACATTTTTCCATTTATTCTTCCTTCAATGATCTGAAGATTGACAGTACCGTATGCTGAAAAACAGCCCCACACAACCATGATGTTCCCACCTCCAAACTTCACTGTTGGTATGGGGGTGTTTTTGGGGTGATGTGCAGTGCTATTTGACCTCCAAACATGGTGTGTATTATGGCATCCAAAGAGTTCAATTTTGACTGAACATCTGACCAGACTATATTTTCTCAGTATTTCACAGGCTTGTATAAATGATGTGCAGCAAACTTTAAACAAGCTTCTAAATTTTACTTCAGCAATGGAGTCTTGCGTGGTGAGCGTGCATAAAGGCCATGGCGTTTGAGTGCATTACTTATTTTCTTTGAAGCAATTGTACATGCTAATTCCAGGTCTTTCTGAAGCTCTCCACAAGTGGCCCCTGGCTCTTGGACAACTCTTCTGATAATTATTTTCACTCCTCTGTCAGAAATCTTGCGAGGAGCACCTGATCATGGCCAGTTTATGGTGAAATTATGTTCTTTCCACTTTATGGCCCCAACAGTGCTCACTGGAACATTCAGAAGTTTAGAAATCCTTATGTAACCAATGCCATCAGTATGTTTTGCAACAATAAGGTTACACAGGTCTTGAGAGAGCTCTTTGCTTTTACCCATCATGAGATGTTTCTTGTGTGACACCTTGGTAATGAGACACCTTTTTATAGGCCCTCAGTTAAGACTGAACCAGATGATATTAATTTGCAATCACAAGGGGCAGAATTGCTTTCTAAATACTGATAGATTTCAGCTGGTGTCTTGGATTTTAATTCCCTTTTGCACATCCCTTTCTTCATGAGTTCAATACCTTTTCCCTGTGTCCTTCCATTTTATTACACATAACTCGATTTCTGGACTCATTTGTTTTGGTTTCTTCGTATGTATGGATTGCATGGGTTGTATGTGGTGAAAATGTCATGTCAATAGCACCTTTAAAAATATATTTACCCAGAAAAATGGTGACGTGTTCAATACTTATTTTACCTGCTGTGTGTGTGTGTATATGAATATATATATATATACAGTGGAACCTTGGATTACGAGCATAATCCGTTCCTGGAGAATTCTCGTAATCCAAAGCACTCGCATATCAAAACGAGTTTCCCCATAGAAGTCAATGGAAACTAAAATAATTTGTTCCGCATTGACTTCAATGGCATGCAATACCACATGTGGCCAGATGTGGGGGGGCGCCAGAGATCCTCGGAAATTATCAGGGACAGCTCGGTTGACCTCGGAAACCCTCGGAAAGGCTCGGAAACACCCGGGAGCGGAGTATTTCCGCGTTTTTTCCGAACGGTCCGGCGTCCCCGCACCTCTGGCCAAATGCAGTACTGCACACCACATTAGCTTGAATTTTGCTCATTTTGCGAGACAACATTTGCAAACCGAGTCAGAATTTTTTTTCTAAAGTTGCTCGTCTTTCAAAGCGCTCGTTAACCGCGTTACTCGTAAACCAAGGTTCCACTGTATGTGTGTGTGTGTATATGTATATATATATATATATATATATATACACACAGGGCTTTTTTTCAGGGGGAACTTGGTGGAACTCAGTTCCACTACCTCTGGCTCAGACCCTTTGGTGCCTGCTCACCACAATCACTTGTAAACACAGAAGTCTGGTTTCTGTGTTTACAAGTGACAGCTCTGCACTCTGTGTGTAATGCAATCCTGGTATTTAATGCCCCTTTAAGACCCTCCTACTGTTTTCGTGAAATTTGACTGAACACACCTACTATTTGATGTGATTTGGAGGGTGTGTGTTTGGGACAGGTTTTGTGGAGCCGTGGTTAAGTTCCAGCACCTATTGTTTGAGAAAAAAAGCCCTGTGTGTATGTGTATATATATATATATATATATATATATATATATATATATATATATATGTATACACACACAGTGGAACCTTGGATTACGAGCATAATCCGCTCCAGGAGAATGCTTGTAATCCAAAGTACTCGCTTTGATATCAAAGCGAGTTTCCCCATTGAAGTCATGGAAACGAAAATAATTTGTTCCGCATTGACTTCAATGGTATGCAATATCGCATGTGGCCAGAGGCGGGGGGGGGGGCGCTGGAGAGCCTCGGAAACGGCCGGAAAGGCCAGAGGACAGTTCAGCTGACCTCGGCAAACCTCGGAAAGACTTCGTTCACGATCAGGGCCATTCGGCTCCGGTGCCCCCCCACCTCAGGCAAAACGCGGTACTGCACCCACTTTGGCCTGAATCCTGCTCGCTTTGCGAGACAACACTCGCAAACCGAGTTAGGATTTTAGCAAATACAGTGCTCGTATTGCGAAACGCTCGTTAACCACGTTACTCGTAATCCGAGGTTCCACTGTGTATATATATCAGTGCCCCGCGGGGTCACTGCATGTAGTAGTTCCACACGTCACCCTGCTTGGCCAGGCATTCATTTCAGACACACTTTGCCAGTCAATGAACAGTCCTTTAACTTGTTTTTTTGCTCTTTTATTTAGGGGATTAAACTTGGATGGGGAAACGGAACATGGGGTGCCCAAATAATGAATCTTGCTTGTTTGAACAAAGATAGTTGAATCTATATTGACAGTCTCTAGAGCTCCACACTTCTCCAGCACACTACTTGAGATCACTTTGCTTTCTCTACCGTACAATCCTAGATTCCTGTCACCATTAGCACATGGTTAGGCCTCACTCTGAATAAGTCCCAACAGTTCAATAATAGCCATTTGCTGGCAGGGGTCTGCCATCCCCTTTGGTGTAGCAACCAAATAGCAATGGAAAAGGATATTTGTGCTAACTGAAACTTGGTGGACTACTGATCCCAGAAAGTCCAGTGCAAATCCTGCCAACCCTCTTGGCTGCAGCAACTTGACTTCAACGACACCACAGTCTCATCCTCTGGCTTCACATTCAATCCTGGCATGTCCCTCCCAGAGATTCTTACTGTGCTTCTCACTCACCAACCCCGGAATGGATCCCTCCTGAATGACTTGTCCGGCAGTGCTCCCCACTGTCCTCTTCCTGCTCCCATTCAAGACACCTCTCAATGACCGTGTAGAGAGAGGCTCCCTCCCAGCTCCCGAGCTCCGGAAACAAGGTCACCCCCCCCCCCCCCAGAAAGGGGCTTCCCTCCAGGGCCACGACAGTCTAACACTCCATCACTCAGTGATGGGGCCGCTGACTGAGGCCCCGCACAGGGGGGCACCGACAGAGGACCCATGGAGGGCTCGCCCTCAGAGCCCCCACAGCGCAGCCACACTGGCAGAAGGCGGCTGTGAGGCCTAGTAGGTCCCAAAAGATGTGGCCTAAATTTTCGCCCGCCTGCCACGAGTGCGCGGCCCGCGGGGAGACCGGACCGATCCGAGCAACAGAGGGTGGATGCCCAAAAACGGAAAGCGGCAGCCTCGGCCACCCACCCCTGGTCGGTAGGCCGCAATGCCGCGGCCTACAGTACGGGAGGCATCGCGGACATCCGCCCAACCACTTCAGCAGGTGAGCCCAAGGGGTACCTCCCCAGTAACAACCACAAGGATGGAAGGGGGGGGCAGTGTGTCCAAAAAGGCACCTAGGCCAGAAGCCTGGGCCTCATACAGGAAGGGAGGGGGGAGGGAGGAGGAGAACCCCGGAGAGACCGACCACCCCAGGGAGTACCCGCGCCCAAAACCACGTCCAGGGAAAGAGGGGAGGGGGCCCGTACTTACCGATCCGGCGAAGCGTGCGGGTAACACTCCCAGACAGATCCACCTCGCCACCGAAGTGGGGGGGCTGTCGGCCATGAGGAACGCTGTTACTCAGGCCGAGACCCGGTCGTATGAGACGTTTAACTCGCAGGACCAGCCCCCGTCCAACGCATAGCTGTGGTCTGCACGTGCTCGCTGGCCAGACTGGGAAGACCACTGGATCTTAGTGTCCAGCCCTTCGCCCAGCCCAGCAGTTGATTGTAGATCTCACTGGAAAAAAATCCAGGAAAAAAGAAAATAACAAAACAAAAAAGTTGCCAGGACTAGAGATCCCAGCAGGGAACTAGGTCCTTACTCCTGACTAGGCAGAAAAAAAACGGCCTATATAAAAGGCCTATAGCAGAGAGGGGGGTGTATACCACCTAGGACTGCCCATAAGCGTAGCCAAGTCTTTTTTTCTGCCTAGTGTCCTACTCTTGTAGCGGGCATTTCAATGGGGTTTTCCATCCCCATGGAAAACGTCAGATTGTGACGAAACGCGTCTGGAAGGGCACGTATTGACGTCACCACGTCGTTCTAGAGGAGGAAGGGCTCCTGTAATCTTGCAGCCGGCATTTTTATACGCGATTTTTATCTACTAAGTGTAAGTGTACTACTTTTTTTATATTAAATTCTTGTGACGGTATCACGCTATGGTCCGCTTCTTTTTCCTTTTGAGTGTATGATTACATTTCGGTCACAAACTCCAAGAGACGCAGAGGGGAATATAGCCATCCGTCCAGTCTGCTTCCTGTTTGAATCAGCTCAGCATTGCAAGCTAAAGGCCGTGGCAGGGTTATAGCCAGACGCCCTTTGTGCTTGCCATCTGGTAAGCAGATTTATGGTACGGTGTTGGGCACATTTTACCTTCGCGTGGAGTCACTGTGGTGTCATTCTAAGGATCATTCGGTTCTGGATAAAGACCTTTAGATTGTTTAACTTTCTACACATTTCAACCATTGTGGATTGTTTTATATAATACATATGGACTAATGGTTTGCAATCATTTCTTGCCTACGTCATCAATTGAGGACTGTTGTTTTCCATATGGACTGAGAATTTACATCTAATGCCTTGTACACACGACCGGTTTTCACGAAGATAAAACTGACATTTTTTCGTGAAAACCGGTCGTGTGTATGCTCCCTAGCAGTTTTCTCGACAAAAAAACTGCCCGCAAAAAAATTAAAACCAGCTTTCTTTTTTCTCATCGTGTTTCACGTCAGTCTTTTTCTTGTCGCGAAAAGCGGTCGTGTGTATGCTTTTCCAAGGAAAAAAAAAAACGCGCATGCTCAGAATCAAGTATGAGACGGTCTGGTAAAACTAGCGTTCAGAATGGAGATTCTGTAACGGACTGAAAAGCATGAGGCTGGAAAGTGCGAATCGTCTCTCACCAAACTTTTACTAACACGGGGATCAGAAAAAGCAGGCCAAAGGGTGGCGCCATTTGAAAAGAACTTCCCCTTTATAGTCCCGTTGTACGTGTTGTACGCCACCTCGCTTTGGTCGGATGGTTTTTTGCATGAACCTGTGTATGCAAGTCAGGCTGGAGAGGAATCACGTCGGGAAAAACGACGGCTTTTTGCACGTCGGGAAAAACGATGGTGTGTACAAGGCATCACTATTTAATTTGGCGCAGTTTTCTTCTTTTTGCCTATCTGTTTATGTGTATATCCCACAATAAGCTGCTGCCTATCTTTTTATTAGTCTAGCGCAGTTTTCTTTTTTACCAATTTATGTCCTTAGTCTGCTTGTCTTCAGCAAACTGTGGGCTTTCTTGTGCATCATCTTTAGAAGAGGCTTCCTTCTGGGACGACAGCCATGCAGACCAATTTGATGCAGTGTGCGGAGTATGGTCTGAGCACTGACAGGCTGACCCCCCACCCCTTCAACCTCTGCAGTAATGCTGGAATCACTCATACATCTATTTTCCAAAGACAACCTCTGGATATGATGCTGATCACGTGCACTCAACTTCTTTGGTCAACCATAGCGAGGCCTGTTCTGAGTGGAACCTGTCCTGTTAAACCGCTGTATGGTCTTGGCCACCGTGCTTCAGCTCAGTTTCAGGGTCTTGGCAATCTTCTTATAGCCTAGGCCATCTTTATGTAGAGCAACATTTCTTTTTTTCAGATACTCAGAGAGTTCTTTGACATGAGGTGTCATGTTGAACTTCCAGTGACCAGTATGAGAAATTTAACACACCTGCTCCCCATTCAAAACCTGAGACCTTGTAACACTAACGAGTCACATGACACCAGGGAGGGAAAATGGCTAATTAAGCCCAATTTGGACATTTTCACTTAGGGGTGTACTCACTTTTGTTGCCAGCGGTTTAGACATTAATGGCTGTGTGTTGAGTTATTTTGAGGGGACAGCAAATTTACACGGTTATACAAGCTGTACACTCACTACTTTACATTGTAGCAAAGTGTCATTTCTTCAGTGTTGTCACATGAAAATATATAATGAAATATAAACAAAAATGTAAAAGGGTGTACTCACTTTTGTGAGATACTGTATATCCAAATAACACACCCAATCTCATCCTAATGCCGCGTACACACGATCGTTTTTAATGTCATTTTCAAAAACAAAGTTTTTCTCTACGTGATTTTTCTTGTTTCCTCTCAAGCCTGTCTTGCGTACACACGTTCATTAAAAAAAACGCTCGAGCAAAGCGCGGTGATGTACAACACGTACGACGGCACTATAAAGGGGAAGTTCCGTTCGAATGGCGCCACCCTTCATGTTAGTAAAGTTTGTTGAGCGACGATTCGCGCTTTTCAGCCTCATGCTTTTCAGTCCGTTACAGCGTGACGAATGTGCTATCTCCATTACGAACGCTAGTTTTACCAGAACGAGCGCTCCCGTCTCATACTTGATTCTGAGAATGCGCGTTTTTTTTCCCCTCGTAAAAGCATACACACTACCGTTTTTAACGTCGTTAAAAAAAAAAGCATGCGTGTTTGTACTTTCGATTTTTTTCCGACGGACTTGTGTACAATTAGGAGGCAGCACAGTGGTGTAGTGGTTAGCACTTTCACCTAGCAGCAAAAGGGTCGCTGGTTCGAATCCCGACCACGACACCATCTGCCTGGACTTTGCATGTTCTCCCTGTGTCTGCGTGGGTTTCCTCCGGGTTCTCCGGTTTCCTCCCACACTCCAAAGACATGCTGGTAAGTTCATTGGATCTTGTCCAAATTGGCCCAGTATATATGTGTACGAATGTGTGTCCCAAGCGCGTCGAGATCCTACGGGGTAAATGACCGCACTAGCAAAAGCACCTTGAGGCAGCATTTGCAGCGCTATACAAGTTATTCATTCATTCATTCATTCAAGATACATTTGTTGTTGGAAAATTTTAAAGCATGCTATCCCACATTTGTTGTCAGAAATTCTGACAATTGTCTGATGGAGTGTACAAACGGTCAGATTATCCGACAACATCCTGCCATCACACAATTCCCGTCGGAAAATCCGATCGTGTGTACGAGGCTTAAGAGCCCTTTCACACGGACGTGTGCGGGCTCCGTTTTGCTCAGCAGGGATCGCTCCGTTGATCCCCGCTGAGCAGGCAGATGACAGGTCTGTCTCTCACTGTGCAAGGACTGACCTGTCAGAGCGCCGCTCTCCCCTATGGGGGATCGGATGACGACGGACCGTAGAGTCCGTCGTCATCCGATCCGATAGATCAGCCTTTCTCAACCTTTTCAACACAGAGGAACCCTTGAAATAGTTCTTCAGTCTCGGGGAACCCCTGCTAAAATTTAAAAATCTACAACTCATGATACATTAGTGTGACAGTCAGTTGGAAGAATGGTCCTTAAACTTGTGGCAATTGGGAAGTATTACCTCCTTACAGATAGCTAAAAAGATCAATGGGGTCAGTGTGAACTTATCTGAGAGGCAGAAATTGCCCAATGCTGAAGGAACCCCTAGCAACCTCTGGAGGAACCCTAGTTGAGAATCACTGCGATAGATGGATGGAAAATAGGGTTTTCCTCCGTTACACTTTGGCGGATCGGATGTCAGTGGACATGTCACCGCTGACATCCGTGGCTCCATAGAGGTGCACGGAGCGTCCGTTCAGGTCCGCCTAAAAAACTGACAGGTGGACCTGAACGGTCCGCCCGTGTGAAAGGGGCCTAAGACTCTTCACCACACAGCAGTGTGCAGGCAAGTTTTTTTTCCAATTGAGATGAATACATTGTAAAATTTCTATTAATGTCAGTTGGTCCAAATGAGTTATAAATATATTTGGACACCACATGTATACTTGCTGTTATGTTCCTGTTCATATTTTTTTAACTTAAAAGTTGACAGACAACCTTTATTACCGATAATATGTAATGTACTTTACAATGTTCCTGACATATATTTCAGCTTCCTGGATTTTTTTTTCATCTGGCCTGGCAGAGTGATTTAACACCTGTTTAGATTTGTCATCCATGTGTGGAAATAAAAGTATGCCGGTTGCAGTAAACTTTGCATAAAATAGTTCATTTGCAGTTAATTTTAATTAGAGCTGCACGATTAATCGTCAAGAATCGTTATCGCGATTTTTTCCCGTTGCGATCTTGGCAAAGTATTTCCTGATCTTTGGTATGCAGAGAATTTTCTCTGCTCTCAGCCATCACAAGTCAAAGTCTGGGCAGTCTGACAAGTTTTAAAACATTCTATCAGTGGAAGTGTAAACATTGTATCAATTTGTCTTTTACATCAAAGGAATACACTTCTGTATGTAAATTAGGAACGTTTAACCAATTAAACACCAAACCTTTTTCTGACAGTTGTTGTTTTCAAGTTAAAATCATTTTTTTTTTGCTAGAAAATTACTTCATTGTTTTTTGGGGGAAAAAATTACTTTAATGAATTAAAAAAAAAAAACTAACCAGTAAAGTTAGCCCAAATTTTTTTATATAATGTGAAACATTTTACACCGCGAGAATCGTGATCTTTATTCTAAGCAAAAAAATCGTGATTCTCATTTTGGCCAGAATCGTTCAGCTCTAATTTTAATGGTTTAAAGAATGTCAGGCAAAATGGTCGGCCCTAACGCATGTTCACTTCATCAAATCGGGCCCTCTTTGAAATATCACCTCCTCGTTGCCTGTGAAATGTCTCTGAAAAGTGACCATAGCATGGGTCGCTTTTCAGAGAAGTGCTATTCCTTGCGATTAGTGTGAAAGAGCCCTAAAATTTCCCAAAGGAAAGTAGCCAAGCTGTTTCTATGAAGACCAAGACACAGTAATGTACGTAAATATATATGATTTATGTACTATTTAACTAGTATTACCTATATAACCATGCTATTGCCAAAAAGGATTGCAAAGTTCTAAAAAAAAATTATACTGTATATATAACCAGTGGCATCACTAGGGTTGGTGTCACCTGGTGCGGTAAAATATGGTGGCACCCCCCTCCACCAAGTATACTCCCCCCTCAGTACAGACCCCCCTCTCCACTAAGAATAGACCCCCCTCCCTCAGTACAGACCCCCTTCTACACCAACTATAATTCCCCCTCAGTATACACCCCACTCTCCACTAAATATAGACCACCCACCCTCCCCTAAGTATAGACCACCCCTCCCTCAGTACAGAACCCCCTCTCCACTAAGAATAGACCCCCTCCCTTTAGTACAGACCCCCTTCTACACCAACTATAGTTCCCCCTCAGTATAGACCCCTCTCCACTAAATATAGACCACCCCCTCCCTCAGTACAGAACCCCCCTCTCCACTAAGTATAGACCACCCCCTCCCTCAGTACAGATCCCCCTCCACTAAGTATAGACCACCCCCCTACACTATGTGTAGACCACCCCTTCCCTCAGTACAGAACCCCCCTCTCCACTAAGAATAGACCCCCCTCCCTTTAGTACAGACCCCCTTCTACACCAACTATAGTTCCCCCTCAGTATAGATCCCCCTCTCCACTAAGTAAAAACCACCCCCCTCCCTCAGTACAGATCCCCCTCCACTAAGTATAGACCACCCCCTCCCTTAGTACAGACCCCCCTACACTATGTGTAGACCACCCTCCTCCCTCAGTACAGACCCCCTCTCCGCTAATTACAGACCTCCCCTCCACTAAGTATAGACCCCCTTCAGTACACACGACCCCCTCCACTAAGTTTAAACCACCCCCCTCCCTCAGTACAAACCCCCCTCTCCACTAAGTATAGACCACCCTCCTCAGTACAGAACCCCCCTCTCCACTAAGAATAGACCCCCTCCCTTTAGTACAGACCCCGTTCTACACCAACTATAGTCCCCCCTCAGTACAGACCCCCTCTCTACTAAGAATAGACCACTCCCTCCCTCAGTACAGACCCCCCTCCACTAAGTATAGACCCCCCCTCAGTACAGACCACCTTCTCCACTAAGTATAGACCACCCTCCTCAGTACAGACACCCCTCCCCACTAAGTATAGACCATCCTCCTCAGTACAGACCCAACCCTCTCCACTAAGTATAGACCCCCCTCTAAACTAAAGTATAGACGGCCCTCAGTACAGACCCCCCCCTCCACTAAGTATAGACCATCCCCCTCCCTCAGTACAGATCCCCCCCTCTCCACTATGTAAGGCCCTCCCCCCCAGTACAGACCCCCCTCTCCACCAAGTATAGTCCTTCCTCAGTACAGACCACCGACCCTCAGTATAGACCTCCTGCCTCAGTATAGACTGCCACTCAACTAAGTGCAGACCCCCCCTCAGTACAGACCCCCTCTCCCCAAGGTATAGACCAATCCCCTTCTTCAGTCTAGACCCCCAGTCCACTAAGTCCAGACCCCCCTCTCCACTAAGTATAGTCCCCCCTCAGTACTACAGACCACCCTCCAATAAGTACAGGCCCCTTCCTACATTAAGTACAGCCCCTTCTTACACTAACTACAGCCCCCCCTTACACTAAGGACAGCACCCCTTACACTAAGGACAGCACCCCTTACACTAAGGACAGCACCCCTTACACTAAAGGACAGCCCCCTTACACTAAGGACAGCCCCCTTTACATTAAGGACAGCCCCCTTTACATTAAGGACAGCCCCCCTTACACTAAGGACAGCCCCCCTTACACTAAGGACAGCCCCCCTTACACTAAGGACAGCACCCCTTACACTAACTACAGCCCCCCTTACATTAAGTACAACCCCCCTTACACTAAGGACAGCCCCCCTTACATTAAGGACAGCACCCCTTACACTAAGGACAGCACCCCTTACATTAAGGACAGCCCCCCTTACACTAAGGACAGCACCCCTTACATTAAGTACAGCCCCCCTTACACTAAGGACAGCCCCCTTACACTAACTACAGCCCCCCTTACACTAAGGACAGCACCCCTTACATTAAGTACAGCCCCCTTACACTAAGTACAGCACCCCTTACATTAAGGACAGCCCCCCTTACACTAAGGACAGCACCCCTTACACTAAGGACAGCCCCCCTTACACTAAGGACAGCCCCCCTTACATTAAGGACAGCCCCCTTACACTAAGGACAGCCCCCCTTACACTAAGGACAGCCCCCCTTACACTAAGGACAGCCCCCCTTACACTAAGGACATCCCCCCTTACATTAAGGACAGCCCCCCTTACACTAAGGACAGCACCCCTTACACTAAGGACATCCCCTCTTCTACATTAAGTACATCCCCCCTCCTAAACGAAAACTAAGTACAGCCCCCCTCAGTACACACTCGGTGCCCCTCCTCTGTCCATTCACAATAAAGTACAATGCAGACCTTAGCTCGGCAATGCACAGCAGTGTCCCTCCCCTGGTCTGTGTACATGTAAACAGCCGAGGGGGAGGCGGCTTTGGCATCAGTCCGCTCTGCTGTGTGAGACAGCGGGCACAGGGGCAACTTAGATGGCAAGTCAGCGAGGTATCCGGGGGCAATCCGCACCTACTTAGCGACGCCACTGCTGTATGACGAAGTGCAGTGGAAAGCACCATCAGTGCACAATCACAACCCGAGCAAAACCAGTTCTACAAATCACTGTTGTATCAAGCACGAGCATTTTAGCATCAACAGCTAGTGACCCGCCCACACATGCGTAGTAGAGATGGTGACCTTGGAACGCACTCTACTCGGAAATACAATGCGGCTGTGGAACGCACAACAGCCCTAAACAAAGCGTCTCCATGCGCCGCCACATTACGTCTCTCATAAGCTCGGACGGCTGACAGGTAATGAACAGATAAGAACAAATACTGACCATTAGGAACAAATGAATGTTATTATATGTTAATGTGTGACATCACACGTGATTTCCTTTACATTATTAGTCGTTGCACTTATTTCAGATTGATCTGTATTTGACCAGTACATTACCTATTGAAACACACACTGATGAATATTCAATTAGAATATGTATAGCTGTATAGGTGCTTTCTGTATCATTTCCTATTGTATTACTGGACATTTTTCAGACACTTTAGCTTAAAGCGGAGCTCCGCCGAAAAAAAATAATATTAAAAGCCAGCAGCTACAAATACTGCAGCTGCTGACTTTTAATATTAGGAGGGCACTTACCTGTCCTGGAGTCCAGCGACGTCCGCAGCAGAGGACGAGCAATCACTCGTCACTCTGCTGCCCCCACCGCCATCCTCGGTGAGGAAACCAGGAAGTGAAGCCTTGCGGCTTCACTGCCCGGTTCCCTACGGCGCATGCGCGAGTCGCGCTGCGCCCAGTGCCATCTTAAGAGCATTATAGGCCCCCGGGCAATACAGTGCACTGGGGCCCTGTCTACACAATCACGCACGAGAACAAAAATGCTAATTATCAATAAGGCTATATTTATTGGTACTTCCAACAAATGGCTGGTGTTGGCGCTTCAATCATCCCGGCACCATGGTTGTTATGGTGTCAGGATGATTGAAGCGCATTATTTCTATTATTACATTGTAACATAAAATTAAATGGTTCAACTCACTATAATGCAGAATCAGTGGGAGCCCTGAGCGTGTCAGTGTGCCACCGTCGCCCGCCAAACATTGCGGATTGTCACTTGCCTGCCACCAGATGCAGATTGTCACCTGCCACATGTTGCGGATTGTCACTTGCCACGTCACCTGCCACACGTTGCGGATTGTCACTTGCCACGTCACCTGCCACACATTGCGGATTGTCACTTGCCTGCCACCAGATGCAGATTGTCACCTGCCATACATTGCGGATTGTCACTTGCCTGCCACCAGATGCAGATTGTCATCTGCCACATGTTGCGGATTATCACTTGTCACATGTTGCGGGTTGTCACTTGCCATGTCACCTGCCACCAGATGCGGATTGTCACTTGCCACCTCACCTGCCACACAGTGCGGATTGTCACTTGTCACGTCACCTGCCACACATTGTGGATTGTCACTTGCCACATCACTTGCCACACATTGTGGATTGTCACTTGCCACATCACCTGCCACACATTGCGGATTGTCACTTGCCACGTCACCTGCCACACCTTGCGGATTGTCACTTGCCACGTCACCTGGCACCAGATACGGATTGTCACTTGCCACGTCACCTGCCACACCTTGCGGATTGTCACTTGCCACGTCACCTGCCACCAGATGCGGATTGTCACTTGCCACGTCACCTGCCACACATTGCGGATTGTCACTTGTCACGTCACCTGCCACACATTGCGGATTGTCACTTGCCACATCACCTGCCACACATTGCGGATTGTCACTTGCCACGTCACCTGCCACCAGATGCGGATTGTCACTTGCCACGTCACCTGCCACACATTGCGGATTGTCACTTGCCACGTCACCTGCCACACCTTGCGGATTGTCACGTGCCTGCTAAGGTGGTGTTTTGCTTGTCTCTTGCTTCTCTGTCCCAGAGTCAGGCAGCAGAGAGATAATGTAATCTCTCTGCTGCCCATGCTGCCTGCACAGTGAGGGCGGAAGTTACTGCAGGGACGCGGGGGCGGTGAGAGATGATGTCATCTCTCTGCTCTCCTGCCCGCCGGCTTGCTGATTAGCCAGCCGCCCACTCACACCTAGCCTGCTCTCACCCACCCACACACTGAGCCACACACCTGCCTGCCCACAAACCGAGCCGCCCAGTCCGCCTGCTCTCTCACCTGCCCGCGGAGCCGCCCGCTCTCTCACCCGCCCGCGGAGCTGCCCGCTTTCTCAACCCGCCCGGCCCGCAACAAATTTCTCTGGGGTCGCTGGGCAGCGTGCCCATGTGAAAAGATGGCCCTGGCTGCGCCGTTCTGACTGGGCCTCCTGTGTTCTGGGAGCCGAGTGTCTCCCAGAACACTACGGGTACTCTGCGGGAAGTGACGTGCTTCCCGCAGATTTCCCGCAGAGAGGACTCCCGGAAGTGGGTGAAAATACCTGTCTTAGACAGGTATCTTCACCCCCCTCCCCCCTGAAAGGTGTCAATTGTGACACCGGAGGGGGGGAGAGTTCCGATGAGCGGAAGTTCCACTTTAGGGTGGAACTCCGCTTTAAGAACAGACACATGGACATTTGCAGGTGTTCTGTCAGAATCGGCGATCCGTCAGATCAGGTAACATAAGTGATGTTCCGTCAGATCAGGTAACAGAAGTGACGTTCCGTCAGCTACACATGCGTTCCACTGCTACCAGGTTTGCTAATCTGACAGAATACCTGCAGTCAGAAGGCGGCAGCGGATATCTTACTACATCCAGCTAAGTCTTGAATTTCAGAGTAATTTTAGCAATAAAGTGAGCGTTGTTATGCCCCTCACTACACGTGGCTGAGGTGTATTTGGGCACACTGATAACTCCTCTCATACCAATGCATTCCCGTAGGCGTAGAATCCTTTTGAACTTTTATTAATACAAGATAGAGTAAAACTGTAACAGATACAGACAAATACAATTAGTAAAGATAGTACAATTAGTGCCTCCCTATCTATCTGCCTAGCTGAGTACATAAATAGTAGACATACCGGAGAGGTTTCTGAAGGCTGGAACATATATCTTAGCAGTCCATGTGCATGCTTCCAGGGAAAAAGATGAAATGGCTGAAGAAGGTGACGCAAGGCCTGATGGGATTTAAAGTACGGAGGCTTGCAAGTCCCAAACTAGCTAACTCTTCTAATATTGCTTATGAAAATAGATGCAGTTATACAAAACGGCCACTAGATGGCAACATAGATTAAATGTTATTAAACCAGAAAAAATAGGAAAAATTCAAGCCTTTTTACTAAAGGCATGACACTCCCCACGTGGATTCCCACGGAAACCACATATCATGGCACTTCAGAGGAGAGTAACAAAATAAGTTCAGAAACAGGTCTGAGGAAAAGTTTAGGCTGGCCTTGCCTAATGACCTTAAGTTCAACTTTCCTGACGTTTCCATCTTCACTGGGAAACACTTGGGTTATCAGACCCAAAGGCCACTCGTTTCTCCTAGATTGAGAGCCTTTCATGAGAACGATGGCACCAGGCTCTAAGTTGGGCTTGCTGTCTTGCCATTTGTTCCTAGTCTGTAGATTAGACAAGTATTGTTTCTTCCACTTGTTCCAAAATGTGTCAGCTAAAACTTGTACTCTTCTCCATTGACATATGTATAAGTCTCTTGTTGGACACAGCGGATGATTAAATTTTTTGCTTCTGAGAGCTCATCTACTGTGTATGGCTTGTGGCAGTAATGCCAACCTTTGCAACAACTTGTACTTGTAGGGGTACCTCTAAAGGATCTGGCTATGTGAACCAAGCAAGTTGTAGCTCTTTGTAAGGACTTCCAGGTGGAGAATTTGTGGAAGCGCTTGGATCCCAACAGTTGGTTAGAAATTGTTGTATGTAGTGTGGAAACCTGAGGACGGATGTCTGAGTCAGATTCAGGTTCTAACAGTACATATGTCTCCTTTACTGGAGTGGTAGGTGCTGGCTTGTACAGGAAGGGTGGTCCTGTGAGCCATGTAGTGTCTTTGAGACGGGATGCTGGCACAGACCTTGTAGCATGATCCGCTGGGTTATGATCAGTTGAGACATAACGCCACTGGGTGGGCTGTGTCGACTTCCTGATTCTAAGGACTCTGTTGTGTACATAGACATAGAATCTTCTACTTTCGTTGTAAATGTAGCCCAACACTACCTTACTGTCTGTGTAAAACTCTGTGTCCTCGAGTTCTAGATCCATCTCAGATGTAATAAGCTCAGCTAGTTCTACTGCTAGTACAGCAGCACACAGTTCCAATCTTGGAATGGTGGTTTCAGGACATGGTGCTAGCTTGGCCTTGCCCATAACAAACCCAATGTGAATTTGGCCCTCGATGTCTACTGACTTGAGGTAGGTTACTGCTCCTATTGCTTTAACTGAAGCATCACAGAATACACATAACTTCCTAGACTGAACCCTTGTGTGTGTGTGGTCTATGTACGTGTAGGTTGGATAAAGTCTTTAAAGAGTCTCTCCATGTTACCCATAATGTCTCTTTCTCAGGAGGTAGTGGAGAATCCCAATCACATGTGTCTGCGGTGAGCTCTCTAAGCAGAATCTTACCTTGGATGGTAACCGGTGCTGCAAACCCGAGTGGATCATACACGCTGTTGATGGTGGATAAGACACCTCGCCGTGTGAAGGGCTTTGGCTCTTGGTCAACCTGAAAGGTAAGGGTGTCAGACTTGAGGTCCCAGTTGAGTCCTAGGCTGCGTTGCATAGGAAGGGAGTCTGTTGCTAAGTCCAGATCTTTGAAGTCACTGGCATAATCTTGGGAAGGGAAGGCCTCCATGACGACTTTGCTGTTTGATGCTATCTTATGCAGTCTGAGATTTGAAGAGGCAATTGTACTTTGAGTCCTCTTGAGTAGACTCATTGCAGCTTCGGGTGAAGAAAGTGATTTCAGACCATCGTCTACATAAAAGTCTCTTTCAATAAACTGTGTAACGTCTTTCTCACCTTCTTGGGCAGATAGCTTAAGTCCATAGATGGCAACAGCAGTAGATGGACTGTTACCAAAAACGTGCACCATCATGCGGTATTCTGTAATGTTTTTAGTAGGGTCATTGTCTTTGAACCATAGGAATCTCAAGAAGTTCCTGCGTTCTTCCTTGACTTGGAAGCTGTGAAACATTTGCTGAATGTCTGCAACTATGGCAACTGCTTCCTTGCGGAATCTGATGAGGACACCAAGAAGTGTGTTGTTGAGGTCTGGTCCCTTTAGGAGGACATCATTTAGTGAGATTCCTTGATGCCGAGAGCTGGAGTCAAACACTACCCGGATTTTACCTGGCTTCTTGGGGTGGTAGACGCCGAAGATTGGCAGGTACCAGCACTCTTCATCGTCTTTTAGAGGTGGAGCTATCTCAGCATGGTCATTCTCAAACATCTTACTCATGAATGAGAAGAAATGTCCTTTCATTTCTGGTTTCTTTTGGAAATTGGATCTGAGGGAAGAAAATCGTTTCAAAGCTTGTTCTCTGTTATTAGCAATACAGGGTCTCTGTGCTTTGAAAGGCAGGGGTGCCACCGGGCTGCTTTTATTGGTTTTGTAGAATCCCTGTCTCATTATCTCCAAGAAGATATGATCTTCAATAGATGGTCCAATTTTGTGATCTTCTTTAGTATTTTGGAAAACTGAGCACCCTAAATGATCTCTGTCTTCATCACAAAGAAGATTTGTGGTATAAGGGTTTGAATGAATTACACTGGCAGGCTTCTCTCTTATGAGGAATCTGTTGGTGCAAGGCTGAAATAGGGATGGACATCCGCCTTCTAGTGTCTTTGTAAAGAGAGAGTTCACGCTGGTTGGTTTGTGAACACTCCCTAGGCATACGTTGCCTATGATGACCCATCCTAGATCTAGCTTCTGGGCATAGGGGGAGTTGTGGGGACCATTGATTTGTTTTCTCACCTTGTGAACTCTGATGATGTCCCTCCCAAGGAGAAGCGCTATCTCAGCCTGGGGATCCAGTTCAGGGATGAGATGTGCTATGCCCTTCAGATGTCCGTGATGAAGTGCCACCTCTGGTGTAGGGATCTCCTCTCTGTCCGTTGGGAACTGATTGCACTCGATTAGAGTTGGCAGAGGCAGGGTTGTCTGACCATCAAAGGATTCGATTTGGTAACCAATGGCTCTTCTCCCAGTTTCTTCACTTACCCCTGTACAAGTCTTGAGTAAGTATGACAAGCCGGCTTCCTTGATTTTGAAGGTGTCAAAGAAGGCTGAGCTGGCGAGTGATCTGTTGCTTTGATCGTTCAAGATCACGTATAGCTTCACTGCTTTTTCTCTGTGACCCATAGGTTAAACTGTAGCAAGACAAATCTTAGAGCAGGATTTGTTAGACAGACCTTCTCCACAGATTTGGGTGCACTGGGGTGTAACTACAGGAGGTACTGTGTCTTGTTGCTCCCCGCTGTGCTCTTCCACCTGGAGTGAGGGTGTAAGAGTCCATGGTGCTGGCCCTGGATGCAGAGCTGTGTTGTGCTCTGTGCTGTTGCACTCAGAGCAGTTGATGCTCACCTTGCAGTCTCTCCCAAGGTGAGAAGTTGATGTGCAGCACCTGTAACAAATTCTGTTTTCTTTGAGGAAGGTTCTGCGATCTTGGAGAGTCTTTTCTCTAAAACCTCTGCACTTTAACAACGAATGAGGCTTCTTGTGAAGAGGACACTCTCTGCCTGGATTCTCAGCTGGAGATACACTTGTTTTGCGTACTGCAACAGGTGCGTCTTTGAAGTTGCGGGTTGGAGCAGGCTTACTTGACCTAGGGAAGGCAGAGTCCGATGATGAGATGTCAAAACTAGGATCATTTTTAACCTTTGCTTGTTGGCGAATAAAGTCCACAAAATAAGAGAATGGTGGGAAGGGGACGTTGTGCTTTTGCTTGTAGTCGGAGCCTCGTGTAACCCAGGTTTCTTGAAGGTTGTAAGGTAACTTTTGCACTATAGAGTTAATGCCACGGGCTGTCTCCAGAAAGGCAAGGCCTGGCAAGTCTCCTTCTGCTTTGGCTATTTGTAGTTCTGTAACTAGGTCACTCAAGTCTCTCAGCTTCTGGTAGCCTTTGTTAGGAATCTTGGGAAAGTCCTCTATTCTTTTAAAAAGAGAGTTTTCTATAACTTCTAGGGAACCGTAACATTCATCAATCCTCTCCCATATCATGCTCAGCCCTTTGGTTGGGTAATTAATGTTAATGTCTCTGATTCTCCTTGCATGTTCTGATGACTCATTCCCCAGCCAATTGACTAAGAGATTGGCTACTTCACTTGCTTTAAAATCAAGATCCCTTGTTGCATTTCTGAAGGACGAACGCCATGCTCTATAACTTTCAGGGCGATCGTTAAACTTTGCAAGTCCCTTTGCTAACAGTTCACGTTGTGCTAAGAACTTGAAGAAATCTGACATACCTTGATCGTTGTGTGAGTAGCCAGGGGGCGCTCTATTGTGCCAGGAACTTGGTGGATAGTTGCGGTTATCAGGGATACTGTCGCTGTATCTTTTAGACGTTCGTTCTTCATTTTCGATTTGGTCAACTTTGACGTAGTGTTTTGATAGTCTGGATGCAGAATGTGCTGAAAACTGACTGAGTGCGGGTTTACTTTCTTGCTTGATATAAGGCTTGTGAATGGCGGGGGTTGATTCCGCTCTTGGCGCTGTAAGCGGGCAGTTGTCTGGTTCAGCGTGTCGCCGCACATATTCTGAGGTACACTCTGTACTGTCGTCAGGAGCGGATTTTCTTTCAAACACGTTGCTGAGCCGCTCACTGATGGGGGTGGCAAATTCCTCTAAGATGTCTGCCTCAGCGACTGCTGCTGCTTCTTCCTTCTCTACAGCCAACTTCTCTAACTCAGCTTCTATGCGTAGCTTCTCTGATTCAGTTTCTATGCGTAGTTTCTCTGTTTCAGCTTCTACGCGTTGCTTCCCTAATTCAGCTTCAATGCGTAGCTTCTCTAATTTCATTTGCATCTCTTTTTCTGCAAAGGCAGCCTTTACTTTTGCGGATTCTGCTTTTGCTTGGGCAATGGCGATTGTTTCGCTTTTCACTGACCTCTTTGAGCTTGTGGAGTAGACTTCTGACCTTGTCACAAAGTGCTCTGACTTTGTCTGTGACATGGTGTCTCGCTGTATGGAAGCTGATAACACTGCTGTCTTACTGCTGTTCTGTATGCTAGCCGTGCTTAGAAGCCTTTGTTTTACTGCTGTTCTGTATGCTAGCCGTGCTTAGAAGCCTCCGTTTTACTGCTGTTCTGTATGCTAGCCGTGCTTAGAACCCTCCGTTTTACTGTTATGCCCCTCACTACACGTGGTTGAGGTGTATTTGGGCACACTGATAACTCCTCTCATACCAATGCATTCCCGTAGGCGTAGAATCCTTTTGAACTTTTATTAATACAAGATAGAGTAAAACTGTAACAGATACAGACAAATACAATTAGTAAAGATAGTACAATTAGTGCCTCCCTATCTATCTGCCTAGCTGAGTACATAAATAGTAGACATACCGGAGAGGTTTCTGAAGGCTGGAACATATATCTTAGCAGTCCATGTGCATGCTTCCAGGGAAAAAGATGAAATGGCTGAAGAAGGTGACGCAAGGCCTGATGGGATTTAAAGTACGGAGGCTTGCAAGTCCCAAACTAGCTAACTCTTCTAATATTGCTTATGAAAATAGATGCAGTTATACAAAACGGCCACTAGATGGCAACATAGATTAAATGTTATTAAACCAGAAAAAATAGGAAAAATTCAAGCCTTTTTACTAAAGGCATGACAAGCGTATATAAATAAATATAGTATATTGACATCTGTGATGCTGTTTGTGTGTGTAGCACACAGATCCCTGGCCTTACCTCCTCAAGGCGGGACACACCGTACCACAATGCCCAGGTTCCTTCTTCTTAAGAGGGTGAGCGGTGTTAAGAGATTGTTGGGTCCCGCAGCGAGTTACCTTCCCTCGGCTGGTTCTCACCCCTAGAGTGTAGGGAAGAGTCTGTTGTAGGTGCACCAATAAGGCCAATGTCCAGACAAGGTTAAAGCGGAGGTTCCACGGTCCATATATATTTTTTTTTTCCAGTCCATTAAATGTGGTTAAAGATGACTATTTAGTACTCACTCGTCCTGCGCTTTATTACATCCCCTGTCCGTTTTCGTAAAAAATAAACGTTTATAAAAAAGGTTGCTGTGCTTTTCCATTTTGCTTGTGGGCATCGTGAAGCCCACAAGCACAGACTTCCGGGTAGCGGTGAATGCGCGTCTCCAGGCATTCACCGCTCTATCTCACGTGAACAGTGTTGACGGCGAGCAGCGCCGTCAACGCTTCCTGGTTGCCATCACAATGGGCAGAGGCGTCGGAAGTTCCCGCCCCGTTGTGATGGCAACCAAAAATATACACAGGTCAGTACGGGGAGGGAGAGCAGATGATCTTGCGAGATTTCGCAGCAGCAATCCGCACTGACTCCTGGGAATGCTGACACTTAGCTCCCAGGAGCCTGGGAAAAGGAATGTACACGCCCACTCCCGTGGGAGTAACAGACAGGAAGTTCCAGAAATAAAGACAAATTAGAAGGTAAATACAACACTTAAAAAATTATTTTTTGTCATTTGCGCATCTATGCAATGCACAGAAGGGGATAGCATTAGGTCAGTAATTTGGGTGAACCTCCGCTTTAAGCCTTAATGAAGGAAGGTTTATTTTCTTTATGCTGATAACTGGATAGGAAAGTTGGAGTTGAAGAATAAAGAAACAGGGAGGTAGGTTCAGGTACTTGATATCACCACTCAATCCCGAGTGGACTCTGCTCACCCGGATAGTCCCCTCTCACGGTCCTAGCAGCCGGAGTGATGCACAAACTTTACTTCACTTAAGTGTCTTTGGAGATACGATCGGGAGATCCTCTGCCACAGAATCTCTGACTCCCGAACCTCTCAGCTCTTGTAATTCAAGAACAGGTGCAAGTTGCTGCACATTATAATGCCTTAGATGACTAGCGGAATCCCTCCAGAAGTTTACCGGGCCTCTCTTTCACCATGAAACTCACCGGTCCCTCAGAAAGGTCCTCCCCCGGTCTCCTCTTCTTAGAGTGGGTCCCCTCTCAGGGGCACCCTCGGATTCCTCCTCTTAGAGCTGAGCCCCAGCTAAAGGTGCTGGGCTCAATGGCGAAGTTGCAGCCCCAGACTAAAGGTGCCTGGGACCGATGCATATGCGCACCCCTGGCCTGGAGGGCCAGGTCACGCGACCCGAACTCCGGAGCCCCGGAACTCTGGAACAACCCCGCTCCAGGTGGCGTCTGCCCCTTATGTATCCTCTCCCGGCATGCACAGCAGGTTGACCACGCCCACTGTACTACTGCCGAGAGAGGACACCCTAAGGCACAGCACTGTTACCAGTGGTTCAACCCTGACCTGTCATGGCAGTGCCAACTACAGGCCACAGGGAACTGCACACCAGTACAACACCTGAAAAACAAATAACCAAACCTATCAATAAAAGCGGTCTGAGCCTGGCTACTAGCTCAGACCAACCCCTAAATTTAGGCACACAGCACCCCTCAAAGTAGAGGGGCGCTACATGTGTTTAAAATTTGAAAGCCTAAAGGTTTAGCGCTGAGCAGTGCTTGGTGTACCAACATGGCCTCCGCCACCCTCTTACTGCTGGCATCCAGCTTCTTTCAAAATATAACACAGTCCCCATAAAAGATTACTGTACAAAATAAGGTCAGTTGGCATGGACCATAGGGTGAGTACATGGATTGAAAACTGGCTACAAGGGCGAGTTCAGAGGGTGGTGATAAATGGGGAGCACTCAGAATGGTCAGGGGTGGAAAGTGTGGTCCCCCCCATGGTTCTTTGCTGGAACCAATCCTATTTAATTTCTTCATAAACGACTTGGAGGATGGGATAAACAGTCCAATCTCTGTTATATAGAAATATGAAGGTATTGGGACTTTTAAGGTGCAACAACTACACAATATTCAATATAAAAAATATAATTTTATTACAAAAAAATATATATATGAAAAATCATATGTACAAATATACATGAACCATCAAAATAAACATAATAGAGTTTCCAAAGTGCATACAGACAAAATTCTCTACATGTTTCGCCATTTTGTAGGCTTCCTCAGGAGTTTGTCATGCAAATACTGGAAACAAAGAAAGGAAAATAAATACATAATAATATTTACTCAAATTTCAAACTCAAAATTACAAAACAGAATATTAAAAAAAAAAGGATAACTGAAAACCATAACCAGCCCAATGGTTACTCAAAAGTTCATCTCAAAATTGGATCTATTTATTCAAGGTATAAATTACCTTATTAATATCAGTTGTGAGTACATTACCTGTAAATTTTGATGGTACAATCTAAAAGGAAGAATGACCAGATAGCCAATGAGCTATCCCACACGGGGGGCGCCCGTAAGGAGGGGATCATATGGTGTATCATAGAGGGGGAGAAATACTGGCACAGATAACCACCCGGATATTACTAGCACAGGAACAGAGGGCCATCTGGGGGAAATTACAAAGAAAAATCTAATGAAGTCAAATAACAATCTATATATAAGAGTAAAGGCATCTCCATCTAATTATACGGCACATACCCCATCAGTATTTACCTGTTTATGGCTGTTGATAGTAAAAAATATTAGAATAGGCAAAAAGGGGGGTAATATCTCCAAAGTACCCCAATCAGTGTCCACTCTAAAGGAAAAATAATTAGTGGAAATTACTATAAATATATAATAATCCCCTCTAGTTGGTAATCAAAATTTTAGCCATATACTTGCTAGCTGATATATACCTGGTTAATCCAATTGGATAAAGTGTGTCCACATTAGGGAATCTCTGCATCTGGCATCTTTTTCCTTTAGAGTGGACACTGATTGGGGTACTTTGGAGATATTACCCCCCTTTTTGCCTATTCTAATATTTTTTACTATCAACAGCCATAAACAGGTAAATACTGATGGGGTATGTGCCGTATAATTAGATGGAGATGCCTTTACTCTTATATATAGATTGTTATTTGACTTCATTAGATTTTTCTTTGTAATTTCCCCCAGATGGCCCTCTGTTCCTGTGCTAGTAATATCCGGGTGGTTATTTGTGCCAGTATTTCTCCCCCTCTATGATACACCATATGATCCCCTCCTTACGGGCGCCCCCGTGTGGGATAGCTCATTGGCTATCTGGTCATTCTTCCTTTTAGATTGTACCATCAAAATATACAGGTAATGTACTCACAACTGATATTAATAAGGTCATTTATACCTTGAATAAATAGATCCAATTTTGAGATGAACTTTTGAGCAACCATTGGGCTGGTTATGGTTTTCAGATATCCTTTTTTTTTAAATATTCTGTTTTGTAATTTTGAGTTTGAAATTTGAGTAAATATTATTATGTATTTATTTTCCTTTCTTTGTTTCCAGTATTTGCATGACAAACTCCTGAGGAAGCCTACAAAATGGCGAAACATGTAGAGAATTTTGTCTGTATGCACTTTGGAAACTCTATTATGTTTATTTTGATGGTTCATGTATATTTGTACATATGATTTTTCATATATATATTTTTTTGTAATAAAATTATATTTTTTATATTGAATATTGTGTAGTTGTTGCACCTTAAAAGTCCCAATACCTTCATATTTCTATATAGCTTCTTAATGAAGGGATGTGGTGCCTATGAGATACAGGTGACAGGTAGGGATGAGCTTCGTGTTCGAGTCGAACATACGTTCGACTCGAACATCGGCTGTTCGATCGTTCGACGAAGATCGAACGATTTGGGCCGTTCGCGCCAAATTTGAGTGACGCGAACGGCCCACAATGCACTACGCCATCGCAGTGTCATCCAGGCGCTGTGATTGGCCAAGCATGCACTGTGACCCCGCATGCTTGGCCAATCACAGCGCCGGCAGCGAGGAGAGCAATGATTGGCCACAGGCAGGATGCCTGTGGCCAATTATTGCTGAGGGTGTTTAGTACACGCCCCACACTATAAAAGGCCGCCAGCACGGCGGCCTAGTGTAGTGTGTTCCGGAGCAGGGATAGAGCAGCATAGGCAGGGACAGTGACTTTTATTTCTTTCTTGCTTAACCTGGATTCCTTTAGTTTAGGGAAAGAGAAGGATAGGTAGGGAGAGTGTCAGTGTGTTTTGTGCTTGTGCTATAGTGTGCTTAAAAAAAACATTTTTTCTAGGGACAGAAAACTGTAGGTAGGGAGAGTGTCAGTTTCTTTCACTGTGCAAGTCCTTGTTTCTAGGGACCTGGAAGGACAGTGAGTGAATTCTCCTTGTGCTATATTGTGCTTAAAAAAAACATTTTTTCTAGGGACAGAAAACTGTAGGTAGGGAGAGTGTCAGTTTCTTTCACTGTGCAAGTCCTTGTTTCTAGGGACCTGGAAGGACAGTGAGTGAATTCTCCTTGTGCTATATTGTGCTTAAAAAAAACATTTTTTCTAGGGACAGAAAACTGTAGGTAGGGAGAGTGTCAGTTTCTTTCACTGTGCAAGTCCTTGTTTCCAGGGACCTGGAAGGACAGTGAGTGAATTCTCCTTGTGCTATATTGTGCTTAAAAAAATCATTTTTTCTAGGGACAGAAAACTGTAGGTAGGGAGAGTGTCAGTTTCTTTCACTGTGCAAGTCCTTGTTTCTAGGGACCTGGAAGGAC
The DNA here is from genome assembly GCA_029206835.1 of Rana muscosa. Taxonomy (NCBI): domain Eukaryota; kingdom Metazoa; phylum Chordata; class Amphibia; order Anura; family Ranidae; genus Rana; species Rana muscosa. Next base: position 96,291,069 of record CM055126.1, read on the forward strand.
AGTGAGTGAATTCTCCTTGTGCTATATTGTGCTTAAAAAAAACATTTTTTCTAGGGACAGAAAACTGTAGGTAGGGAGAGTGTCAGTTTCTTTCACTGTGCAAGTCCTTGTTTCTAGGGACCTGGAAGGACAGTGAGTGAATTCTCCTTGTGCTATATTGTGCTTAAAAAAAACATTTTTTCTAGGGACAGAAAACTGTAGGTAGGGAGAGTGTCAGTTTCTTTCACTGTGCAAGTCCTTGTTTCTAGGGACCTGGAAGGACAGTGAGTGAATTCTCCTTGTGCTATATTGTGCTTAAAAAAAACATTTTTTCTAGGGACAGAAAACTGTAGGTAGGGAGAGTGTCAGTTTCTTTCACTGTGCAAGTCCTTGTTTCTAGGGACCTGGAAGGACAGTGAGTGAATTCTCCTTGTGCTATATTGTGCTTAAAAAAAACATTTTTTCTAGGGACAGAAAACTGTAGGTAGGGAGAGTGTCAGTTTCTTTCACTGTGCAAGTCCTTGTTTCCAGGGACCTGGAAGGACAGTGAGTGAATTCTCCTTGTGCTATATTGTGCTTAAAAAAAACATTTTTTCTAGGGACAGAAAACTGTAGGTAGGGAGAGTGTCAGTTTCTTTCACTGTGCAAGTCCTTGTTTCTAGGGACCTGGAAGGACAGTGAGTGAATTGTCCTTGTGCTATATTGTGCTTAAAAAAAACATTTTTTCTAGGGACAGAAAACTAGGTAGGGAGAGTGTCAGTTTCTTTCACTGTGCAAGTCCTTGTTTCTAGGGACCTGGAAGGACAGTGAGTGAATTCTCCTTGTGCTATATTGTGCTTAAAAAAAACATTTTTTCTAGGGACAGAAAACTGTAGGTAGGGAGAGTGTCAGTTTCTTTCACTGTGCAAGTCCTTGTTTCCAGGGACCTGGAAGGACAGTGAGTGAATGCTCCTTGTGCTATAGTGTGCTTAAAAAAAACATTTTTTCTAGGGACAGAAAACTCTAGGTAGGGAGAGTGTCAGTTTCTTTCACTGTGCAAGTCCTTGTTTCCAGGGACCTGGAAGGACAGTGAGTGAATTCTCCTTGTGCTATAGTGTGCTTAAAAAAAACATTTTTTCTAGGGACAGAAAACTGTAGGTAGGGAGAGTGTCAGTTTCTTTCACTGTGCAAGTCCTTGTTTCCAGGGACCTGGAAGGGCAGTGAGTGAATTCTCCTTGTGCTATATTGTGCTTAAAAAAAACATTTTTTCTAGGGACAGAAAACTGTAGGTAGGGAGAGTGTCAGTTTCTTTCACTGTGCAAGTCCTTGTTTCTAGGGACTGGGAAGGACAGTGAGTGAATTCTCCTTGTGCTATAGTGTGCTTAAAAAAAACATTTTTTCTAGGGACAGAAAACTGTAGGTAGGGAGAGTGTCAGTTTCTTTCACTGTGCAAGTCCTTGTTTCTAGGGACTGGGAAGGACAGTGAGTGAATTCTCCTTGTGCTATAGTGTGCTTAAAAAAAACATTTTTTCTAGGGACAGAAAACTGTAGGTAGGGAGAGTGTCAGTTTCTTTCACTGTGCAAGTCCTTGTTTCTAGGGACCTGGAAGGACAGTGAGTGAATTCTCCTTGTGCTATATTGTGCTTAAAAAAAACATTTTTTCTAGGGACAGAAAACTGTAGGTAGGGAGAGTGTCAGTTTCTTTCACTGTGCAAGTCCTTGTTTCTAGGGACCTGGAAGGACAGTGAGTGAATTCTCCTTGTGCTATATTGTGCTTAAAAAAAACATTTTTTCTAGGGACAGAAAACTGTAGGTAGGGAGAGTGTCAGTTTCTTTCACTGTGCAAGTCCTTGTTTCTAGGGACCTGGAAGGACAGTGAGTGAATTCTCCTTGTGCTATATTGTGCTTAAAAAAAACATTTTTTCTAGGGACAGAAAACTGTAGGTAGGGAGAGTGTCAGTTTCTTTCACTGTGCAAGTCCTTGTTTCTAGGGACTGGGAAGGACAGTGAGTGAATTCTCCTTGTGCTATAGTGTGCTTAAAAAAAACATTTTTTCTAGGGACAGAAAACTGTAGGTAGGGAGAGTGTCAGTTTCTTTCACTGTGCAAGTCCTTGTTTCTAGGGACCTGGAAGGACAGTGAGTGAATTCTCCTTGTGCTATATTGTGCTTAAAAAAAACATTTTTTCTAGGGACAGAAAACTGTAGGTAGGGAGAGTGTCAGTTTCTTTCACTGTGCAAGTCCTTGTTTCTAGGGACCTGGAAGGACAGTGAGTGAATTCTCCTTGTGCTATATTGTGCTTAAAAAAAACATTTTTTCTAGGGACAGAAAACTGTAGGTAGGGAGAGTGTCAGTTTCTTTCACTGTGCAAGTCCTTGTTTCTAGGGACCTGGAAGGACAGTGAGTGAATTCTCCTTGTGCTATATTGTGCTTAAAAAAAACATTTTTTCTAGGGACAGAAAACTGTAGGTAGGGAGAGTGTCAGTTTCTTTCACTGTGCAAGTCCTTGTTTCAAGGGACAGAGAAGGACACCTGAAGGTAGCCCTTATTGCTTTTTTCCCATCTCCCTGCAGGCCATCTATTAGAATGTCTGGAAGGCAAACAAGGAGAGGCAGACAGTCAGGAGGCAATAAAAGAGGGCAAGCAGGCTCTGTGTCTGGGGGCAACAGTGCTGGTCGTGGACGCGGTGCATTGTCATCAGCACATGGCCATGGGACACGCTTGTCCTTCTTTTCCGCAGCTGGACATGTTGAGCCACATCATGCCGAAGACTTGTGTGAGGGGGTTAGCTCGGCAGCGGGTGTGTGTGACCCCCGGGATGGGCTCCCCACACAAAACAGGCCCAGCAAACGGAGGTTGTGGTTTTCAAAATCAAAAAGGTGCGGTTTATTTTCTATTTACAGTGACAAAACACAGCAAAGCAAAAGAAACATAACCAAAATAAATCCTGGTCAAGTTGACCTCTGACTAAACATACAGGTTTCCTAACTAACAACTGGGATCAGCCTAGTGCTGTCCTAGTCCCTAAGTCCCTGGTTTTAAATGTCCAAGCAAATAGCCACACAGGCTTTGTCTCACCGCACAGGGGTTCACTCTCCCTAGACAGTCCACACAGGTCTGGTTCCAGGCATGAGCTAACATCTAATGAAGCTGGGAGTTCTTATAGAGGCCTAAATGAGCTGACAAGCTTCAGCTGGTCTCATCAACTCCCTGTCTGCACGACGCCCAGCCCTCTCCCTAGAGGTATGAGTCATCCATGAGCCCACTAGCCTTATACAACTCTCCACCTAGTTGTATAAGTCGGCGTAAAGCCTGAATCTGGGCGAAATATATCTACCCCCCTGGATGCAACCAGGTGACTTTACCTTCCTGCTGTCACACTTGGTAGAGTGGATGACCAAGCCCTCCTCCTCCTCCTCATCCTCTCTCACCCAGGCTCAGGGTACTGGCAAAGCAGCTGCCAAAGTGTCCTCTTCCCTGGTATCAATGTCAGACTCATCATCAGTCACTCCTTCCCTAGACCCACCATGTCCTCCTCCTGAGGAGTCCCCCAAACTGTTTGAGCACAGTGTTGGGTACATGCTCCAGGAGGATGCCCAGCGTTTCGAAGGGTCTGATGATGAAACCCAGCTACAGGAAGGCAGTAGGGTGAGAGCAGACAGAGGGGATGCTCAAGAAGGACACCAATCTGGCAGTCATGTTCCAGCAGCTGCAGCATACTGCCAGATTGGCTCCAGTGATGAGGAGGGAGGGGATGATGAGGTCACTGACTCCACGTGGGTGCCTAATAGGAGAGAGGAGGAGGAGGATGAGGAGGAGGCACATCTCCAACGAGACAGGATGCCCTTTGGTGGCCAGCGTAAGGGCAGTACACCGACGGAATCACACCGCAGAGCTCCGCCTGTGCAGGGCGCTGCCTCTGCCCGTCATTCAAAAAGTTCCTTGGTGTGGGCCTTTTTTGAGGCTAGTGCATCAGATCGCACAGCTGCTGTTTGCAACATATGTCTCAAGCGTATATCGCGTGGCCAAAACATCAGCCGCTTGGGTACCACATGCCTGACCAGACATATGTTGACCTGCCATGCAGCTCGTTGGCAAGCCTACCTCAAAGACCCACACCAAAGAACAAAGCGGACCTCTCCTTGCACCGCATCAGCTGGGATCTCCAACCCCACTATAACTTCAGTCCTCTCTGAAACATGCACTGAGAGGAATGAAGGTGTAGAATTAGGTGTGTCACAGCCAAGTACTTGCGGCCACTCTGCTAGCAGTACACCGACGTCCGATTCTAGCAGGCAAATTTCCCTGCCCCAGCTGCTGGACCGTCGAAAGAAGTTCACTCCCAGCCATCCACATGCCCAGCGGTTGAATGCTAGCTTGGCTAAATTGCTAGCGCTTCAACTGCTGCCTTTTCAGTTGTAGACTCGGCCCCCTTCCGTGAGTTTGTGCAATGTGCGGTTCCTCAGTGGCAGGTTCCCAAACGCCACTTTTTCTCACGGAAGGCTATTCCGGCTCTCTACCGGCATGTGGAAGGCAATGTCTTGGCCTCGCTGGACAGGGCGGTCAGCGGTAAGGTGCATATTACCGCTGACTCATGGTCCAGCAGGCATGGACAGGGACGTTACCTTTCTTTCACGGCCCATTGGGTCACTCTTTTGGCAGCTGGGAAGGATGCAGGACAAGGTGCAGTAGTGTTGGAGGTTGTCCCACCGCCACGCCTCCAAAATGCTACTACTGGTTGTGACACACCTCTCTCCTCCACCCCCTCCTCTTCTTCTTCCTCCATGGCCTCTTCCTGTGGTTTGTCCTATGAACCAGCGGTGCTCCGTAGCCGTTCACGGGGCTACGCAAGTACGCAGGCAAAAAGATGCCATGCCGTGCTTGCGCTGGTGTGTTTGGGGGACAGAAGCCACACTGGGGCAGAGGTCCTGTCTGCTCTGCAGGGCCAGGCCGAGAGGTGGTTGACGCCACGCCAGCTTAAGCCAGGAATGGTGGTTTGCGACAATGGCACCAACCTCCTCTCCGCCCTCCGACAGGGACAACTGACCCATGTGCCCTGTGTGGCTCACGTCCTTAACCTGGTGGTGCAGCGGTTCTTGGGCAGGTACCCGGGCTTACAGGATGTCCTGAGGCAGGCCAGGAAAGTCTGTGTGCATTTCCGCAGATCTTATAATGCCAGTGCTCGCCTGGCTGAGCTGCAAAAGGAGTTGAACCTGCCCAAGAACCGCCTTATATGTGACATGCCCACCAGGTGGAACTCAACGTTGGCCATGCTGCAGCGGCTGCACACGCAGCAGAGGGCCATCAATGAGTACCTGTGCGACTACGGCACCAGGACAGGGTCAGGGGAGCTTGGTTTTTTTTCTCCACGCCAGTGGGGCATGATCAGGGATGCATGCACTGTCCTGGCACCATTTGAGGAGGCCACGAGGATGGTGAGCAGTGACAGTGCATGCATCAGTGACACTGTACCTCTTGTCCACCTGTTGGAGCACACGCTGCATGGAATAATGGACAGGGCACTTGAGGCAGAACAGAGGCAGGAAGAGGAGGACTTCCTTGCCTCTCAAGGCCCCCTTTACCCAGACAGTGTTCCTTCTGTCCCACCCATCGCACAGGAAGAGGAAGAGGAGGAGGAGGAGGAGGAGGAGGAGGAGGAGGATTGTGTCAGCATGGAGGTGGAGGCTGGCACTCAGCATCATCAGCAGCAGTCTTTTAGGGATGATTTACAGTCCCAAGAAACCAGTGGACTTGTACGTGGCTGGGAGGAGGTGACTGCGGATCATGTCGTCCTTAGTGACCCAGAGGACTCCGGAGCGAATGCCTCAGCAAACCTACGCTGCATGGCCTCCCTGATCCTGCAAAGTCTGCGGAAGGATCCTCGTATTCTTCGGATCAAGGAGAGGGACCATTACTGGCTGGCCACTCTCCTTGATCCACGGTACAAGGGTAAGGTTGCGGACCTTATGTTACCATCGCAGAGGGAGCAGAGGATGAGACAACTCCGGGAGGCCTTGCAGAAAGGTCTGTGCAACGCGTTCCCAGAGACTGGGAGGTTACAAACTCCTGGTCCAGGACAACGAGTTGCTGAGGCTTCGGCCAGTCAAAGAAGGAGCGGTGGGGAAGGTGGCCGTCTGACCGATGCGTTCAGACAATTCTTTAGTCCGCAGCCCCAAAGTATGATTGGTTCCAGCAACCATCGCCAGCGTCTGATAAACATGGTGCAGGAATATCTAGGGGCAAGGTCAGACTTGGACACCTTCCCCACCGAAAATCCTCTGGCTTACTGGGTCTTGAGGATGGATCACTGGCCAGAGCTTGCACAGTATGCAATTGAGCTACTGGCCTGTCCTGCATCCAGCGTTCTTTCGGAACGCACATTCAGTGCTGCTGGAGGATTTGTCACGGATCACAGGGTGCGCCTGTCCACCGACTCGGTTGATCGACTGACTTTCATCAAGATGAACCAGTCTTGGATCACCACCAGCTACCACACACCTGATGCTGATATAACAGACTAATTGATTTTAACATGTCACGTCCCTTCAAGACTGATGCTGATGCTGAGTGCCTGTGCTGTTATGTTGACTGGCTATCCTCCTCCTCCGAGTCCTCAATGATACGATTGATGATGATAGCTTGGAAGATCATTTTTGTTTATGGGTGCCGCCACCAGTGGCTAAGGCCCAATTTTTCAGCCCCTGTTTTACAGGGGCGTGTACTTACAATTTTTTTAGCAATAATTTGCCATAGGGCTCATTGCTGTGCTCCAAGTACAGTATCTGTGAGGGGTTGTAGTGTTGTGCCACCAGTGCCTAAGGCCCAATTTTTCAGCCCCTGTTTAACAGGGGCGTGTCATTACAATTTTTGAAGCAATACTTTGCAACAGGGCTCATTGCTGTGCTCCAAGTACAGTATCTGTGAGGGGTTGTAGTGTTGTGCCACCAGTGCCTAAGGCCCAATTTTTCAGCCCCTGTTCAACAGGGGCATGCAATTACAATTCTTGATGTAATAATTCACAGCAGGGCCCATTCCTGCACCCACCAAGAGTAAGTCTGAGGGCTTACAGTGTTGTGGCAACGCCACCACCACCACCACCACGAAAGGCCCAATTTTTCAGCCACTGTTCAAAAGGGGCATGTAATTACAATTCTTGATCTAATAATTCACAGCAGGGCCCATTCCTGCACCCACCAAGAGTAACTCTGAGGGCTTACAGTGTTGTGGCAACACCACCACCACCACCACCACCACGAAAAGCCCAATTTTTCAGCCCCTGTTCAACAGGGGCATGCAATTACAATTCTTGATCTAATAATTCACAGCAGGGCCCATTGCTGCACCCACCAAGAGTAACTGTCAGGGCTTACAGTGTTGTGGCACCAGCACCACCATCAAAGCCCCAATTTTTACTACCACTGTTCAACAATTATATGTAATTAAAATTCCTGATATAATAGTTGACAGCAGGGCGTTCCAGCACCAACCAAGAGTAACTGTGAGTGCTTACAGTGTTGTGCCAACACCAACAACTAAGGGGCCTATTTCTGCAGAGTATATACGGCAGGTCCCTACTTTCAAACATCCAACTTACAAACGACTCCTACTTGCAAACGAAAGAAGACAACAGGAAGTGAGAGGAAATCTACCCCTAGGAAGGAAAATTCTCTCCTGTAAGAATAAATATGGGAGAAAGGTGTCTCCTCTGTACTGATGCTTTATCAGCAATCCTTGTTTCAAGAAAAACACCACATTTCAAAAACAGTTGTCATTGGGACGGAAAGTGAGGTGAAATGTTCTGAACAGGGGCACAGACAGCAAAACAAATGTTACAGGGGTGATAACCCTTACCTATGTTTCCCAAAAAGTTTAAAAATAGATTTTTGGGCTGGAGCTACAGTTCAACAATGTACCTGTTCAAAATTACAAACACATTCTACATAAGAACAAACCTACAGTCCCTGTCTTGTATGCACCGCCTGTATACGGCTGTTCAGAGTATATAGGGCCTTTTTTATTTTATGTGCGGGGTTCCCCTTAATATCCATACAAGACCCAAAGGGGCTGGTAATGGGCTGGGGTAGGGGGGGGGGGGTCATGGGGTAGCTATGCCATTTTTCTTAAAGATTTTCATCCATATTACCGGGACCAGACATTACATTAAAGCCGCAAGAAGTTTTAAATGGCTTTTTTTTCCTTTAGAAGTGTCATTTTGTGCAGGGACAGTTCTAAACACGGGAAACACGTGGCACTTCACAGGCATACTTTAGACACCCCCCAGGTACGATATTTAAAGGAATATTTGACTTTTTTTTTTTCACTTTATGCATCACTAAAATGACTGCTCCCGAAAAACGACCGTTTTTAAAACTTCTTTTTGCATTGATACATGTCCCCTGGTGCAGAACCCGGGTTCCCAAACCCTTTTTAGGACAATAACATGCATAATAGTTGTTATAATTAGCACTTTAGAATTCGAACGTTCGCATCCATTGTATTTAATAGGGTTCTAATGTTCGTACGAACATTCGGTCCGTTCGCGGGTTCTGGTGCGAACCGAACCCGGGGGTGTTCGGCTCATCACTAGTGACAGGTATTATTTTAAATTAGTCCAATCTCTGTATTTGCGGACGATACTAAGCTAGGCAGGGCAATAAATTCTCTGCAGGATGTGGAAACCTTTCAAAAAGATCTGAACAAATTAATGGGGTGGACAACTACATTGCAAATGAGGTTTAATGTAGAAAAATGTAATTTGGGTGGCAAAAATATGAATGCAATCTATACACTGGGGGGAGAACCTCTGGGGGAATCTAGAATGGAAAAGGACCTGGGGGTCCTAGTAGATGATAGGCTCAGCAATGGCATGCAATGCCAATCTGCTGCTAACAAAGAAAACAGAATATTGGCATGCATTAAAAAGGGGATTACCTCCAGAGATAAAACAATAATTCTTCCGCTCTACAAGACTCTGGTCCGGCCGCACCTGGAGTATGCTGTCCAGTTCTGGGCACCAGCCCTCAGGAAGGATGTACTGGAAATGGAGTGAGTACAAAGAAGGGCACCAAAGCTAAAAAAGGGACTGGAGGATATTAGTTATGAGCAGACATATGCACAACAAAAATTTTTGTTTCGTCTCATTTCCGTAGATTCGCAAAGATTCGTAATTTCATAAGACGCGAGTTTTCATATTCGGATTTGTAACAGTTTTATTTTTGTTGATACTAAATGATTCGTAATTCTGTCTAATTTATTTTCTTTGATTAAAAATTTGTAATTTTGTTAGATAATAATTTTCGTTTATTCGGTACACAACTCGTAATTTAGTAATTGTTACTTTTATGAGATTGCCTTTTCCGTTGATTCGTAACATTGTTTTGTTTTCGTTGATTCGTGTCTACTACCGTGCTTCGAATGGATTCGTACTTTCGTAAATACACTGCGGTCATTCGCAATCTCGTATTTTTGTTTCGTTTTCAACACGCGGCTATAGCCTCCGCCCCTGTACGCCATTTTGAGAAGGTGACGCTGTATCATGAACATTTTCCACTCTTGCTTCCCTCATGGGGAGAGGAGGAGAAGTATCCATTATTATAATTATTGTTTTTAAACAAATAGATAAAAAATGGTGTATTACACCTTCAAAAATGCAACTGCAAAAAAAAAATCTCAGACAGACAGCACCGCAAGTTATAAAACAAAACAGTGCACACACTGTCCCACAAAAGCATACAAAATTACAATTGCAGGAAATAAAGAATGATAATCCTTGCTTAATTTCTAATAACTCCCAGTCCACTCCCTCAGTCACGAGACCTGACTCAGTCTCCTCCTCAACTGAATTGAAAAAGATTCAGGAATGCATTGTGACACAAAAGAGATAAGCTGATTGGCTAAGATATTAAGTAAGATACATCACTCACTACACTGCCCATTCGAAAGAACGATTCGAGAACACGAAATTACGAACAGACAAAGAAACTAATTTACGGACATACGAATTAAAATACTGACATACGCAATTACGAACATACATATTAAGATACACTTTCTTACACTGTCCATTCAAAAGAACGATTCGAGAACACGAACAAACGAAATTACGAACATACAAAGAAACAAAATTACAAATGAAATACGAACATACGAAATTACGAACAGACAAAGGATTGAAAATACGGAATGCAAATCATTCATTATAGATTCTTTTACTGTTTCGGTGTTTCGAATTTTCATAAGTTTGTCCATTCGTAAGTTCGTATTCTCACATGTTCGTTGTTTTGCTTATTCGTAATTTCTTAATTTTCGGATTTTGGTTCTTTCAGCTATTCGGAAGTTCGAATTGATCCGAATGTACGAATACTAACAAATTCGTACGAAAATCCATTCGTTACGAACCGAATTGCACATGTCTAGTTATGAGGAAAGGTTGTGAGCACTGAACTTACTCTCTCTGGAGAGGAGACGCTTGAGAGGGGATATGATTTCAATTTACAAATACCGTACTGGTGACCCCACAATAGGGATAAAGCTTTTCGCGGAAGGGAGTTTAACAAGACACACATTAAAATTAGAAGAAAAGAGGTTTAACCTTAAACTACGTAGAGGGTTCTTTACTGTAAGAGCAGCAAGGATGTGGAATTCCCTTCCACAGGTGGTGGTCTCAGCGGGGAGCATCGATAGTTTCAATAAACTATTAGATAAGCACCTGAACGACCACAACATACAGGGATATACAATTTAACACTGACATATAATCACACACATAGGTTGGACTTGATGGACTTGTGTCTTTTTTCAACCTCACCTACTAAGTATATGTAACATCAAAACAGCATCTCAGATGTCAACACACTATATTTATTTCTATACGCTCACTTTATTTCTAATATTACTGTGAAATTCAAGATGTAGCTGGGTGTAGTAATATGTCCGCTGCCGCTTCCTCTGACTGCTTGTGTTCGGTCAGATTAGCAAACCTGATAGTGGTGGAACGCATTCACAGCTGACGGAATGTCACTTCCGTTACCTAATATGACGGGTCGCCGTTTCTGACACAACACAGGAGCAAAGGAGCTCTGGTGTAAAACTCCCGACGTTGTTCGGTGCTCGGGAAACCATAGGAGATCATGAGTGTATGCCCTCGTATTGGTGTAAATGGAAATGCTCTTTTGCATACAAATTTCTGTGTATGGGTAATACATTATATGCAGATGCAAAAGAGCACGAGTGTTTACACAAGTACAAGCAATTCCAGCCATGAACTCCTATTGGCGGCTGTATGCACCACCTGCAGATCCCCAGCCACAGGAACCAGATGTGAGTTTAAGGCCCCTTTCAAACGCCAAGCCAGCTCGGATCCGCCTGTCCCTTTTTCAGGCGGATCCGAGTGGGCCATCCATTGACTCCTATGGGGAGACGGATGTCAGCGGAGATGAGTCCGCTGACACTCATCTGCCATCCGATCCGCTAAAATCAGAAGTATGGCGATACATTCGCCATCCGTCTTGGCGGATCGAATAAGATTGGATGAGACCTCTCCATAGGAATCAGCGGCGCTCTGACAGGTCCCTCCCCGCTCAGTGAGCAGAGATGGACCTGTCATCTGCCAGCTCAGCAGAGATCAACGGATCAACGGAGTGATCTCCTGCTGAGCTGGCGGACTCCGCTGAGCGGATCCGCCTCGTGTGAATGAGGCCTTACACTGAAGCTTATTTGTAACTGCAGAAAATCTGTGTTCATATATGCTATATACTTTATTTTATGCAACCTTATTTATTAGTTTATTATGTATTCTGATTTCTGATTTATATTTTTCTTTACATGAAGGAATTTTTTATTCACAGTTGAGTATGTGTCATTTTCTGTTGTTTATTTAAAAAAAAAAAACAATTTAACAAGTCAAGAATTCAACTTGAATGAATTTTTTAATTCATAACATAATGTAACTACCAAAGAGGTATACTTGTAACCCTTCCAGTCTGCCAATGTTCAGTGTATGTATAATCAAATCATTGGCATACCTAATCTTCAATAAATTGATATGTTCTATTTGTAGTATCAATGCGCCACACCTAATGAAGGGGTTAAGCAGCTACAAAAGTGTTTTAGTGCAGTGAAATAAAGTTCCCTTCTTGATGTAAAGACCTGTTGTGCTCTTTTTACCAAAGAAATGTAGCAGACTACATTTTGGCATAAATATATGAAGATAGATCATTTATTTGCAAAATTTTATAAGACGAAACTTAAAAAAAGAAAAAAATTTTTTTAAGATTTTGTCTCTTTTTTTATAAAGCAAAAAAAAACAAAAAAAAAACCCAGTGGTGAATGAATACCACCTAAAGAAAGCTCTCTCTTTCTCAAAAAAATAATAACAATTTCACAGTGCTGTGACTGAGAAATTGTCATTCAAAGCGTGACAGTGCTGAAAACTGAAAAACGGTCTGGGCATGAAGGGGGTGCAACAGTCTAGTCTTGAAGTGGTTAAATATAAACATCCATTTTTGGTGTCAAAATTACAATGGTCCACTAAGTTCATATTTTTGGAAAAAAAATGTAAAATGCATTTATAATTATTTTCAGAGGAGCCTGCAGACATTTAGGCTACTTTCACACAGGCGCTATAGCACTAAAAATAGCGCCTGTAAAGTACCTCTCCTGTCACTACAGCGTAAAAGCCTGAGTGCTTTCACACTGGAGCGGTGCGCTTGCAGGACGTTAAAAAAAGTCCTGCAAGCAGCATCTTTGAGGCGCTGTAGGAGCGGTGTATACACCGCTCCTACAGCGCCCTGCCCATTGAAATCGGTGGGAATGGCCGCCGAAGGCCTGCAAAGCGCTGCAGCGCTTTACAGGCGCTAATAACCCTTTATTCATCTGCTAGCGGGGGTTAAAAGCACCCGCTAGCGGCCGAAAAGCACCTCTAAAACGATGATAAAGCGATGCTAAAACTAGCGACACTAGCTGGGACACCAAGAGAGGGTCTCGAAGACTGAAAAAGCTGAGACAGGTAGTGGGTCCAGGGGGGTAGAGGGAGTCTGGAAGAGGGAGCAAGCTCGGGGTGCTAAAGAATACTATTTAGAGGCAGGAGTGGCCCTGTGCAGTGAGGTGCTGCACCTAAGGCTGGGTGAGCCTCAAGAACCCATGGTCTGGGAGATCAGTGCTAATAGCAGCAGTGCTGCTGACAAGAGGGTCAGGTGGCTCATGTATTTCCAGTGATTGTGTTTTTGCTGATGCTGAAAAAATAGGATTTTTATAACAGCTTACCTGTAAAATCCTTTTCTTGGAGTACATCACGGGACACAGAGCGACATAGTCATTACTAATGGGTTATATAGATACCTTCAGGTGCTGGCACTGGCAACTTCCAAAACCGGAAGTACCCTCCCCTATATAAGCCCCTCCCATCCGGGAGCACCTCAGTTTTGTAGCAAAGCAATAAGTGTCCCTAAAGAGGGGTGGGAGCTCTGTGTCCCGTGATGTACTCCAAGAAAAGGATTTTACAGGTAAGCTGTTAAAAAAATCCTATTTTCTTTCTCGTACATCACAGGACACAGAGCGACATAGTCATTACTAATGGGATGTCCTAAAGCAATGCCCAATGAGGGGGGGATACACCATACATAAGCTGAGCGCTATCAGACATGAGGATCTTTTGCGGCCTGCAACACACTGCGCCCAAAGGCGACATCCTCCTGACTTCTAACGTCCACCTGGTAGAACCTAGTAAACGTGTGTACTGAAGACCATGTTGCGGCCTTACAGATTTGAGCCAGGGAGGCCTGGTGATGCGCTGCCCATGAAGTTCCAACTGCTCTCGTGGAGTGCGCTCTAACTTTGAACGGAGGCGGTCTCCTTCTCAAGCCATAGGCTTGCATTATGACCTGTCGAATCCACTTGGCTAAAGTAGATTTTGACGCTGCCTGACCCTTTCTGGGGCCTTCCGGCAGAATAAACAAAGTATCCGTTCTGCGAATCTGAGCAGTGGCTTTTAGATAAGCTTTAACTGCTCTTACTACATCCAAAGAATGTAATAACTTTTCCTCTACCGAGCTAGGTTTGGGGAAAAAGGAAGGAAGAACCACATCTTGGTTCAAATGGAACCTCGATACCACCTTAGGAAGAAAGGCTGGATGAGGACGTAATACTACTCTGTCCTTATGGACAACCAGATATGGCTCCTTACAGGATAAGGCGGCTAATTCCGATACTCTTTTAGCCGAACAAATGGCTACTAAGAAAATCAATTTCCTGGTGAGAAGAACCCAGGAAATGTGCCGCAATGGTTCAAATGGTTGTTTCTGTAGAACCGACAGAACCAGGTTTAAGTCCAATGGACATATGGGAATACTAACCGGAGGGCTAATACGCCTCACTCCTTGTATGAAAGCTTTGACTAATGAATGCAAAGCCAAGGGCCTTTGAGAAAATATTGACAAGGCCGTCTGACCCTTGATAGTACTCAAGGCAAGCTTCCTATGTACAGCCCACTGTAGGAAGTCCAGACTCCTACCTATTACGTACTTATGTGGATGCCATTTCTTGGCCTCACACCACGCGATGTACGCCTTCCAGATTCTATAGTAGATCTGCCTGGATACCGGCTTCCTGGCATTGATCATGGTAGATACCACAGGATTAGAGAGCCCTCTCTTTTTTAGAATGTGGGCTTCAATAGCCAGGCCGTCAAACCTAGGGCTGGTAAGGAAGGGTGGTATATCGGTCCTTGCGAAAGCAGGTCCGGACGACGTGGGAGAGTCCAAGGACTCCCCACTGACATTTTACAATCTCCGCGTACCATGCTCTTTGGGGCCACGCTGGAGCCACCAGAATCACTGGTTTCTTTTCTACCCTGATTCTGCGGAGTAATCGAGGTAACAATTGTGGCGGTGGGAATGCATATATCAGCTTGAACTGATCCCAAGGGAACACTAGGGCATCCGAGCCGCAAACTAGGGGATCCCTTGTCCGAGAGACAAACCTGTCCACCTTTGCGTTGAATCTGGATGCTAGAAGATCTACATCCGGTGTTCCCCACCGCTGACATATTGTCCAGAAAACCTCGGGGTGAAGGGACCATTCCTCTGGGCATAATTGCTGGCGACTTAGAAAGTCCGCCTTCCAATTCTCCACTCCTGGAATGAATACCGCAGATATGGCTGGGACATATCTTTCTGCCCATTTCAGGATGTAATTTACTTCCCTCTGGGCTGCACGACTCCTGGTGCCCCCCTGATGATTGATATATGCCACTGCTGTGGCATTGTCTGATTGAATTCTGACAGAGGACCCTTGGAGTTTGGATGTCCATACTACTAGGGCATACCGGGCTGCTCGTATCTCTAAGAGATTGATGGGCAGGGCCTTTTCTGCATCCGACCATCTGCCCTGGAGAGACCATTGCTCCAGTACTGCTCCCCAGCCTATAAGGCTGGCATCTGTAGAGACCACCTTCCAAGAAATCGGACTGAAGGATTTCCCTTTTTCCAGATTCTGGGGAACCAACCACCAACGGAGGCTCTTGCGAACGGAAGGGGACAAGGACATTGTAAGTCTAGGGCCTGAACTTTTTTGTTCCAGGCTGACAGTATGGCCCCTTGCAAATTCCTTGAATGGAATTGACCGTATTGTACTGCTTCGAATGATGCCACCATTTTTCCCAGCAGCCTCATGCACAGGCGTATAGACGGCTGTCTTTTTTTTTTTTTGTACCCACTAAGTGGATCAAATCTTTCAAAGACAACACCTTTCCTCGAGGCAAGAATATTTTTCTCTGGACTGAATCCAACCTTAGCCCCAAGTATTCCAGACTTTTGACTGGTTTTTAGGGCTGACTTGTCTCGGTTGATAATCCAACCGTGAGATTCCAGATACTTGATTGTCTTGTGAATGACCACGTCTAGTTTTTTCACTGAGTGGTCTATCAGCAACAAGTCATCTAGACATGCCATTATCGTTACACCTTGTGTTCTTAGATTGGCCAATAAAGGGCCAGAATTTTTGTAAACACTCGTGGTGCTGTGGCCAGACCGAAGGGTAAGGCTCTGAACTGAAAATGGCGCCCTTCTACTGCAAAGCGTAGAAATTTTTGGTGGACTGGAAAGATGGGAATGTGCAAATAAGCATCTTTGATGTCGATCACGGCTAACCAATCCTCCCCTTGTAGGGCAGTGGCCACCGATCGGATCGACTCCATCGGAAAGTCCTGATATACAGGAATTTGTTTAGCCCTTTTAGAATTAATATGGGCCTCCCGTCCCCGTTTGCTTCGGGACTGTAAAGAGGTTTGAGTAAAACCCGAACCCCCATTCTTCCAGGGGAACCTCCATAATTACTCCTTGGAGCAATAGTTGTTCTAGTGCCAACAGGAGGGACTCTCTCTTCTGGGGATCCCTTGGCACGTTTGACCTCAAAAATGGGAAGGAGGAGAGTCTTTTAACTCCAATCTGTATCCCAAACATACTGCGGAGAGCACCTATCTGTTTTGATCGTGTCCCGCCAGGTCTCTTGCGAACAACTGGAGTTCTCCCCCACCCGACTGAGTGGGGGCAACCCTTCAATGAATTTAACTTTGGGGGAGGTTTTGTACCTCCCCTGACCCAGGGTTTCTCATTACCCTGCGATTGTCCCTGTTTTTTACCCCCGGGAATTGACCGAGGAGGCCGTCGGAACTGTTACACAGCCGATGCCCCAGGGACTGGAGAAGCAGGCCTCTTAAAGAGGGACCTCTAACTCTGTTTTTAACCGGCAAGAGTGTATTTTTACCGCTGGAAATTTTCTGGATATATTTGTCCAGGTCTTCCCTGAATAAGCGTTCACCATGAAATGGGACGCTAACCAGCCATTCTTTACAGGGAGCTTCAGCAGACCAGTTTTTGAGCCATAGAAGCCTACGCATATGTACTACAGACAGCGTAAGGCGGGAGGCCTGATGGATTGAATCCTTTATGGCGTCAACCGCAAAGCCTAAGGCTCTAGGTAGATCAGCTAGGGCAAGGGCCTGCTGATCTGTCAAGTCCCTCAAGACCTGTTTCAACTGATCCTTCACTGCTTAGCAGACCCCACTGCTGGTTGTGTCACCAAGCTTGCTGTAGAAAGAAGCAGACTTTCATAAGGACTCCAATCTTTTATCTATTGGGTTCTTGAACATTTGGACATTATCCACTGGACATGTCAGTGATTTATACACACAAGAGTTGGCTGCGTCCACTGTAGGGACCTTCCATTTTTTGATGAACTTATCCTCCATAGGATAGACCACCGGAAATCTCTTGGGGGGAATAAATATTTTCTCAGGATGTTCCCAATCCTGGTAAATGAGCCCTTTCAGTAAAGGGTGAAGTGGAAAGGAACAGACAGTCTGGGGGCTTCTAGCGACCCCAACGAGGATACAGTAGTGGTTGATGGTTCCGCAAGGTGCATTTTTAAATGCTGATCGGACCATGTTAGTCAGAGACTGAACCCATAATCTTTCAGCTTGAGATGCTGAGAAAAGGTTCCCCCACTGTTGATTCCTCTATAACAGAATCAACCTCATCCTGATCCCCTTCAGGCAGGTCGATCCCTGTATGGGACTGTTGCTCTGCTAACAGGCACTCTGAAGGAGGAGATGGAGATCGGGCGTGCTTTCCCTGACAGGGAGGCAGCGATCAATGTTGACAATCTCTCTCTAATCCTCCCAGAGCTGAGGAAAAAAACTCTTCTGTTACATACACAGGAGCAGGTGAACTGAGGACAGCCACAGTACCAAGTACCCCTGCGGGGTCTCTACGGTCACTTACCTCTGAACTTCAGGGGAGACTGGTGCAGCAGAAGCATGCCCAAGATCCTCAGAGCCCGATGAGACCCCCTTCGCTTCCTGGAAGATTCAGTTCCGGAGCTTCTGGACGGCATATTCCTAAGCCTAAAGCTGAGGTATTCCAGCCGTAATACACCACTTTTACTGAGAATAGTCTAGCACAATTGCTGCTATATAACAGTTGGTGTCTACTAAAGTGCCTTTCTAGGGGATGCCTGCATCAACCGCCTCTGTGTGCCTTTATACTGTTGCTAGCTCTGTCTGTGCACTTCAATAGCCAGCTATGATTGTGCTTTAAAACACGCTGGACGCCCGCACATGCGCAGTAGCGCCGCGGCGCACACCGAGCGTCATCCACCCGCTCCGCCCCTTTTTCCAGATCGCCTCTATATATAGAGGCGCGTGCACGCGCTCGCGCGCGGGCACGTGCGCCTTCGGCGCCTTTTTTGAAAAAAATAAGGAGCTAGATGGGAGCCAGGGTCCCTGCCGCAGGGCCCGGGGATGGATGAGCGCAGCAACAGGGCAGAGGAGACAGCTTCCCAGCAGAGAGCTTACCAACTGCCTGGATTTGATTTTGGAAGAAAAAAAAATCCACATTACAAGAAAAAGAACCATAGCGGCCTCTAGTATCTAACACAGGTACCGCGGTCTTACACATTTTTTTTTTTCTTGCCTACTATTAAAATTTTTACATTTTCTCAGTAGTAACAGGCATACACAGAATATTAGCGGGAATACCTTAGGTAACAGGCAGAAAGACAAAATAGGCTTGGGGGTCCCTCAATAGAACCAAGTTCCCGAGGGCCCCCACTTACCTTTTCCTCGCCGCAGGACTTTGTTTGGTCCACAGAAGCCCAAACTTCACCTATCACGGCAGGCATTGTAATT
Organism: Rana muscosa; assembly: GCA_029206835.1. Classification (NCBI taxonomy): domain Eukaryota; kingdom Metazoa; phylum Chordata; class Amphibia; order Anura; family Ranidae; genus Rana; species Rana muscosa. Next base: position 96,309,708 of record CM055126.1, read on the forward strand.
AAACCTTCAGGGACCGGGTTCCCAAGGATTCCACTCCCCTGGACCTGTATAGCACCCTGCACAGAAAACATCTTGGTCGTGGGTATGACCAGAGCTCTGGATCCCAGGGTCCAGCCCTCCTAAGAGAGGCAAAACCTTGCTCTTCTCTTGCAAGGCCCGGGTACCGACCGTTTAGCTATGAAGCTTTTTTGGTGGGATCCGGAACAGCTTACTGAGGCCCAAAAGAACCTGTACGCAAGCTCAGTGAAAAACACATGTTACTTCTTGGCCAACACCTTAGACACTGGCAAAAAACTGAGGTGCTCCCGGATGGGAGGGGCTTATATAGGGGAGGGTACTTCCGGTTTTGGAAGTTGCCAGTGCCAGCACCTGAAGGTATCTATATAACCCATTAGTAATGACTATGTCGCTCTGTGTCCCGTGATGTACGAGAAAGAAATCCCCTGTGTGGGGAAACTTTGTTGGGACTTTGTTTGGACTGACATGTCTCACTCTACCACTCTGAGTCTAATCACCCCATATCACAATAGATACAGTAACAGTTAGTGAGCGTTGTCACCCCAGGACAGGAAATGAGTCACTGTCAGGAAAACCAGGTAAAAAAAAGAAACTAGCATGTAAAAATAAATCTAATGCAGGCACTTCATCTATTCTAATGCTTGGATGGCTGCAATAAATGACATTTCTGATCTTGGGTTTGGATACACTTTACCTGCTTCCTTTGGCACTTGCAGGATCATCAGAACTGTGGCTATGGGAAAGAAAGCTGAGAAGCTGAAAGACAAGGCACTGAAAGAAAATGAGAATGACTCCCAAAGTGCAGGTACTACATTGAACCCCTTAAAGTGGTTGTAAACCTTTGTGTTTTAAAAAAATTAAATATCAAATATGTCTATACTTACCTTCTCTGTACAATAGTTTTGCAGAGCAGCCCGATCCTGTTCTTCTGGAGTCCACTGCCGGCGCTCCAAGCCCCTTCTCTTCATCAGGTGCCCCCAGGGAAAGCCGCTTTCGCTGGGGGCACCCATGGGAGCTCGCACCTGAGTCCCTCTGCTGTGTCCATTGTCACAGACAGTGGGAATCGGCCCTGCCCCCCGATCCCATGTTACATGATATGATTGACAGCAGCTGGCGTTCATAATGGGCACAGAAGGTTATTTACCCTAATGCAAAGAATACATTGAGGTAAAAAACCTTCTACCTTTAGAATTACTTTAAAGTAGATCTAATCTACTATGCAAAAGTGTTTTTTATGATTCAGTTTATGTTTCTATTAATTGTTTTATAGGATAATAAACATCTATTTTATAGAATTCCAGTAAAGTGAAGATCGCTATACACAATCTTTTAGTTGAAAGACACACAGCATTTGAAATGTTAAATGTTTTAGTAAAAAGGTAGAGTACAGCTTAGAGGTACTTAAGTATTATTCGGGGGGGGGGGGCATAAACAGAAATCACAGGGCTCCATAGAAAAAAAATGTATGGATCTTCCCAAAAGAAAAACGCTCTTGTGTTTTTCTACACAATTTCTACACAGTTTTTCTATTACAAGGCTATAATTGCCATTGGAGGTGAGAAGGGCTGAAAATAATGTGGCAGTGAAAATGAGGTTAGTAGAGATTTCTGTTGAGATATTGTTTTAAAAAGACTCATGCACTGGTCAATGTATTAACTATGTGTACAAGACTTTTTTTACAAAATAATAAGTGAAATAAAGACTATATGTACAGTATATTGTGTGATACTTATGTGATTAGTGTATATATTGTGGAACTGCTGCAACCACTCTAAAGGCCCATTCACACGATCTGACTTTTTGACAACAATTGTCCGATGGACCTGTTTTAGCAGACAATCCGACCGTGTGTATGCTCCATCGGACAAATGTTTTGTGTTTTTCATCGGACAAATGTTCGCTGTGAAAACAGACACACTTTCTGGCAACAAATGTCCGATGGAGCAAAATCTGATCGTGTGTACACAAGTCCATTGGACTAAAGTCCAAAGTACAGACACCCATGCTCAGAACCAATGCTAAATATCAGACAACAATAGCAGAAGTTGCCCAAAGGGTGGCGGTAAAGAGCAGAAAAACCACGTGATTTGGTGAAAGTTGGCTGAAAAGTCCTACCGTGTTTATGCATACCAAGTTCAGGGACAACGCCCTTCGGACCAAAATCCAGGGAAAAGTCAGATGGAAGTCCGATCGTGTGTATGAGGCTTTAGTGTGCTCTCACACTAACCACAGTTAAACCACAGTTAAAATGTAAATAAATGGTGCACTGTTCCTTTAAATTAAAATATAACTCAAACAAATCAAACAACCATAATGTGATATGCTTCTCCAGTGCTCCTATAATCAACAATATTCCTGTGCTGCATGAAATCACAATCTTAGCCCTGGTTCACACTGGTGCGATTTGACATGCGATTTGACATGTCAAATCGCATGTCAAATCGGCGAAATTTGCCGCAAATTGTGGGCAATTGCATTGTCCTAATCGGTGCGACGCCGCATCTGCGGCGCTGCTCTGATTTCAAAAAGTCATTTCTGTACTACTTTTTGCGATTTCAGCCGCGATTTACATTGACATCTGACTGCCAGCGGGAGTGAAATCGTGCGAGTTCAGCTGAACTCGCAGGCTTCACTCCCGCAGCCCCAGTGTGAACATGGGCTTATGAAGTAAATAAAATACAAACAATAGCGATAAAAGAATGTGTTAAATCCCAGTGATTTGAAACAGAAAAGTCCTTGAGATGCGTGTTAACGTTTAAATACGTTCACCATTCACATAGTTCACAATTATTACCATGTCACCAATCTTCCGAGAAGTGTGCTCAAAAGGGTATTGTGCTGTAATCCTCAGTGCTTCCACTCCACTTCTTAGTGAAATGCCTGCTCACCTTTATATAAGACCTACATTAAATAGGTCATAAGCACTTTTTGAGAGTGATCTGCATGATTACGCCTCCAGCTCTTAGCCGCTACTTCATGAGATTGCAGGCCACACTCGCCCAGACCAAAACTTCCCCAGATACAACTACTTAAATAAACACCTGAAACATTTTATTTGGCAAAAACTTGGCTGCGACACCTTTATTGGTTTTTCACAAATAATTTTCCATAAATCTTTATTACCAATCAAAACTTCATAAATATTCAAATAACATTTCTACCTGCTCAGTTATTAGAACTCGAGCAGTAGCACAACTTCAAATATAAATAACAGTCCCCCCTGGAACCAGGGTGATTCACCACATAAAAGTGATCGCGACTCGGGCGGGAGGGAGGGAGCTCAAATCTTCTTTGCTGTCCGCCGGAAAGAGGAAGAACCCTGCACCTGCTGGCCCTTTTATAGCCAATCCCTATAATTCCAGAAAATTCCCTGAACCCCCATTGGCTCTTCCTGACTAGCTGTAATCTAGCCCCTTAAAGGGGCAGGCTCCTGACTAAACTAAACTACTGCTGCCAATCTAACCTAATTTTTTATTAATTTGGGCTAGGGAGGCCGCAATCTCAGGAAAGTGGCCCCATAATGTGACCCCTTTATTCATGAGATTGCAGGCCACACCCACCCAGACCAAAACTTCCCCAGATACAACTACTTAAATAAACACCTGAAACATTTTATTTGGCAAAAACTTGGCTGCGACACCTTTATTGGTTTTTCACAAATAATTTTCCATAAATCTTTATTACCAATCAAAACTTCATAAATATTCAAATAACATTTCTACCTGCTCAGTTATTAGAACTCGAGCAGTAGCACAACTTCAAATATAAATAACAGTCCCCACACGCCGGTCTTGAGCATCAAGACCGGCCCACCCCAAGCGTCGCGGCCTTCTCAATCATGTTCTGCAAACCCACATTAAAGATATCATTACCCACTTCGGATAAGTGAACGCCATCCAGTCTGTATAGACCTGGATAACCCCCTTCCAAGTCCACATGCCGATACGACTATCCCCCCACCTGGGGCATGAACTTTTCAAGAGCCCTATTGACTCTTTTCCTCATTTTTTCCATAACCCTCCTCTGTGCAGAGGAGAGCCATGAAAGACGAGGAACCACCTCAGAAAAAACTAACGTTGTACCTGGGAAAGTCGTACTTAAGTGATGCAAGTCTTGCTTGATCATGAACAGCAAGTCTAATGTTTTAACGTTTCTCAAATCATTACCTCCCAAGTGAATTATCAGGATAGATGGCAACGGCCATAGGTGACACAACCTAGATAAATGAAAGTTCAGTTGAAACCACTGAAGGCCTCTTATACCTTTCCAAAACAACCAAAAAGAGTCCAGGTGCAGAGACAAATTCGATGAATAGCTGCGTTGAGCCGCTCTTTTTTGAGCCCAATAAATAAATGAGTGCCCCATAATCCAAACTGTGTGTTGGGTACCTAAAATGAAACAAACAAATTAGGACGAACATATAACTTAAAACATTTCGACTTCCACTTCCCCATTGCTTTAATATCCGATTCCGGGACACCCGATCGAGCCGCCTCCGAGGCTGCGCCAATCCGAAAGGAGTGGGAGGAAAACCTGAAATGACTTAATCCCATGCTACCCAAACTCTTCTTTAGGACTGCATCGAATTGGTACTTCGTCAGGGGCAACAAATTAACGTGAGTGAGAAAAAATCCCCCCCCGGGAGGCCTAAGTCCCATGAATTGCTTAACTAAGGCTACTGGGCACATGAAAACATCATCGTGCTCCCTTAGATGAACCCATCTGCCCTTGCCACATTGATCCGTTTTGGAATGCTGCAGCCACACATGAACACCCGATCAAATCGAATTCCAGAACCACCCTGCTTGCTTCCCGGAACTAATTCCGAGATACGGAACGCCCCCAAAAAAGGCAAGAACAAAGGCTGTCCTAAATAATAAAGTAAATAAAGTAAGAGGAAAAACAGACAACTGAAGTAATTCTGCAAAAGCCACTGAGAATGTCAAGAGAGATCGGTCTTCTGTCATCTGTGACGAAAGTCAATCTCTTGTACCCCTTCAGCGCCTGTTTTACAGAAAAATAAAAAGTACAAGGTCTCAGACCTAAGAAACGGAAGAAAAATGACATGCCGGCCAACATTTTTGTCACATGACTATGTGAAAATTGCTGCCACATTAAACTGGACAGAAAAGCCAAAATAGCACCCTCAGAAGGTCAATTAAACTGAAAACCTTCAGTACTGGCAAAGGCTATCCAGCTGCTCCAAGCTGCAGAGTAACTTGACCAAGTCTAAGGAGCCCCTAACAGCATCTGTCACAGCACTCAGATCATCTCCCACAAATAGGCCGGGCACAGGATGCCAACTGAGTCCGCCTCCGGAAGCAAACTACGAAAACGCTCCACCTGAAAACGAGATAGAGAATGTTTTTCAATATCCCCGGAGTATACCTAGCCTTCAACCAGATGTTAAATTTGAGGCATCTGAAGACCACCTGACGCAAGATTTTGATTACCAACCAAGAACTAGACGAGAGACAATTCACTGCATATAACACACCTTTGTTATCAGTTTCCACCAAGATGAGCCTATTAGCAAACTCTGAGCCCCACAACTCCAGTGCCACTAAAATTGGAAACAACTCTAGCAATACCACATTCTTGGTAGCTCCTGATCTAACCCAGGACTCCGGCCAAGCCGCACAGCACCAATGCAATCTCCAGATGGCTCCAAAACCTTTGGAGCCAGCCGCATCTGTAAACAGACAAAAATCCTGTGCCACAACAAATTCGGCCTGAAACAAGGACTTACCATTATAACAATCAAGAAAGCTAGACCAAACCATCAAATCCTCTTTAATAGGGGTAGCTATCCTAACATGATCCAAGGGAGATTTCGAGCCCGAAATAACCAGGTAAAGCCAACGTGAAAAATTCCTGCCAACAGGCATGATTCTGCACGCAAATGCCAGAACACCCAAGAGTGACTACATTTCTTTCAAAAGTATCTTCTTTTGCAACACCGTCGCGATCAACCATTTTATTTTATTCAATTTTTCCGCTGGCAAACGGAATTCCATACTGCGGGTATCTATCTCAATGCCCAAAAATTCCAACAAAGTGCTGGGCCAGCAAGTTTTTTCCTCCGCCAACGGGACGCCAAATTCAAGAGACATAGCTTGAAATTATAGCAACAAGTCTGAACATAAACTAGAGTCTGCTGGACCAACAAATAAGAAATCTAAATAGTGCACTGTACTATCAAACCCGGACCGAATGCCAAGTACCCAGTGAAGGAATGTGGAAACTGTTTCAAAGTATGAGCAAGACAACGAACACCCCATTGGGAGATACATGTCAAAAAAGTACTGTCCCTCAAAATAAAAACCCAAGGAATTAAAGGCCTCCGGGGAAACGGGCAAGAGCCGAAAAGCTGATTTTATGTCAGCCTTCGCCAACAACGCCCCCGGGCCAAACAACCTGATCTTACCAATCGCTTCCTCAAACATAGCATAAGACATGGAACATAGGTTCCTATCAATATCATCAATCAATGAATCACCTTTAGGAAAGGATAGATGGTGTATAATATGAAATTCATTAGGTTCCCGTTTGGGCACTACTCCCAATGGGGAAATCCGAAAATTACAAAAAGGGGGGTGCTCAAAAGGGCCCCGCAATCCTTAGTTCCTTACATAACTTATCCCTTACCAAAATATGCTGTGCCTGGCTAGAACCTGCAGCTGCATTTCTCTTAAAACATTTTTGCCGCTGGGTGCGTCCCCGCACAGATGGAACATTTCTGTATTTGCAAGAATTATTCCAGCGGCATTGACTATCATTAAATGCAAAACAGCAGCCTTTTCTAAAGGCCGCCGTGGAAGTGTTAACAGTGAGTTGCCTAGGTGCTACTTGCTTCTGCGGAAATATCAAATTGAGCCACAGGCCCACATCTTTCATACCCCACCTAAGTGACGGGTGAATGGACAATTTCTGACAAAAGGATTCGTCATAATATAACCAACCCAGGCCACCAAAATTTTTGTAGGCTTCTAGGATATGAACAAATGTTGGAAAAGTCCCCCACACCGCTCTGGGTGCTTTTCCGCCATTATACCAGAATAAATACAAAAAAGGCTTGCAGCCAATTGTTTAAATGACCTAGGGATCACCCTGCGCCTTTCCTCCTCACTTCTCTCCTCACCCCTCTTGTCAGCTCTGACCATGAAATCCTTATGAGCAGGCAGAAGGGAGAGAATGTCTACATAAATTTTGGCTTTAATATTTGCATTTAAATGATATCCTAAAGGGGACATCTCACAAGGCATAACATCTTTCATATATGTCTCAGGTACATGGATTTTAGCATGCACAGCTGTCTGTAATGAGGGGCTAACCTGACTGACTGTAAAACACTAACAGTACTTTTTTCTTGTTGAGGATAAACTGACAGGAAGATTAGACAACACAGGAGTATGAGAGGAAACAGAAGGGTTAACAGACAGAGAGACCAGGGAAGCTGAAGACACAGCAGGAGCTGACACTTTGGACAGTGATTGAATTAAAGAAGACAGTGAACCTACCAAACCAGATACACATGTAATTGAGTCAACTCACCACCTGCTGGAGCCTGTAACACCTGCAACCTGTGGAGTCTGCACACCTAGCACCTGTTGGGGCATCTCTGCATGCTGAGTGCCTTGCTGCGATGATACACGCTGCTGCCTGGGAGACTGCTGCACAAGCTGTCTCCCCCTTGTGTCCTGTGCAGCCTGCTGGAGCTGGCCACGCCGTCCGCTTCTTCCTGCTGGCGACTGCGAACAAGTCTGCCTCTTCTGACCTCCGCGGCGGCACCGTGATGTCACGCCGCCGCCATCTTCCCTTGGCTTCCCTTGAGGCACACGAGTCTCTTCAGCTTCTTCCGCAGCCCGTCCTTCTCGCTCTGGAGGCGCGCTTCTCCTTGCTCTTGCAGGCGGTGCGGGCACAGGAACACCCCGCCCTGTATCTGTGTCCTCCATCAGCTCGCCGCCCACTGCCAAGCCTCCTCCCTCTTGCTCCATAAGCAGTGCCTCCTCCTCCGGAGCTGACGCCATGCAATGTCTCAGCCATGCCTCTCCTCCTGAGCTGCCTGCATTCTCCAACAGCTGCATCACCAGAGCTTCCATCAGGTAAGAGAAACGTCTTCACAGCTCGAGCTCAAATCTTCTTTGCTGTCCGCCGGAAAGAGGAAGAACCCTGCACCTGCTGGCCCTTTTATAGCCAATCCCTATAATTCCAGAAAATTCCCTGAACCCCCATTGGCTCTTCCTGACTAGCTGTAATCTAGCCCCTTAAAGGGGCAGGCTCCTGACTAAACTAAACTACTGCTGCCAATCTAACCTAATTTTTTATTAATTTGGGCTAGGGAGGCCGCAATCTCAGGAAAGTGGCCCCATAATGTGACCCCTTTATTCATTTGCTGGGTCCCTTTAAGAGACCTTTCCTCACTGTCTCTGCTGTAGTCATGGCTCAAAAAAGGAATGGGAAGATACTTATAGCGCACCCCATGTACAATTAATACCCGTCTTATTACGTCTCACTATGCACTTACATAAATAAAATCACATTGAGCAGATGCCATCCAAAAATATGGAGTTTCTCACAAAAACATCCAGTTTGCGCATGACCGGAAGTGACGTCACCGGCTCTACCCGACGCGTTGAGCAGAACCATGAAATGTAATGTTTGTGATAACAAGCTGCACTGTGTGCGGATTTTCTTTACAGATCTGTGTCCAGCATCATGTATTAAATAAGGCACGGTAAAATAGGAGATTTATAGCATGCCAGACAAGGTGAACCAGTGCTAAAAAGGGAATTTATAGCTCTGTGTACAGAGTGCAGTGTGGAAATATAAAATATACAACAAAAGCTAAACAATGAGGTAGTGCAGAATAGGGAAAGTACAGCATGGTGTGTGGAATGATTTGGTGTGGGATAGGGAACAAACAGCATAGTATTTGCCATAAGGCATTGCTGAATAGGGATCAAACAGCATGATATACAAAATGAAGCGGTGCAGGACAGGGAACGCAAAGCGTGGCATACAGAATGAGGTAGTGGGGAAAGGGAACGTACAGCAAAGTACATGGTAGGAGGCGTTGCAGAATAGGAAACATGCAGCATGGTATACAGAATGAAGTACTACAGAATAAGGAAAGTATAGCATGTTATATTGAATTATGCACTGTGGAATAGTGGACTAGTGGAACATATAGCCTGGCAAATGGAATAGGGTGGTGATGCATAGGGATTGTACAACATTGCAGGTGAAATGATGGGTTGCAGAATAGGGAATGTACAACATTGCAAATGAAATGAGATTGAGATTGTGCAGAGCAGGGAATGTACAACATTACATACAAACTGAGGTACATAATAGGCAATGTACATTGCATGCCAAATGTCTGGTGAAGCAAAGGGAACATACTGTACATCAGAGTGAGACAGTAAAGAATAGTTATAAAGCACCCTACATCTGCTGCTGCTGCTCAGGTGACAACACTGCACCCAGGTCAGGGGGTACGCCTTGCCCTCTTCCACCCATTTGACAACATTGCACCCAGGCAGATGAACCTGCTGCACCCCCCCTGTCCCAGCCCTGATTATAACTTTACATTCCTCAGCTTCATTGGCTGCAGGAGTGTACATTACACTGCCACAAATAAGGCCTATTGAACCCTGTACCGACTTGTACCCACAAGGCCTCTGAAGACTACAGACTGGTATTTGTTTTTGTTTTCTTTGGTCTTTTCTTTACTTCTTAGGCCTCATGCCCACTGACGTTTTTACAGCTGCGTTTTTTACAGCTTAAAAACGCCTGTCCATGTTATTGTAAATTTATTTTTTTATTTTTTTTTGAAAAAAAAACACAAACAAAAAAAAAAAACGTCAGAGCTAAAAAACGCGACCGCGCGTTAGTGAGCGTATTTGCGCGTTTTTGCGCGTTAGTGCGCGTTTGTGCGCGTTTTTGCAAGTTTTTTGACGCTCGCGTTTTTTTCTGCCTAACTCCGACGCTGAGGAACGCACTGGTCCTGGTTTTTTTTTACAGCTTAAAAACGTCTATGCTATTTGCAGCTCAAAAACGTCTAGGTGGGCATGAAGCTATAGACTAACATGGACAGGCGTTTTTAAGCTGTAAAAAACGCTCAAAAACGCGGCTGTAAAAACGTCCGTGGGCATGAGGCCTTATTCTTTGTTTAAGCCTTTTTAATTTTATGCTGTTTTCTAGCAGCGCATTTAATCAATTGTCCCAGAACTGCGACGGAGCTGTCTCGGACTACCTACGAAGGTGGCAGGACAGGCTCACACTGACATCATCTCTGATGCAGCCAATCACAGTGCTGCAAAAACAGACTGATGGGCATCCATTTCCTATCTGTCTATTGGATCGGATGGCAGTCGGTTGTGTAAAAGGAAAAGCGGTCTGTTTACATCAGACCGCTCATAGAGGAGAGTTGGCTGTGTCTGTGTCCACTCTGCATAAGCAGAGCGGATATAGACCAGACATCCACCTGCTTAGCGAGGATCAGATTACCTGCTGAGCAGGCGGACTCCAACGGAGCCCACCCTGTGTGTAAGGGGCCTTAAGCCGTGTACACACAGGCCGAATGTTGGGAGACATTTGCCGGTTCCAAAAAAAAAAACATCCGGCATTCGACCCGTGTGTGTCGGTCTATCGAACGAGGATGCTGGAGAACCAGCAGATGACTGATTCCCAATCAGCACTCTCAGCCAATGGCCGAGAGCACTGATCGGAGTGTTCTGGCTGGGGGGCCGTCAGAACACAATAGCTCAGTGGAGGTAGATCGTTGTACTTACTTTGCATAGTGAGTACAACGGCTCCGATCGGAGCTGACAGTTTTTTTTCCCGTTCAACCCAGTGGGTTGTATGGAAAAAACCTATCGTGTGTACCAGGCTTAACCCATATGAAGTGTTCTCATGGTTATCTTGTTTTTAAGTGATTAGGCTAAACAAGAGATCTGCCATTTGCTTGATATTACTAGAATGTTTCTGGGCTTGGCTGACAAAGTACCGTCCTGCTATATAACAATGCTAAATACTTTGTAATGTGTTTTTTATGTATTTTTTGTTTAAGGTGTTGGTCCCCAAGACAAAACATCACTGTCAGCTGGTAAGAAGAGTGCAGTTTTTTTATGCTTCTCAGTATTTTATTACTAGTTCTGGGTAGTGAACAGAGGTAATTTGGGATTAAGTGTTATGAATAATACCTACGTTAAAACGTATGTGTAATCCCAATCACTAAAAACTCATGTAAGCCATAATATGTTAAAGGTACAGTATTTCATACCAACACAGATTGCACATGCATAGTCAATGAATGTGGACTATGAATGTGGTCCTTGTTGTTGTCAGTGTTGTTCTTGTTATCATTTAAAGGCCTCCACCTTTACTATGTAAACCTGCAAGGAGCTGCATAGTGTTTGCAGAAAATTAGTCCCCATTACATGGAGAAGAGTTGTACACCTCTGGATGGCTGGGGTGCTGCCATATTACATAGTTAGGCAGGTTAAAAAGGTCTTATCTAATTCAACCAATCATTGCAAGTCCATCTAGTTCAAACCAATGTGTTTGGATCAGCCTTAGGAATGAATACAGAGTGCTAAGCATGCAAAGTAGGAGCTTGACACTGCCTGGACATTTTTCTGCAAAGGCTATGTGGCACTGGACAGAGCCACACAATGGAGAACTCAGGCTGAAGATATGGGGTATGGGAAGCGTAAAGCACAAATTCTCCTTCTTAATTGGAAACTCTCTACCCCTCCTATTCTGTCTGCTTGGAATGCCACTATTAGCAATTTACCTATATATAAAGTAAGATATGCAGTAGAAACTGCCCAAAGAAATTCCATAAATTATGGAATGCTTAAATTAATTTACATGGCCATTAACTGAAGTTTCGCAACTGGTTATGAACCCCAAATCCCTCCTTACCGTCTGTGTGTCTATCCTAAGATATACTCAACTTATTCTCTTTCTATTCCTCCCTTTCCCCTTCCATTCCTACCTCCTCCCTTTTGGATCTTTCTAACCCTAAAAGTGAAGTTGCATATAAAAATTAGAACTGCTGACTTGATTTGCCAGAGCTGTCATCCTCATTCCTGGGTTCACTACCTGGAGACTCATTGACCTAAAATAAGTATGATTCCAGTGAAGACCTAATTCCTAATCTGTGTGCTTGTGTCAGATCACAGGTAGTGATGAAGTATGGTTCATGCTGAACCATGTACAGCCCAAACCCTCGGGAAGCTGTCTCATGATAGCAAGCCATTGGCCCAATTGGCCATGTGGCCATATTAAAGTCAGTTATGTCACCAGCATCCTTGCTACTTTGTTATAAACAGCAATGGGGCACGAAATTCGCCAGTTGCAGCTGAATGGGTCGGCAGCCTGCTATCATTTGACAGCTTACAATGGGTTCAGCCCGAATCTTAGTTCATCACTAGTCACAGGCTTTGGTTTCCTTCGATGGTCTACAGCCTCAAAGGTATCAGGTAAGTAATGTTCTTTTCAATGTAACCTAATATTTTGAATATCTACTAGTTTCTCATTAATTAAGTAAGCATCGTACCAGGTTATTGTGGGTTTAGAGGACAACCAAGCTTTAGCCAGGGCAGCTGTTGCATTATACAGAGGTGATTACTTGCCCTTAAAGTGGTTGTAAACCTCATGCCGTGTACACACGATCATTTTTCCCGTCGGGAAAAATTACATTTTTTCCTTTGGACGAGAAAAACGATCGTCTGTGGGCTTTTTGCCGTTTTTCCCGATGGGAAAAACGGCATTAATCACGATGAGAAAAATTAGAACATGTTCTAAATTTTCTCATCGTTTTTTCCATCATTTTTTTCCGCGGCAGTTTTCCCATAGGGAGACACTGCCGCGGAGCCCACAGACGGTCGTTTTTCTCGACAAAGAAAAAAATGACGGGAAAAACGGTCGTGTGTGGGGGAAAATGCCGTTCCCTCGTTTTTCATTTTATTTCATGTCGTGATTCACGGCGGTGTTTTCACCGCCGTGAATCACGATCGTGTGTACGCGGCATAAGACATGAGATATGAACAAAGCATATCCCTCTATAGTGTGTATTTGTCTCAATTAAGAGGACTAAGTTGTATTTCTGTATGCTGCTTCATTCCTCTGCTATCAGCATGAATCACTTCTGACATGTTTTCTAGGGATGAGCTCGGTGTTCGATTCGAACGCATGTCCAACTCCAACGCCGAAACCAGAACTTTGTGGGCCGTTCGCGCCAAATTCGTGTGACGCGAATGGCCCACAATGCACTGCACCATCGCACTGCATTGCCGGCGCTGTGATTGGCCAAGCATGCACTGTGACCCCGCATGCTTGGCCAATCACAGCACCGGCAGCGAGGAGAGCCATAATTGGCCACAGGCAGGATGCCTGTGGCCAATTATAGCTCAGGGGGTTTAGTACACGCCCCACACTATATGAGCCTGCCAGCGCGGCGGCCTTGTGTAATGTGTTCCGGCGTGCAGGGAAAGAGCTAGATAGGCAGGGACAGTGTGTTCTTTTCTCAGGCATCTGCAGGAGTTTGTGGGTGTTGTGTGCCTCCAGCACAGTATACACCTGTATCTACCCTTTATTGCTGTTCTCTAAGCTAGATAGGCAGGGACAGTGTGTTCTTTTCTCAGGCATCTGCAGGAGTTAGTGGGTGTTGTGTGCCTCCAGCACAGTATACAGCTGTATCTACCCTTTATTGCTGTTCTCTAAGCTAAATAGGCAGGGACAGTGTGTTCTTTTCTCAGGCATCTGCAGGAGTTAGTGGGTGTTGTGTTCCTCCAGCACAGTATACACCTGTATCTACCCTTTATTGCTGTTCTCTAAGCTAGATAGGCAGGGACAGTGTGTTCTTTTCTCAGGCATCTGCAGGAGTTAGTGGGTGTTGTGTGCCCCAGCACAGTATACACCTGTATCTACACTTTATTGCTGTTCTCTAACACAGGCATCTGCAGGAGTTAGTGGGTGTTGTGTGCCCCAGCACAGTATACACCTGTATCTACCCGTTATTGCTGTTCTCTAATACAGGCATCTGCAGGAGTTAGTGGGTGTTGTGTGCCTCCAGCACAGCACAGTATACACCTGTATCTACCCTTTTTTGCTGGTGTTCTCTAATCAAGGCATCTGCAGGAGTTAGTGGGTGTTGTGTGCCTCCAGCACAGCACAGTATACACCTGTATCTACCCTTTATTGCTGGTGTTCTCTAATAAAGGCATCTGCAGGAGTTAGTGGGTGTTGTGTGCCTCCAGCACAGCACAGTATACACCTGTATCTACCCTTTATTGCTGGTGTTCTCTAATACAGGCATCTGCAGGAGTTAGTGGGTGTTGTGTGCCTCCAGCACAATATACACTACCCAATTGCTGGTTTTCCCATCTCCCTGCAAGCCATTACTATGTCTGGAAGGCCAACAAGGAGAGGCAGACAGTCATGAGCCAATAAAAGAGGGCAAGCAGGCTCTGTGTCTAGAGACAACAGTGCTGGTCGTAGACGCAGTGCATCGTCATCAGCACGTGGCCATGGGACACGCTTGTCCTTATTTTTGGCAGCTGGATGCGTTGAGCCGCATCATGCCGAAGACTTGGTAGAGTGGATGACCAAGCCCTCCTCATCCTCTCTCACTTAGGCTCAGGGTACTGGCAAAGCAGCTGCCAAAGCGTCCTCTTCCCTCGTATCAATGTCATCATCAGTCATTCCTTCCCTAGACCCACCATGTCCTCCTGAGGAGTCCCCCGAACGGTTTGAGCACAGTGTTGGGTACATGCTCCAGGAGGATGCCCAGCGTTTTGAAGGGTCTGATGATGATGCCCAGCTAGAGGAAGGCAGTAGCGTGAGCGCAGAGAGAGGGGATGCTCAAGAAGGACAGCAATCTGGCAGTCATGTTCCAGCAGCTGCAGCATACTGCCAGATTGGCTCCAGTGATGAGGAGGGAGGGGATGATGAGGTCACTGACTCCACGTGGGTGCCTGATAGGAGAGAGGAGGGGGAGAAGGAGGAGGAGGAGGAGGAGGAGGCACATCTCCAACGAGGCAGGATGCCCTCCGGGGGCCAGCGTAAGGGCAGCATAACCGACTGAATCACACCGCAGAGCTCCGCCTGTGCAGAGCGCTGCCTCTGCCCGTTATTCCAAAAGTTCTTTGGTGTGGGCCTTTTTTGAGTTGAGTGCATCAGATCGCACCGCTGCTATTTGCAACATATGTCTCAAGCGTATCTCGCGTGGCCAAAACATCAACCGCTTGGGCACCACATGCTTGACCAGACATATGTTGACCTGCCATGCAGCTCGTTGGCAAGCGTACCTTAAAGACCCACACCAAAGAACAAAGCGGACCTCTCCTTGCTCCTCATCAGCTGGGATCTCCAACCCCACTATACCTTCAGTCCTCTCTGAAACCTGCACTGAGAGGAATGAAGGTGTAGAATTAGGTGTGTCATAGCCAATTAGTTGCGGGCACTCTGCTAGCAGTACACCGACGTCCGATTGTAGCAGGCAAATTTCCCTGCCCCAGCTACTGGACCGTCGAAAGAAGTTCACTCCCAGCCATCCACACGCCCAGCGATTGAATGCTAGCTTGGCTAAATTGCTAGCACTTCAACTGCTGCCTTTTCAGTTGGTAGACTCGGCCCCCTTCCGTGAGTTTGTGCAATGTGCGGTTCCTCAGTGGCAGATTCCCAAACGCCACTTTTTCTCACGGAAGGCGATTCCGGCTCTCTACCGGCATGTGGAAATAATGTCCATGCCTCGCTGGACAGGGCGGTCAGCGGTAAGGTGCATATTACCACTGACACATGGTCCAGCAGGCATGGACAGGGACGTTACTGTTGCGTAACTCCAAAGTCTGCTGGGGAATCCCTGAAGCTGAGGAAGTACTGACTTATCCAAGGCAACCTGTTACCCCCCCAGTAACTGGACGACACACAGTTCTGGGAGTAAATCAACACTTTATTTTGCCCCAGCTGGCTTTTTATATCATTTCCCATGCAAGGGGTTTCTTAACTCATTTTCCAGGGGCATTCCCTTCAACAACTAACAGATGACATGGATTTAATTACCTGGAACTATTTCTAACAACGGGGGATGCGTGAGACGTTTGTCTCCGCATATTTACCCATAACAATGAAACCGTGCCAGACACATTACTAGGAGTGTAATTACATCCCGTAGCAGATAATAGGTGGTCATTAACACACTGACAATAGATGAATGGAACGCTACCTCAGACCCCCAATTAACCCAATTTACTTATTCAGACATCAGTAGACATTCTGTCTCTACATTTCCTGGAATGAATCTTTGCTGTCACCGTTGAAGTGATCCAAACCATTTCTCAGTTTCAGTATTGTGCGCTGTTTTCCGTGGTGTGGGCCTGGGACCGGGTGGTAACGGGGTAGATCTCGTTGGTAACCGGGGCTGATGCAAAAGCAGAAGTCAACTGGCCGAGATCGTTCCCCAGCAGGACATCAGCGGGAAGCTCCTGGATCAACCCCACCTTAATTATTCCGGAGCCGGCACCCCAGTTCAGGTGTACTCTTGCCGTGGGTAGCCTGTGTACTGCTCCCCCTGCAACCCGCACGGCTACGGAACTCCCGGTGTGGTCGGCCTCTGGAACCAGGTGTCATTTGACCAGTGTGAGGGTGGCGCCGGAATCTCGTAGACCTTGCGCAGTCTTCCCGTTCAGCTGTACTGACTGGCGATGGTGTTGCCTGTTGTCGGTAGCCGCCTGTACTGGGTCAGCCTAATGTAGGATACTCCAGTGTTCCTCCAATTCTTCCGCTCTGCGGTTGACCGGGGCCGCTTCCGTGTGATAGCAATGAGCGGCAGCCCGTGCTGGAGGGGGTGGCCCTGGTCGGATCCATGCAGCTTGGTCCTGGTTCTGAGTGCAGTCTCTCTGATAGTGCCCAAATTGCTTGCATGAATGGCACTGCACTCCCTTGCGCCCGAGGTATCGATTTGCAGGGGGGTTAGGGATTAGCCCGGGTCGTTGTGTAGCTGGGGGCCCTGGGTTATGGTTCAGTGGTCTGGTGCTTGGTCGGAAGCTAGTCTGTGATGGCCGGTGGGCATCTTGATATTCATCAGCTTGCCTGGCCGCTTCCGAGAGAGTGGTAGGTTTGCGATCCCTTACCCACTCCTGTACCTCTGGGTTTAGTCCATTAAAGAATTGCTCCAGTAAAATCAGCTGGGTGATCGCGTCTGCTGTGGTTGCCTGACTGGCTTGCAGCCAAGCTAGGGCTGCCCTCTGCATTCGGCAAGCCCATTCGGTGTGGGAGTCCTTCTCCTGTTTCTTTGTGCCACGGAAGCATCTCCTGTATGCTTCTAGGGTGATGGCATACCTTGCCAAAATAACTTCCTTTACCCGGCTATAGCTTGCGATTTCCTCCTCTGGCACGGCTCTGTAGGCTTCTGCTGCACAGCCTGACAGCTTACCAGCTAAGATCCGTACCCAGTCTGTCTGGGGTACTTGGTACAGATTGCATTGCCATTCAAAATCCTGCAGGAAGCTATCGATCTCTTCCTCTGCTTCCACAAACTTTTTAAAGGCATCATGGGGTACTTTTAGTTTTGTCTCTGGTGCCGGTGTAGTCGTTAGCAGTCTCTCAGAGGCACGCTGTTCTGCTAGCCGGAGTTGGGTCTCCCGTTCTTCTCTCGCCGTGATAAAGGCATCCACTTGGGCTAACGTTGCCTGTACCAGCTCGGTGGAGGGGTTTTCTCCATAAAATGCTAGCCTGCGTTTCACTTCTTGGTCAAACTCGGTCTCCATGGCTTCTGTAGCCATACTGTGTGCCCGATCTCCCTCGGTCAGTTCTGCAATCAACTCGGCTTTGGTTTTATTGCTGGCGATCTTCGCTCTTGCTTCCAGCAAATCCTTTAACGTTGCTCGTTTTAATCCAGCATAGTTTGTCTCCATTCACACTTTCATTCGTGTAACCGAATTTGCATGAACGCTGCTTCCTCTTGCTGCAAGGCTTTAATCCCACCGCTGCCAACCAGTGTTGCGGAACTCCAAAGTCTGCTGGGAAATCCCTGAAGCTGAGGAAGTACTGACTTATCCAAGGCAACCTGTTACCCCCCCAGTAACTGGACGACACACAGTTCTGGGAGCAAATCAACACTTTATTTTGCCCCAGCTGGCTTTTTATATCATTTCCCATGCAAGGGGTTTCTTAACTCATTTTCCAGGGGCATTCCCTTCAACAACTAACAGATGACAGGGATTTAATTACCTGGAACTATTTCTAACAACGGGGGATGCGTGAGACGTTTGTCTCCGCATATTTACCCATAACAATGAAACCGTGCCAGACACATTACTAGGAGTGTAATTACATCCCGTAGCAGATAATAGGTGGTCATTAACACACTGACAATAGATGAATGGAACGCTACCTCAGACCCCCAATTAACCCAATTTACTTATTCAGACATCAGTAGACATTCTGTCTCTACATTTCCTGGAATGAATCTTTGCTGTCACCGTTGAAGTGATCCAAACCATTTCTCAGTTTCAGTATTTTGCTACAGTTACCTTTCTTTCACGGCCCATTGGGTCACTCTTTTGGCAGCTGGGAAGGATGCAGGACAAGGTGCAGTAGTGTTGGAGGTTGTTCCGCTGCCACGCCTCCAAAATGCTACTACTGGTTGTGACACACCTCTCTCCTCCACCCCCTTCTCTTCTTCTTCCTCCATGGCCTCTTCCTGTGCTTTGTCCTCGGAACCAGCGGTGCTCCGTAGGCATTCAAGGGGCTACGCAAGTACGCAGGCAAAAAGATGCCATGCCGTGCTTGCGCTTGTGTAATTGGGGGACAGGAGCCACACTGGGGCAGAGGTTCTGTCAGCTCTGCAGGGGCAGGCCGAGAGGTGGTAGACGCCACGCCAGCTTAAGCCAGGAATGGTGGTTTGCGACAATGGCACCAACCTCCTCTCCGCCCTCCGACAGGGACAACTGACCCATGTGCCCTGTGTGGCTCACGTCCTTAACCTGGTGGTGCAGCGGTTCTTGGGCAGGTACCCGTGTGTAACGACAGGGGTTAACGTAGTTTAGATATATTCCATTTCCGAACACACAGCAGCTACCAGACACTCCACAATCAGGCGACCGCTTCCCATAGGAATAATCCTTCCAGATATACAAGACAAACACTCTGTATGAAGTTTTCAGCAGGTCTGAACTTCTTTATTGACAAACTTCAAGTTTTATACACACAGAGAGGAGGTTCTTACATTCCTCATTTTCCTCTGACAATACACCTTTGACCAGACCTAATTTACATGAGCTAATTAACTACAGCTGATGACTCAGACACATGACCTTTAGGCTAGCCTCACTGTCTTTTAAACTACAGTACCCAGTATCAAAGGACTTCACACAATAGTTACATAATGAGCTCCCAATACACATCTGACAGTTCTTTGCAGACAACAGGTGGGTTTATTAGCTAATCCCTTTACATCTTAAATGACTATGCATAACCTTTATGTTCCTCAGACTGTCTGTCTTCTAGTTTATAATACCTATAATTACAGACTTAATTACCATAAGCCATAATAGACAATAGAATGCAATCACACCCTACCCCATCACAGCAATTAGTACACAGCAGCCAACACACAATATATACAATGTATATACAGCATTGAATCTGACTAGCACAGATCATAGTGGGGTTCTCATTCACCCTGTGCCCAAAGTGACCCCTGTCACACCGGGCTTACAGGATGTCCTGAGGCAGGCCAGAAAAGTCTGTGTGCATTTCCGCAGATCATATAATGCCAGTGCTCGGCTGGCTGAGCTGCAAAAGGAGTTGAACCTGCCCAAGAACCACCTTATATGTGACATGCCCACCAGGTGGAACTCAGCGTTGGCCATGCTGCAGCGGCTGCACATGCAGCAGAGGGCCATCAATGAGTAATTGTGCGACTACGGCACCAGGACAGGGTCAGGGGAGCTCAGGTTTTTTTCACCACGCCAGTGGGGCATGATCAGGGATGCATGCACTGTCCTGGCACCATTTGAGGAGGCCACGAGGATGGTGAGCAGTGACAGTGCATGCATCAGTGACACTGTACCTCTTGTCCACCTGTTGGAGCATACACTGCCTGGAATAATGGACAGGGCACTTGAGGCAGAACAGAGGCAGGAAGAGGAGGACTTCCTTGCCTCTCAAGGCCCCCTTTACCCAAACAGTGTTCCTTCTGTCCCACCCATCACACAGGAAGAGGACGAGGAGGAGGATTGTGTCAGCATGGAGTTGGAGCATGGCACTCAGCATCAACAGCAGCAGTCTTTTAGGGATGATTTACAGTCCCAAGAAACCCGTGGACTTGTACGTGGCTGGGAGGAGGTGGCTGCGGATCATGTCGTCCTTAGTGACCCAGAGGACTCCGGACCGAATGCCTCAGCTAACCTACGCTGCATGGCCTCCCTGATCCTGCAAAGTCTGCGGAAGGATCCTCGTATTCTTTGGATCAAGGAGAGGGACCATTACTGGCTGGCCACTCTCCTTGATCCACGGTACAAGGGTAAGGTTGCGGACCTTATCTTACCGTCGCAGAGGGAGCAGAGGATGAGACATCTCCGGGAGGCCTTGCAGAAAGGTCTGTGCAATGCGTTCCCAAAGACTGGGAGGTTACAAACTCCTGGTCCTGGACAACGAGTTGCTGAGGCTTCGGTCAGTAGCAGAAGGAGCGGTGGAGAAGGTGGCCGTCTGACCGATGCGTTCAGACAATTTTTTAGTCCGCAGCCCCAAGGTATGATCGGTTCCAGCAACAATCGCCAGCGTCTGATATACATGGTGCAGGAATACCTAGGGGCAAGGTCAGACTTGGACACCTTTCTCACCGAAAATCCTCTGGCTTACTGGGTCTTGAGGATAGATCACTGGCCAGAGCTTGCACAGTATGCAATTGAGCTACTGGCCTGTCCTGCATCCAGCGTTCTTTCAGAACGCACATTCAGTGCTGCTGGAGGCTTTGTCACGGATCACAGGGTGCGCCTATCCACCGACTCGGTTGATCGACTGACCTTCATAAAGATAAACCAGTCTTGGATCACCACCAGCTACCAAGCACCTGAAGCTGATGTAACAGAATAATTTATTTTGAAATGTCACATCCCTTCAAGACTGCCTATGCTGATGCTGAGTGACTGTCCTGTTATGTTGACTGACTATTCTCTTCCTCCTCAATGATCCGATTCCTGATGATAGCTTGGAAGAACATTTTTGTTTCTGGTTGCCGCCACCAGTGGCTAAGGCCCAATTTTTCAGCCCCTGTTTAACAGGGGCATGTAATTACAATTTTTTATGCAATGCTTTGCAGCAGGGCTCATTCCTGCACTCCAATTAGAGTATCTGGGAGAGGTTGCAGTGTTGTGGCACCAGCACCAGTACCTAAGGCCCAATTTTTTAGCCCCTGTTTAACAGGGGCGTGTAATTACAATTTTTTTATTTTTTTTTTATATATTTTATTTTTATTCAATTTTGTCATTTAACAAAAACAAGAGAAAAATATTTTACAGCATTCTTTCCTATACAATAGGAGAATAATTTGACAAAAAGTTTATTTCCATCCTTCTTACTACCGGAACCCAACTAACCCAATCCCTATAATAATCAGTTTCCCTCAACCCCCGCCCTCCCCCTCCTCTCCCCGTGTCACCCCTCCCTGGAGAGGGGGTCAGGGAGAGAAAAAGAGCGAGAGCGAGAGAGAGGGAAAAGTAAAAAAAAATAAAAAAAAAGGAGGGGGGGGGGGGAGAAAGTCTATTGTCAATCTTATTGAAAAGTAAGTTTCCCTTTTTAATTAAACTATGTAACTATATAACTACATAGCTCCCATTATAAATGTCTTTATTTTACTACTACTCATGCAGCCAGTAATTTCTTCCCAGTTTCAGAGTTCTTAAATCTGATCCAACTCAACCAGGTTTGTTTATATTGGTTTTCTTTATTCTTAGCTGAGAGGACAAGGTCCTCCATAGCTTCTATTTCAAGAATCCTATTTAACCACTCCGAAATTGATGGGGGTCGAGATTCTCTCCAATGCAATGGGATCCCTGCTTTAGCTGCATTAATCATATGACATATTACTGATCTTCTATAAGTTTGAACGGGAATCTTTGAACAATGAAGGAGGAGAAATGCAGGGTCATCAGGTATTAATAAGTCCGTTATGTCTTGTATAATTTTTTGAATATCAAGCCAGTATTGCCTTATTTTCCTACAAGACCAAAATATATGTACCAACGATACGCTTTCTTCTCCACATCTCCAACACTTGTCTAAGTTTTCATTTGAAAATTTATTCAGTCGTGCGGGGGTGTAATACCACTGTGTCAAAAGTTTATAATTAGACTTCTGAGTCTTGCTACTTACTGAAGAATTAAACGTCAGGTAAATAATTTGTTTGCGTTGCATCGGGGTGAAAGTTCTCTTAAGATTCTCAGTTCTCCCACTTACTAAAGCATGGCATCGAATAGTCCTCGATGGGATTATTTAACAATTTATACATCTTAGAGATCCCATGTAATAACGGTTCTTTCTCATTACAGTATGATTCGAAAATTGTTAATTGACGTTGGAAATTTATAGAGGGTCCCAAAGATCTCATGAAGTGACTAATTTGGAGGGCTTGCCAAAAGTTAATTTCAAATAAACCTCCTATTTGAGTCAATGTTTCAACCGTTGGCCATGTTTCAGATTTAAGGAAGTGTGAGACTTGGAATATTCCCTTATCTTTAAGATTTTGAAATGCTCCATCTTCCATACCTGGAGTAAAGCTTGGGTTTCCCAAGATAGGGTATAGAGGTGTTTGTCTTGATGAAAACTTAGGTGCTTGGCAGATCTTTGCTGTAATCCTTAATGTCGTTCCAATTAGGGGGTGTTTCTTTAGAGAAATTGGCAAATGCATAAAGCACCATGGGGCTCTACCTAGAGGGATGGGACTCATCTGCTGTTCCAGGTCTACCCATCTCTTAAGGTCAGTATGTCTGCACCAATCTACTAATCTCAGTAGGTGAACGGCACGATAATATTTTGTTACATCAGGTACGGCCAAAGCTCTTAGGCAAGGTCAAAAGATCACGTTTAATCCTAGGCCGTTTCCCTGCCCAAATGAATTTCATAAAAAGTGCACGTACCTGGTGTAAGAAAGCCTTGGGAATCGTAATTGGCAGTGCCTGAAGTAAATATAGAATTTTTGGGAGAATGGACATTTTTATAATATTAATACGGCCAAACCATGAGTGGAGACCATGTTGCCATTTATCCAAGAGTGATTGAATTAAAATATATACCGGAGGAAAGTTTACCTTAAAAATATATTTTTCCTTTGCAGGTATATTTATACCCAGATACTTAAGTGACTTTCCGCACTTAAAACCAAAATTTAACTGGATAGTAGACTTGTGCACAACGGAAAAATTCGTTCCGTTTCGGTTCGTTTCTTTCCGGTCCTGTTGATTCGTAATCATTCGTAATTTTGCTAGACGGGATTTTTCGTGTTCGGACTCATTCGTATTTTTGCAAGCGACATTTTTCGTTGAATTTTTTGTTGCTTTATAATTCGTACTTTCGGTAGAGTACGTTGTTTTTCGTTGATTCTGGACACAACTCCTACTTTCGTAACTTTTTTTGGGTTCGTACTTTCGGTAGAGTACGTTGTTTTTCGTTGATTCTGGACACAACTCCTACTTTCGTAACTTTTTTTGGGTTCGTTGATTCGTAATTTTCCGTGTCTCTCTCACAACGACGCTGCCTATTATGCCTAATGTGCTTCGAATGGATTTGTACTTTTCTAAATACATTGCGGTTATTTGTAACGATTCGAAATCTCGTATTTTACTTTCGTTTTTAACATGCGGCTATAGGCTCCGCCCCTGTACACCATTTTGAGAGGGTTCAGCACGGTGAGGGAGAAGCAGAGAGCAGAGCAGAGTGAGTGTTATTGTGCTTCGAATAGATTCGAAATCTCGTATTTTACTTTCGTTTTTTACATGCGGCTATAACCTCCGCCCCTGTACACCATTTTGAGAGGGAGTTCAGCACGGTGTGGGAGAAGCAGAGAGCAGAGCAGAGTGAGTGTTATTGTGCTTCGTATGGATTCGTACATTCGTAACTTTTTCATAACGAATTATGCCGAAGACATTCGGGCATTCGCTATTTGCGGTATAATTTATTTCGGATTCGGGCTTATTCGTAATTGCTTTGTTCGGAAATTCGAATGCTTCCGAATGTCCGAAAGTTGCTAAATTCGGACGAATTTCAATTCGTTACGAAACGAATTGCACAAGCCTACTGGATAGTATTTCGTAATTGCGGCGACATAGCCACACTCATAGCTTCTGATTTACTATGATTTATTTTTAAGTTGGATAAAGAGCTGTAATTCTCAATTTCACGTACTAAGTTAGGTAGAGAGGTGTGTGGATGTGACATAGAGAACATTAGGTCATCCGCATAAGCAGAAATCTTATACTGGCCCTTTCCTACCTGTAATCCCCGTATGTCTGAATTTTGGCGAATTTTATTTAATAGGGGTTCTAATGACAAAGCAAAAAGTAGGGGAGATAGGGGGCATCCCTTGCGGGTACCATTCGAGACTCTGAAAGGCCTTGACAAGACCCCATTAACCCTTACCGTAGCTTGGGGGATCGTATAGACACCTGTAATCCAGCCGATCATACGCTCCCCCAGACCCACCTGTTTCAGTACCTCAAAAAGGAACCGCCAACTAACCCTATCAAATGCTTTTTCAGCATCAGTGTTCAAAAACACACAAGGTGTATTTGTCTTATTAGCATAATGGACCAAATTAAGTACCTTTGTTGTATTGTCCCTCCCCTCCCTTGTGGGGACAAAACCTACTTGATCCAAGTCTATTATATAAGAGAGCCATGGTTGAAGTCTAGTCGCCAATATTTTAGTAAAAAGTTTTAAATCCACGTTAAGTAATGAGATGGGTCTGTAACTCCCACATTCCGCTGGGTCTTTCCCCTCTTTGGGGACAACAGTAATATGGGCACTAAGCGTATCCCGGGGGAAAGTGGAAGTCAGGCCTACCGCATTAAAAATCTTTGTCAACTGGTTACTCAGTATCTCAGAGAATTCTTTATAATAATTTATGCTAAAGCCATCGGGGCCAGGGGATTTTCCATGTTTAACTCTTTTTAATGTCTCATTCAGTTCTTCAACAGAGATAGGTTTTTCTAAATTTCGACGAGTTGGGGAAGGTAACCTAGTAAGACCGTTTGATGAGAGATATTCTTCTATTAAAGGAATTAGGGTAGGGCTTTGTGTCAGGTTATAAAGGGTAGAATAATATTCCCCAAAGGTCTGGGCAATATCATCTGGTTTTTGTATTAATTGTCCCTCTCTTCCTTTTATTTGTGGTATATACGTTGATCTACTTTTTTCTTTGAGTTTCCCTGCTAGCAGCCTGCCACATTTATCTCCCAATTCATAATTTGTTTTCTTACCTCGTTGAATTAAGACTTTAGCTTTAAACCGTAAGATATCAGTTAACTGTCTTCTCAGGTGACCTAATTCCCTTCCTACTAAGGAGGTTTGATTGTTTTTATGTTGCATTTCCAATACTTGAATTTGCTCAAGTAGGACCCTGGTCTGATTCTCTCGTTTCTTTTTCAGAATTGATCCATGTTTGATCAAAATCCCTCTAATCACTGTCTTATGTGCCTCCCATACCATACACGGGTCGCTCTCCGGGATATCGTTTATTTGAAAGTATGATATAATTTCTTTAATTACTTCTTCTCTTACTTCCGAATTCTGAAGTAGGCTTTCATTCAATCGCCAATTTCTTTCCCGAGAGTTAGCCGTATTGGAGAGGGAGAGACACAAAGAAATCGAGGCATGGTCAGACCAAGTTATATTTCCGATAGTAGTTTCTAAAATAGATGGTACTAAATAGTGTGGCATCAAAAACATATCTATACGGGAATATACTTGATGAGGGTTAGAGAAAAAGGTATAGTCTCTTTCTTCTGTATGGAAAATCCTCCAGGCATCTATTAATTGTAGTTCATGCATCTTTCGTAATATACTTCTTCTGGTACCTCCTGGGATTGACGAAATCCCCGAGGAGGTATCTATTCTAGGATCTAAAGCGATATTAAAATCACCTCCCAGAATCAGTTTACCCTCTACAAATTTCTCTAAATCCGAAAGAGTTTTCTTAACAAAATTATCTTGGTATGTATTCGGAGCATATAGTGTAGCAAACGTCACTTTCATACTACCAATACAACCCTTAAGGAAGAGAAATCTCCCATTGGGGTCAACCCGTTTATCTACCAGGGTCCAAGGGATCCGATTAGAGATAAGTATAGAGACCCCCTTTGATTTTGCTTGTTGATTTGGTGCATGATAATCACATGGAAAAAATCTATTTTGAAGAAGTGGCAGCCCCCCTTCCCTAAAGTGTGTCTCTTGAATGTATGCTACATCTGTTTCCGATCGCTTCAGGTCATTCAAAAGCATCTTTCTTTTCTCCAGGACATTGAGTCCTTTAACATTCAAGGAAGTAAACTTAGCCTTCTCCATCTCCCTTTCCAAAAAAAAAAGAACCCTAATGACCCCCACCTATTTCCCTCCCACTATACCCTTTAAGCCCCACCGGGGACACACCCTTTACTGAGCCTTGCACAACAAAAAAAAAAAAAGGCTCGATGGGTGTAAACCTAATTGGGGGCTAGGTCCAAGAAGACTGAGGATCTTCGGATTTCCCTCCCCTGCCCCCAGCAGAAAATTCTAATTTTACATTTACATACAGAATCCTTTTTATCCAAATTATCCCAAGAACCCTTTGTGTCCAAAGAACTTCTTCTTAACAAATAAAAACAAAAAAAAAACAACAACAAGAAAAAAGAAATTCCAATTACACCATCCTTTGCTCCTTATCTCCCTATCTCCTCCCACTCTTCTTCCTCATCCTCTCTTTACTAAATATCACATAGAAAAAAAAAAGAAAAAAAAATATTTCCCCCTCCATTCAATCTTTTATTTTCCCCTCCTCCCCCCCAACCTCCTCCTAAACCTCCTATTTCCATCCCCCCCCTATCCCCCACATGAATACCCTACAAGGTTAAACTCTCCCCTTGTATCTCTTATAGGTGTTCATTTATAGTTTGTTTAGCTAATAGCTTATAGCTTGTTTAGGGGGGAGAGAGAAAAAAAAAACACATAAACATATCCCCATAAACATATCAACACAGTTCTCATGAAATAGATAGTTTATACTACTAACTCCCCATTCCCTCCCCACACCCCACGGGTTTACATTCAAGGTGGGAGATGGGGGGGGGTCTGCATGGTCATCTGATTAAGAAGCCAAATATCCCCCAGAAAAAAATAAAATAAAAAAAGGGGATAAAAAAACAGTTATAACTTCCTAAATAAACCATAGGACGGGAAGGAGACATTAGGGAGACAGGGCGGGGGGAAGGGGCACAGAGAGGGCGGTATCTGGACACCGGGGGGGGGGGGGGAGACAGCAGAGGAGTAACCAAACCCCTAGAGGTGGGAACCAAAAAAAGCAAAAAAAAAGGAAATAACCAGGAGCATCGAACAATAAGAGAACAATAATTACAATTTTTGATGCAATACTTTGCAACAGGGCTCATTGCTGTGCTCCAAGTACAGTATCTGTGAGGGGTTGCAGTGTTGTGGCACCAGTGCCTAAGGCCCAATTTTTCTGCCCCTGTTCAACAGGGGCATGTAATTACAATTCTTGATCTAATAATTCACAGCAGGGCCCATTCCTGCGCCCACCAAGAGTAACTGTGAGGGCTTACAGTGTTGTGGCAACACCACCACCACCAAAAGCCCAATTTTTCTGCCCCTGTTCAACAGGGGCATGTAATTACAATTCTTGATCTAATAATTTACAGCAGGGCCCATTCCTGCGCCCACCAAGATTAACTGTGAGGGCTTACAGTGTTGTGGCAACACCACCACCACCACCAAAGGCCCAATTTTTCTTCCCCTCTTCAACAGGGGCATGCAATTACAATTCTTGATCTAATAATTTACAGCAGGGCCCATTCATGCGCCCACCAAGAGTAACTGTGAGGGCCGACAGTGTTGTAGCACCAGCACCACCACCAAAGGCCCAATTTTTCCTACCACTGTTCAACAATGGCATGTAATTACAATTCCTGATATAATAGTTCACAGCAGGGCGTTCCAGCGCCCACCAAGAGTAACTGTGAGGGCTCACAGTGTTGTGGCAACACCAACATCTAAGGGGCAAATTTCAGCAGAGTATATACGGCAGGCCCCCACTTTCAATCATCCAACTTACAAACGACTGCTACTTGCAAACAGAAGGAGACAACAGGAAGTGAGAGGAAATCTACCCCTAGGAAGGGAAATTCTCTCCTGTAAGAGTTAATATGGGAAAAAGGTGTCTCCTCTCTACTGATGCTTTATCACCAATCCTTGTTTCAATAAAAACACCACTTTTCCAAAAACATTTGTCATTGGGACGGAAAGTGAGGTGAAATGTTCTAAACAGGGGCACAGACAGCAAAACAAATGTTACAGGGGTGATAACCCTTCCCTATGTTTTCCAAAAAGCTTAAAAATATATTTTTTAGCTGGAGCTACACTTGAACAATGTACCTGTTCAAAATTACAAACGGATTCTACTTAAGAACAAACCTACAGTCCCTGTCTTGTTTGCACCGCCTGTATACTGCTGTTCAGAGTATATAGGGCCTTTTTTATTTTGGGTGCGGGGTTCCCCTTAATATCCATACAAGACCCAAAGGGGCTGGTAATGGGCTGGGGTAGGGGGGGGGGGGGGTGATGGGGTAGCTATGCCATTTTTCTCAAAGATTTTCATCCATATTGCCAGGACAAGACATGACATTAAAGCTGCAAGCAGTTTTAAATGGCTTTTTTTCCTTTAGAAATGTCATTTTGTGCAGGGACAGTTCTAAACACGGGAAACACGTGGCACTTCACAGGCATACTTTAGACACCCCACTAGGTACAATATTTAAAGGAATATTTCACTTTTTTTTTTCACTCTATGCATCATTAAAGTGGTTGTAAACCCACTTTTAAAAAAAAAAATTTTTTACAACCTGTAAAAGAAAGGCATAATGAGCTATTATGACTAGCATAATAGCTCATTATGTTCCACTTACCTTAGATCGGGGCCCCCGAAGCCGTCCTCGTCCCTCTGTTCAGCCGCAGACATCACTGCGGCGATAGCCGTAATGTTACTTCCGGGTATCGCCGCACCAGCCAATCACAGCGCCGCTCCGGCGCTGTGATTGGCCGGAGCGGCGGAGACGTCACTCTGCGCATGCGCGCGGGAGGCGTCCCACTCGGCTACGCCCAGCGATTGCTGGGAAGTAGCCGAGTTTGTGAATGGGATTAACCCCATGAATGCGCCGTTGTCTACGGCGCGCATGCGCTGTAGACAGTGGCGCTTGTCATTTTTGTAAATATCTCCTAAACCGTGTAGGTTTAGGAGATATTTCTTGCACCTACAGGTAAGCCTTAATCTAGGCTTACCTGTAGGTGCAAGTTGAAAAAGTGGGTTTACAACCATTTTAAAATGACAGCTCCCGAAAAAACGGCCGTTTTTAAAACTTCTTTTTGCATTGATACATGTCCCTTGGGGCAGAACCCGGGTCCCCAAACCCTTTTTAGGACAATAACATGCATATTAGCCGTTATAATTAGCACTTATAATTAGCACTTTAGATTTCAAACATTCGCGTCCATTGTATTTAATAGGGTTCTAACGTTTGCGCGAACTTTCGGTCCGTTCGCAGGTTCTGGTGCGAACCGAACCGGGGGCTGTTCAGCTCATCCCTAATGTTTTCCTGACACAAAGAGAAAAATGGTGACAGGGGAGAGAGCTCCAGCAGATCGACAGCCTCAACTCTGTTCCTGTGTGCTGTGTGTAGCTCTCAGAGCTCTCCTCTATGAGCTCTGCAGAGTAACTTCAGCTCTCTCCGCCCCCTTTTTTCTGAACTCTCAGACAAGCTTTATAAATTCATCACCTTGACCGGCTGTAGAGAAGAAAACACTGTAGATAGACTAATACAACTTATGAAGAGGATTTGTTTCATCTCTGTGTATCACCTGAGGCCAATCACTTTACTGGGTATATGTAAGGTTTTACAACCACTTTAAATCTATTTTCTCAGTCACTTATTAGTGAAGCCAGGATCAGAATGCCCCACCAATACCTGCATTTTAAAATAATCTCAACAATGGCAGGTCCCATTTTTCTACTTTCAGAAGTTCTCTTTAAAGTATACATTTTAACCTGTTCATTCTTGGCAAAGTAACAGGTTCATTTTACATGATGGAATGTATGCAGACTGTACTAAATAAGTAACTGAGTTAAATCTTTAACTGACCAAACTCCTTTCAATCTTATTGTACAGTTTCTATATAGTCCACTTTAGATCTAATGTGAGAGCCTACCTTAATCTTTATTCAATAGGGGCAGCCTTTGGACTACATGGATTTTGGTAGAGCTATAGAGGTATGTACAATAAGATCGTAGCATCTGTAGCCAGTTTTTGAAATGGCTGTGCATGCTGCCTTCCATCTGCTTGCCCCCACTTGACAGCAATTGGGCCTGGCAATGGGCTGTCCATGCCGTGTTCCTCTGTATTAGGAAGTACTGGGTGTTTCTTTGGTGATGTGGTTGTACACATTGACTGTGGTACTGACTGTGCATGTGCCTTTTCCCATTATTAATGGCAAAGTTAAGAGTGGCTCTTTATTTTTTTAACTTTTCAATGTGCGTGAGTATTCTGCAGAAAACAAGGAAGTGTGAGCGGTAATTAAAAATAGGATTGCCTGTAATTATTTTGACACTTTGGTTACAGATGACTACCAGTGCACTGGAAACCTCGAACAAGACTTCACTGAGCTCTGTAGGCGCCTGGGCTATACAGAATTTCCCAGAGTTGTGAACCGACCGCGACTGCCCAGTACACCGACATCTGAGAAAACTGCCTTTGGTAAGCTCTGACTTTACATGCTGGACCTATTCAAAGGGGGTGCAGCAGAATGACCTCCTCTATTGTCTATTGACACACACAGTGCTCAGCTCCCTTCCCGCTCACAGAATTTGATTAACAGCAGCAAAAGTCAATGGCTCCCTTTTCTGCTGAGCCTCCTGTGAGAAGAGGGGAGAGAAGAGCAGTGCTGCAGCAGACAGGCACAGTGCTGGATCGAGAGAGGGCTTAGGTAAGAATTTAAGGTGAGAGGGGAGCTGACATTAAAAGCTTTTTTTTTTTTTTTACCTTAACTACTTCAGCCCCGGAAGATTTGGCTGCTCAATGACCAGGCCATTTTTTGCGATTCGGCACTGTGTCGCTTTAACTGACAATTGCGGGGTCATGCGACGCTGCACCCAAACAAAATTGACGTCCTTTTTTTCCCACAAGTAGAGCTTTCTTTTGGTGGTATTGATCATTTCTGCGTTGTTTTTTTTTCCGCTATAAACAAAAAAAGAGCGACAATTTTGAAAAAAAAAACACAATACTTTGTCCTTTTTTGCTATAATTAATATCCCAATTCGTTTAAAAAAAAAAGCAATTTTTTTCTCAGTTTAGGTCGATATGTATTCTTCTACATATTTTTGGTAATAAAAATTGCAATAAGCGTGTATTGATTGGTTTGCGCAAAAGTTATAGCGTCTACAAAATAGGGGATAGATTTATGGCATTTTATTATAATGTTTTTTTACTAGTAATGGCGGCGATCTGTGATTTTTATCGGGACTGCGACTGGCGGACACATCGGACACTTTTGACACATTTTCGTCCAGTAATCAGTGCTATAAAAATGCCCTGATTACTGTGTAAATGTCACTGGCAGGGAAGGGGTTAACACTAAGGGGCGATCAAGGGGTTAACTGTGTTCCCTGGCTGTGTGTTCTAACTGTGGGCGGAGGGGACTGACAAGAGGAAATGACAGATCGTGGCTTCTAGCTATTAGGAACTCACGATCTGTCTCTCCTCACAGAAGACACACACGTCCCTGTTCTGCCTCTCGTGCCCGCAAACGCTCACAGCCGGCGGTCATCGCGACCGCCGGCACGCCTGCTATCCCGCTTAAAGTGACCGTTGTACAGCTACGACGCTTCGCAGGATCGTGCCGACCTGCCGCAGTATAATGATGGTGGCTGATTGGAAAGTGGTTAATGCAGAGAATGCATTAAAACAAAAAAACATTTGCCTTTAGAACTTTAAAAAGTACCTTCTATTGCTCTCAGCCGCCTCCAAATTCCTTTTTTTCTTATTTGCTGCAGTAATCTGATTACTTGTTTGAGGTTGGCTACGTTCATTCTCAGTGGTCCTACTGTATTTAGGAATGAGCCACCCCCTCTAGCCATAGCAGTCCACACAGCAGCTGTGGGGGTCTGAGAGTAGAAGGGGGGTTATTGTGGAAACTAATGCCGTGTACACACGATCGATTTTCTCGACGGTGAAAACACCGTCGAGAAAATCGACGGGAAAAACGAGGGAACGGCTTGGTTCCCTACACACGGACGTTTTTCCCGACATTTTTTTTCTTGGTCGAGAAAAACGACCGTGTGTGGGCTCCGTGGCAGTGTTTCCCTATGGGAAAACTGCCGCAGAAAAAAAACAACGGGAATCACGACGAGAAAAATTAGAGCATGTTCTAATTTTTCTCGTCGGGATTATTGCCGTTTTTCCCGTCGGGAAAAATGACAAAAAGCCCACACACGGTCGTTTTTCTTGTTAAAATTTTTATTTTATTTTTTTCCAGACGGGAAAAATGATCGTGTGTACGCGGCATAAGTGTAACGATACCCCCACTTAAGAGGGCTGCCTTGTTTGTTTTGGGCCCTGTAGTGCACCGCTGTCAACCCCTGGCAATCTGCTCTAACCTCTTTTGTGGCACAGTTAGTAAAGGGGATGATAGATTCTGCAATCACTCTATGATTCTTTATGACACAATCCCACAGTGAGGCACACAATAATAGTATAGTACAGTAAATGTCACTGACAACCAGTATACTGAACTCTAATATTTTACTTGGAGAAAGAAGGGGGCAATGGGTATACTCAGTACCCTGGGATTTTCAAATACGGTGCTAAATGGAGATTGACAACAAGATCAAATCTTAAAAAGTTTTTTCATTTTATTAACATGAGAAAGACAAAAAATACACAAAATAAAATAACCATCCTTGAAGACGTGTGACTCAATGATCAAGGTGCAATTTGCTAAGTCGCCACTCAATTTAAGATTTGATCTTGTTGTCAATCTCCATTTAGCACTGTATTTGAAAATCCCAGGGTACTGAGTATACCCATTGCCCCCTTCTTTCTCCAATTTCAAATTACATGGGATGTGGTGCCACAAGATTTGACCAAAAGTGCCCCCACTTTCCAACATTGTCTAATATTTTACTGTTAATAAAGATTTGGATAAGAAACAATCATGGAATAACAGTTGCAGAGCCCTGCAATGTAAGTATACTTGTGAAAACAGCAAACATTCAATAATATGGCATACAAGTTATCAGACCCCGCTGCAGCTATCCTCCCTCGTGGACAATATGGCGCCCAGCAATGTCCTATACTACCCAGTCAGGCCTGACTATGATTTGGGTATAGTTCTGTGGAAGAAATATTTGCTAGCAAACACAGTGGTGCACTTTAAGAACAATTTGTAATCCAATAGGGAAAACCGATGATAGATAACTCCAAAATACCAGGGAGACTAAAAACTCAGTTCTGTGGATAGTCTCCCCAGAGTTTTAACTGTAATACTGGATGGCCCTGAATACAGTTTGTAGGCTTAGAAATACTATGGTGCAGTTCTGAGCAGGTCCTCTCTCACCCAACCGGACCAGTCCTTGTCCGTTTCTTCCGTCACTGTGACTCGATTCACAGTATCCACGACCCCGGGTCTTCGGTCCTCCTGGTGACAGTGCTCGACAACCGGATCAGACGTTCAGCGGGTTCCTCGGTGGATCGGAAGGGCTCGTTGGAAAAGCACAAGGCCCAGGCTTCAGGCCTTGTACACGCAGCAGTTCAACACAGGGATCCTCTTGCAGGGAGGGCGGTGTCCAAAGAGAAAGACGCGAGCTCCGCCTCTCCCTTATAAAGTCCACCCCAGCAGTACTAGCGCGGGGCAATGCACTCTGGGTGCCTTAAGGCGTGCTGGGAACTGTAGTCTCTTGGGGTTAAAAAAAAACTATACCCCGCTACATAAGCATGGAAATGGTATGTGCATGTGAAGATAATACATATTTTACTGTATTAAGGATTGCAGAAGTTGCTGTTGACACTTACCCTGTACTCTCTGTGACATTTCCAATCCACAAGAGGTGATGTTAAATGTACAGGAGGAGACTTCAGAATCATTACAAGTACTAATGATTATGTCATAATGTAAACATTTTTTTTTACTATTACCACACCTCTTTCAGCACTTGTTTGCTGTGAAGGTGGAAGGACGGGAGGACTTAGAGTTTAGGAGGTCCTGATATTGACGATGGCAAAGAAGACTGGGGAGCTACTGAGGATGGAGCAGTTAGCTGGAAAATTAAAGCTAAGGGCCTATTCACACTATGTGCAGTTACCTGCTTTTGTCCACAATAGTTTTCTGTGTGTCATGTTCAGACCAGAATGCAGTGTTACACTACATTCCAGAGTGGTGTAATATTATGCAACATGTATAATATCGCACTGCTCTGCTCTGTCACGCTTGTCACTGCGCAGAAGCGCAACACACTATGCTGCTGTGCAGTTACATGTGTAGCAGGTGTCAAATTTAGAGGGGAGAGTGTCTGGGCTATAGATGGCCCAGATACATAGATTTTTGGGATTTATGGACACTTTGGAGTGTGGGAGGTATGAATGGTGTCATGTTCCCTGTGGTCCCTAGGTGGCGCTGTCACCTGGGACCGGGGTTGAACTGCCATTCTAGCGCCGTGCCCTTTGTGTCCTCTTGCGGCAGTAGTACGGCGGGGCGGGGAACCCGCTGTGCCTGCTGGGAGAGGCTATAAGGGGGCGGACATCTTGCGAACGAGGTCCGTTCCCCAGGCACCTTCAGCCTGGGGGCTGCTGCGGTTCGTCTGTGCCCAGGCGCCCTTGGCCTGGGCGCATGGAGTCGAGTTCCATCCCAGGCACCTTCAGCCTGGGATGAGGTACTTTACAAGGAGGCCTGGGGCCCAGTACCTTCGACTGGGTCCCGCAAGGGAGAAGCATTCCTAAGGAGCCCACGGTATTGGGTGCCTGAATCCAGGGTGTAAGGGACCGGAGACGTGACCCTCCCGTAGAGCCGGTGCAGCATTTGGCCGGTGCCGGTGTGGGCCTCTGGTGACCGTCCGGATGGATGTCTACCCCTGACAGGAGTCGTTTGTCCTAACGGAGGTATTTCATGTTCTTATGGTCTGTGGCAGAGACCCATCTTCATCAGGTCAGTGGCAGGCCTCCTCTAAGGCCTGTGGCAGAGGCCTCAACGTTCACCCAGGTCAGTGGCAGGGACCAAATTCACAGTCGGTGGCAGCGACTGTGCGCCAAGCCTGTTTGCTCTAAACGGAACAGGAGAGACTTTATTCATTGAGTGTGCCTGGACCTACTCTTCCCACACCCTGTCTGTTCTTTTAAAGTTCAACCAGCCTACCTATTGATCAAAGCAAATAAAACAGTGTGTGGAACTCATGTTACTGGAAGCTAAGTGTCCCTGTCTGTGACAGTGACAATCATCCTCCACAGGAGAAGCTGAGGCTCCGGCCTAAAATGCAGACCCGAAGGTAAACGGTTTTGCTCATATCTCTGCATACTACATCAGAGAGCCAAGCTGGTGGTGTACATCTTCCCCCTTCTCCCAGATACCCCTAGACGAGTCATACAGCCATAAAGAGAGGGGAGAAGGCGGGTGAGGGTGCTACACATGGAAGAAGTGTTACAAGTTAGTTAAAAAAAAATAATGGGAACTGTGTGGGCATTGGGTAGGCTTATCACACCACCTCCTTCTCCACTGCTCTGCAGCCCAAAACGCCTAACGGGCAACAGCGGTTTGGGCTGCAGATCAGTGTGAATGGACCCTAAAAGTTAATTTCATGTACTGATGTCCTCCCTTTTCACTGATAACCTTTGTCCACAACACCAGTCCCCAACATTGTACTGAACAGCTCTCCTGCTACCTGTTCCTGATTTAGACATACTTTATGTTTGGATCAATGTCAGTAGGGTGTCTCCAGGGGGCCCCATCAAAATGGCATCCCAAAGCACCTCCAAAACGCATGCCCATTGCATTGTACTGTAGAATTGTCTCAGCAGCTGTCTCAGCAGCATAATCTAATTATGTAAATATCTACAAAGAATGAACAGCTTGTGAGCTTTTAAGATGTTTATTAAAGAAGCAGAGTTATTTGATTATTTTCCACATTTGTAGCACATTACCATTATCTAAATAATCCTAAAATTAGGCTTGCAGGGGCAAATCAACTCTTGCGAACGCACCCTGTCTAGGATCAGCTGCAAGAATCCTAGAGAGTGTTTGCATGATTCACTGCGAGTAGACAACCCCATTGAAAGCAATGGGTGGCTGCCGGTGCTCGCAGCTAATCGCGTCCACTTGCATGTAATCGGTCAAGCAGCGATCACATATGAGTGATTGGCCTTGGATGCAGACTGCCTGCGTTCAGGGCCGATCACTCCCTTGTGATCACTGTGTCACTGAGTGTAAATGGGACCAATTAGCTGAGAGAGCCAGCAGCTTCCCATTGTTTTCAATGGGGCTGCCTACTCACAGATGGTGGGAACCCCCTCTAGGAACCATCCTCCCCATCTGTACATGTTCACCTTTCCTTCAATGCTTCATTCAGCCACTGGGAGTGAAGAAAGTATCCAGTATTTCTGGACATAGAGAAGCCCTTATTCCTCCTGTATGACAGCTTGGGTGCATGCACTGACACATGGGGAAGAGAAAGAGTCCTCAGCCCTGTGCTAGCTTAAAATTTACACAGGTCTTTTTTTTTCTCTCCCGGAACAAAAATAAATTAAGTATAAGCTGCTGGTGGGGATGCTGTTAAATTGCATATGTTGCTTTGCTCTTTAAAGTGCAACTGTAACACTAATGTAGAATTGTATTTACCAGCAGATGACACAGACTGGACTTCAGACAAAGACAGCCCGATTGCCCTTATCAAAGACCGCTTCTCGTACTTCAAGCCAAGTATCCAAATAGAAGTGGACAATGAAGATGGGAGATCTGTCCGGGAAATTTCTATCAGAGGTGACATTCCTAATATTCATTTTCTACCCTTTGGTTTCAGATGCTGGCAGGTTAATTTATGAAAAACATAACAATGAATGAAGGTATAGAAGATTTTAAAACGACAGCCTGAGGACATAATAATGAAGCCTGTCATGAACTAAAAATGCAGGATGCCACTTTTGACCCCTCCAAATCAGAGGCGGCTCTCTAATTAGGCAAATTAGGCGGTCGCCTTAGGCCCCGCACTCCCAGGGGCCTCGCGGCCGCCTAATTTGCCTGACGTGTGCGGGAGTTAGAGGGAATGTTCTCCAGTCGGTGTCCCCAGGGCCGTCTCTCTGCCCGCTATTACTTTTACCCCTGCCAGGAGCGGACTGTTCACTTTAGCAAGCACTGCCGGAGGTGACGTCCCGTATTCAGTGGGTGGCTGACCATCGCTCCATGTACTCCCCTCCCCCGACTCCTCCTCTTCTGCCGGGCTCTGCGGATCTCCTGCCATGTGCAGAGCCCGGATAATGCCAGCAGCGGCCGAGCAGCTCTCACGGGATGGACATCTGTATTGGAGGACGGGACCTCACCTGCCACTGCCAGACCAGGCACCTGGCGATCATCGGGGAGACTGTCTGCCGCCGAAGCTTCAAGGTACAGCATGCCCGACGGTCCTGCCCGATACTGACACATTCTGCGACCGTGCGACGTAACCCCTGACCGAAGGCGCTTCAATAACCACTGCTGCCAGTCGCCCCACACACAGCCCTGATGATATGTATGCCATCTGGCAAATGATGGCACCTACAGACCCCCTGTCATCACCATTATCCTCCTAATCATCTCCCTCTGCCTGACATCCCACCACCCCATCTGTCTGCCAGCTTCCCACCACATAATCCCTGTCATCTTCATCCCCCTGCATCTGTCTGCCAGCTTCCCACCACCCCATTCCTGTCATCTTCATCCCCCTGCACCGTCTGCCAGCTTCCCACCACTCCATCCCTGTCATCTTCATTCCTCCTGCACCCATCTGCCAGCTTCCCACCCCCCGTCATCTTCATCCCCCTGCACCCGTCTGCCAGCTTCCCACCACCCCATCCCTGTCATCTTCATCCCCCTGCACCCATCTGCCAGCTTCCCACCACCTATCATCTTAATCCCCCTGCACCCGTCTGCCAGCTTCCCACCACCCCATCCCTGTCATCTTCACCCCCCTGCACCCGTCTGCCTACTTCCCACCACCCCATCCCGGTCATCTTCATCCCCCTGCACCCGTCTGCCAGCTTCCCACCACCCCATCCCTGTCATCTTCATCCCCCTGCACCCGTCTGCCAGCTTCCCACCACCCCATCCCTGTCATCTTCATCCTCCCGTCACCCGTCTGCCAGCTTCCCACCACCCCATCCCTGTCATCTTCCTCCCCCTGCACCCGTCTGCCAGCTTCCCACCACCCCATCCCTGTTATCTTCATCCCCCCTGCACCCGTCTGCCAGCTTCCCACCACCCCAACCCCTGTCATCTTCATCCCCCCTGCACCCGTCTGCCAGCTTCCCACCACCCCATCCCTGTCATCTTCATCCCCCTGCACCCGTCTGCCAGCTTCCCACCACCCCATCCCTGTCATCTTCATCCCCCCTGCACCCATCTGCCAGCTTCCCACCACCCCATCCCTGTCATCTTCATCCCTCCTGCACCCATCTGCCAGCTTCCCACCCCCCGTCATCTTCATCCCCCTGCACCCGTCTGCCAGCTTCCCCCCATCCCTGTCATCTTCATCCCCCTGCACCCGTCTGCCAGCTTCCCACCACCCCATCCCTGTCATCTTCATCCCCCCTGCACCCATCTGCCAGCTTCCCACCACCCCATCCCTGTCATCTTCATCCCTTCTGCACCCATCTGCCAGCTTCCCACCCCCCGTCATCTTCATCCCCCTGCACCCGTCTGCCAGCTTCCCACCACCCCATCCCTGTCATCTTCATCCCCCTGCACCCATCTGCCAGATTCCCACCACCTATCATCTTAAACCCCCTACACCCGTCTGCCAGCTTCCCACCACCCCATCCCTGTCATCTTCATCCCCCTGCACCCGTCTGCCAGCTTCCCCCCACCCCATCCCTGTCATCTTCATCCCCCTGCACCCATCTGCCAGCTTCCCAGCCCCTGTCATCTTCCCCCCCGGCACCCGTCTGCCAGCTTCCCACCACCCTATCTCTGTCGTCTTCATCCCTCCTGCACCCGTTTGCCAGCTTCCCACCACCCCACCCCCTGTCATCTTCATCCCCCTGCACCCATCTGCCAGCTTCTCACCACCCCACCCCCTGTCATCTTCATCCCCCTGCACCCGTCTGACAGTTTCCCACCACCCCACCCCCACCCCGTCATCTTCTTCCCCCTGCACCCCGTCTGCCAGCTTCCCACCACCCCTATGCAGATGACACCACGCTATGAAGTGGAATAACGTCCTTACAGGATGTCGCCAATTTACAAACCGACCTCAATGCTCTGTGTAATTGGGCGACTATGTGGCAGATGAGGTTTAATGTTGATAAATGTAAAGTTATGCACTTGATGGCTAAGAATATGTATGCATCATACATACTAGGGGGAGTACAACTGGGGGGATCCGTAGTGGAGAAGGGGGGTTTTGGTAGATCATAAGCTCAATAATGGCATGCAATGCCAAGCTGTGGTTTCCAAAGCGAGCAAAGTCCTTTCTTGTATTAAGAGAGGTATGGTCTCCAGAGAGAGAGATATAATTTTGCCCCTGTTCAAATCATTAGTAAGACCTAATCTGGAATATGCAGTTCAGTTTTGGGCACCAGTTCTCAAAAAGGATATTGGGGAACTGGAGAAAGTGCAGAGAAGGGCAACCAAACTGATAAGAGGCATGGGGGAGCTCAGCTATGAGGAAAGACTAGAGGAACTGAATTTATTCACTCTTGAGAAGAGGAGAATAAGGGGGGATATGATTAACATGTACAAATATATAAGGGGTCTATATAGTGAACTTGGTGTTGAGTTATTCACTTTACGGTCAACACAAAAGACAAGGGGGCACTCTTTACGTCTAGAGGAAAAGAGATTTCATCTCCAAATACGGAAAGGTTTCTTCACAGTAAGAGCTGTGAAAATGTGGAACAGACTCCCTCCAGAGGTGGTTCTGGCCAGCTCAGTAGATTGCTTTAAGAAAGGCCTGGATTCTTTCCTAAATGTACATAATATAACTGGGTACTAACATTTATAGGTAAAGTTGATCCAGGGTAAATCCGATTGCCTCTCGGGGAATCAGGAAGGAATTTTTTCCCCTGCTGTAGCAAATTGGATCATGCTCTGCTGGGGTTTTTTGCCTTCCTCTGGATCAACTGTGGGTATAGAATTGGGTATATGGGGTTGTACGATATATATTTTTATTTTTTATTTATTTTTTAGGGTTGAACTGGATGGACTTTGTCTTTTTTCAACCTGACTAACTATGTAACCCCACCCCCATCATCTTCATCCCCCTGCACCCATCTGCCAGCTTCCCACCACCCCACCCCCTGTCATCTTCATCCCTCCTGCACCCGTCTGCCAGCTTCCAGACACCCCACCCACGTCATTTTCATCCCCCTGCACCCGTCTGCCAGCTTCCCACCACCCCACCCCCTGTCATCTTCATCCCTCCTGCAATCATCTGCCACCCCCCCCCCCACCCCACCCACGTCATCTTCATCCCCCTGCACCCGTCTGCCAGCTTCCCCCCACCCCACCCACGTCATCTTCATCCCTCCTGCACCCGTCTGCCAGCTTCCAGACACCCCACCCACGTCACTTTCATCCCCCTGCACCCGTCTGCCAGCTTCCCACCACCCCACCCCCTGTCATCTTCATCCCTCCTGCACCCATCTGCCACCTCCCCCCCACCCCACCCACGTCATCTTCATCCCCCTGCACCCGTCTGCCAGCTTCCCCCCACCCAACCCACATCATCTTCATCCCTCCTGCACCCGTCTGCCAGCTTCCCATCACTCCATCCCTGTCATCATCATCCCTTCTGCACCCGTCTGCCAGCTTCCCACCCCCTGTCATTTTCATCCCATCTGTCAGCTTCCCTCCACCCCATCCCTGTCATCTTCATCCCCCTGCACCCGTCTGCCAGCTTCCCACCACCCCACCCCCGTCATCTTCATCCCCCGGCACCCGTCTGCCAGCTTCCCACCACCCCACCCTCTGTCATCTTCATCCCTCCTGCACCCGTCTGCCAGCTTCCCACCACCCCACCCACGTCATCTTCATCCCCCTGCACCCGTCTGCTAGCTTCCCACCACCCCACCCCCTGTCATCTTCATCCCTCCTGCACCCATCTGCCAGCTTCCCACCACCCCATCCCTGTCATTTCATCCCTCCTGCACACGTCTGCCAGCTTCCCATCACTCCATCCCTGTCATCATCATCCCTTCTGCACCTGTCTGCCAGCTTCCCACCCCCTGTCATCTTCATCCCATCTGCCAGCTTCCCTCCACCCCATCCCTGTCATCTTCATCCCCCTGCACCCGTCTGCCAGCTTCCCACCACCCTACCCCCGTCATGTTCATCCCCCTGCACCCGTCTGCCAGCTTCCCACCACCCCACCCCCCTGCACCCGTAATTGTAATTGGTAATTGTAAGAGTAATTGGTTAGAGAAAATTCTAGAAACTGTGAATTTATAGTTCATAGGATTTAAGGCTCTTGATTTATGCAATTTATACAGTTATTTTTTTATCGCTTGATTTATTTTTCCCATTTTGGGTGTGAATGGGGCCTCGTGTCGTAGATTTGCCTAAGGCCTCACAAAGTCTAGAGCCGCCTCTGCTCCAAATACCAGTTTTCTGCCTGCCATGCTGATCCAGTGGCTTCATTGCTTGTTGTGTTATTAACATAGATCAGGTATGGAGAAAAGAAATTTCATGACACAAAGCCAGACACAACCAGACAACAAGCTATAATTTCTGAATTTAGTGATATGCATATTAGAGCACCTTTGGCTTACTAAGGACAGGCTTCAGAAGCTAGTGGTTTTAGAGGCTGTTTAACCACTAGCTGCCTGAGCTTGGCCATTGATAAAGATTCATTCTTCTTTAGCATTTATAATCACATTAAACTCCCCCTCCCTTTTTTTATTAAAAACAGACCTCTGATCCCTGTTAAAGGAGTTATGTTATAGCCCTTTGTCTTAGATCATCTCAGTGTTGCACTGCTGTTTTCCTGAACTCCTGAAGGGCCAGTGTGTGTTTGAGAGCCACCTAATCATGGTGATTGTGTTCTACAACAAAAATTCTGCATAATTTAATTAGAAGTAAAGCTGGCTGTTTTTTTTTTTGTTCAGGAAACTAGCAGATTCCTCCATCCACACAAGTGAAGTGGATGGAGGAATCTCCCCTGCTGAGACACTGTATTTTGATCCGCCGCTGTCAGAGTACACTGATTAGTGGCTGCATCCGCTGATGGAAAAATATTTTCCAGCATGCCCCTTCGACAGAGGTTGATCAAGCAATCAATCTCTGTTGAGGAGAGATGGCCAAACGGCGATTGGCATTTTAAACCCTGTATAGCCAAGGTAACCCTTGATCCAGTGCCTCTTACTTATACTCTTCCTACCTATATTTCTTCAACCATTGAACTCTGGATTTTTACTGCAATGAAGTGAAAAGTGGAGTAAGAATCACTAAAATATTTTGCATAAAAGCAAGGGTCTGGGGCAGCCGCAAAGGGATATGTTGGTAGGTGGAAGGATGAGGTGTACACCCTTTTTTATTGGTATGATTATCCTTAAAAAGCAAATTGTAAATTAAAGGGAAAAAAAAAAGACACAGAAGAGCATGGACATATAAACGTATATAGTATGTACATACCTGCCTTATAA
This sequence comes from Rana muscosa, assembly GCA_029206835.1. NCBI lineage: Eukaryota > Metazoa > Chordata > Amphibia > Anura > Ranidae > Rana > Rana muscosa. The sequence goes on from CM055126.1 coordinate 96,352,868, forward strand.
AGTCTTTTGTTTGGTGGCTAAAAAAATTGTATTGGCTTATAGTGAAGAGACTTTGTTGTGCTAGATTTAAAAAAAAATCTATTTAATTTTGTCCTTTTAACTACAGGATGGAAAATTGATGATAAAATGATGGGCATATTCTCAAAATGTTTACCTGTGCTCACCAGTCTCCACAAAATCAGGTGAGGTAATATGTATTTTCTGTGTCAAACCCCTAAAAGTAATATTTTAGTTTATAGATAAAAACCAGCATTCAAATCACCAGCCAAATATATCTAGTGAATCAATATTAAAGCCCAACCCAAATGCCCCCTATCCTGTTAAAGACTGTCCCTAACTTGTGTTGAATAGTTTTTTTCAGTTCTTATGGCGCGTACACACGACCGTTTTTAATGTCATTGAAACAAACGGCATTTTTCTCGACGTGATTTTTCGTCTTTCCTTTCAAGCCTGCCTTGCCTACACACTATCGTGGAAAAAAATGTTCGAGTAAAGCGCGGTGACGTACAACACCTACGACGGCACTGTAAAGGGGAAGTTCCATTCGGATGGCGCCACCCTTCATGTTAGTAAAATTTGTTGAGAGACGATTCGCGCTCTTCAGCCTTGTGCTTTTCAGTCCGTTACAGCGTGACGAATGTGCTATCTCCATTACGAACGCTAGTTTTACCAGAACGAGCGCTCCCGTCTCATACTTGATTCTGAGCATGCACATTTTTTTTCACGTCGTTAAAGACCACACACGCCCATTTTTCATGACGAGAAAAACGACGATGTAAAAAACGATGTGAAAAATTAGAGCATGTTCCAATTTTTCTCATCGTGATTCTCGGCGGGAAAAATGCTGGAAAGCCCACACACGATCATTTTTAATGACCATTTTAAAAAATTCAATTTTTCTCGTCATTAAAAATGGTCGTGTGTACGCGGCATTATCCTTTTAGCTTTAGAAGTCTAGCACGTTTCCCTCGGTCGATTCTGGCTTTGCACTCATGCCATATGCAACAGTTGTCACCTTTTGGGTGATAGAAACGTCCCATTATGCCTTAGTCTGTCTGAAGTCCACAAGAAAAAATTATCCTAGGGTAACAATGCTGCTCCTGCTGCTTAGGGAGATTCTCAGAGAACATTATTACTCCAGGACTGGACGTAAGGGAACTGGCAGAATCACCAGGTACAAAACCCCCCAAAAAACGGAAATAAAAAACAGAGAAGGAAATTTAGACACAACTGGAGTGAATGGATAATAGTCTGCAATTTTATTAATTTATACTGCAACTGAGTTCCAAGGTACTCCTTTAACCAGGCTCCAATGTCTTCTGTCAATGTGGAAATTGCCCTTCCATTAACCACTTCAGCCCGGACCATTTTGGCTGGTTAAAGACCAGGCTCCTTTTTGCGATTCGGCGCTTTAACTGACAATTACGCGGTCGTGTGACGTGGCCCCCCAACAAAATTGACGTCCTTTTTTTCCCACAAATAGAGCTTTCTTTTGGTGGTATTTGATCACCTCTGCGGTTTTTATTTTTTGCGCTATAAACAAAAACAGAGCGACAATTTTGAAATTTTTTACTTTTTGCTATAATAAATATCCCCAAAAAATATATTAAAACATTTTTTTCCCCTCAGTTTAGGCCGATACGTAGTGTTCTACATATTTTTGGTAAAAAAATCGCAATAAGCGTTTATTGATTGGTTTGCGCAAAAGTTATAGTATCTCCAAAATAGGGGGTAGTTTTATCGCATTTTAAATTTATAATTTATTTTTTTACTAGTAATGGCGGCGATCAGCGATCGTGACTGCGACATTATGGCGGACACATCGGACACTTTTAACACATTTTATAAAAATGCACTGATTACTGTGAAAATGACACTTGCAGTGAAGCGTTTAACCTCTAGGTAGTGCTGTAGGGGTTAAGTGTGACCTAATGAGTGGTTCTAACTGAAGGGGGGCGTGGCTTGACGTGTGACGTCACTGATCGCCGTTCCCTATGACAGGGAACAGACAATCAGTGACACTGCCACTAGGAAGATTGGGGTAAGGTTTGTTTACACTTACCTTTCCCCGTTCTTCAGCTCTGTGACCCAATCGCGGGACACCGACGGCGATCGGGTCCGCGGGTCCCACGGTCACGGAGCTTCGCGCGCGCGACCCACGGACAGGTTCTTAAAGGGGACGTACCTGTACACCCTTGTGCCAGTCCATGCCATTCTGTCGACGTACATCGTCGTGCGGTGGTCCTTAAGTGGTTAATGGAGAATAAGCAAGAGGAGTAATGATCCTTTAGAGAAAGAGACAATAGTCTAGAACTCCAGAGGGAGATATTATAGCCTGTTCTCCAATCCCCAAGAGATCCAAGAAGCTAGAGGAGATCACTCATTGGAGCATAGATACAAGGGTACTTCAAAAAGTTTCTGCACTTTTTTTATAAGTTTTGCAGCCATCTTCACAGCATGACAAGTCTTATACTAAATTGCAAGGTCAGCCTGCTTGCCAGACAGACTAGTCACACGACACCCTCAGACATGACCAATTACTACTCCTCCTGCCCTCACCGTTTCCAACAAAAATATAAGTGTGGAAACTTTTTGAAGACCCCTCGTATCATATTTAGATGCAATGACTCTTCAATCAACATTATTCTTGATTTTGTATTCTTTCAGGCTGTGGAACGTTGGACTCACAGATGTCACCTTCTCTTCTTTCCTCACCATTCTGCAGTGCTGCCCAAGCATCAGGTAAGTAGCATCAAAGTGTAATCTGATTTAATACTCATCAGTCAAAAGCATAGGACCTCATTCATTAAAGTGTATTTTTGTGCATAGACGCCAACCAAAATCTTTCTCTGATTTATACATGCTGCACATTATATATATAATTATATATATATACCATTCTTCCGTCAAACACTAATAAATCAGTTATGAAGTACTGTATATTTGTATACTCTAATTGCCAACATTTATCTTCTGAGGGGTTGGAGCAGTCAAAGAAGTGAACGGATGACATTTCTAGGTGCTTTTTGGGTGAACTGTGGCAGGACTTAATTTGTCATGGACATTTATCTGCTGAGTGGTTGGAGCAGTCATAGAAGTGGGTGGATAACATTTCTAGGTGGGCTTTGGGTGAACTGGGACAGGACTTAATTTGTCATAGACATGCTATTTTTCTGATCCACTAGCTTTAACCCTTTCGCTGCCAGGCCCTGCACTCCACTTTTAACCTTTTCGCTGCCAGGCCCTGTGCTCCACTTTTAAACTCAGGTAGCAAGACCATTATTGCAATTTTTCCATTGCCTTTTAATTTTCCCTTACAGCTTTCAGAGTTTGTGAAAGACCCTCCAAACCATATCTTTTCTGAAAGCACATGACCAGGGGAAATAAAAAAAAGATGCTACTGATTTTTAAGCCCCCGTGATATCTACGCAAATGTTTATCAAACCAATATTTTTACAGAAAATACACTAAATTCATTATTAGCAGAAAATAACACAGCAGATTTTTAAAAATTCATGTTCAATATAAAAGCTTAACCTGTATTGAGTTAATAAATAACAAATATTTGTAAATTTTAAATTGCACCTTTTTGCGAAAATTGAACATACGCAAAAATGTAAATATCCAAATTTCTCTTAAAATCTGGAGGTTTTAATTTTTCCCTTCCAGCTTTCAGAGTTTGTAAAGAACCCCCCCCCCCCCCCCCAACCATATATTTTCTGAAAGCACATGACCTGTAGAATAAAAAAAGGTGCTACTGTATTTTAAGGCCCTTCGTTATTTGCGCAAATGTTTATAAAAACTATATTTTCGCAAAAAATACACTAAAATCTTTATTAGCAGTTATAAACACAGCACATTTTAAAAAATTCCTGCTAAATTCTTAATAAAAATATAAAAGACACTAATAAACTAATAATTTTAGACACTAATCTAAGCTATAGTTTTGTTCAACAGAGTCTGCTGAACATTTATTTATATAAGTTTATGGTCACTGAAGTGACCATTAACTTATAACAGAGGAGGAATGTAGGTCCGTACGGAAAGCAGTGCTGTAGGTCTGTATGCCGTACCGACCCGGCAGCGAAAGGGTTAAACTCATGTGGCCAGATGATTTTTGCAATTTTTCTATTGCTTTCATATTTTTCCCTTACAGCTTTCAGAGTTTGTGAAAGACCACCCAAACAATACATTTTCTAAAAGCACATGACTAGTAGAATAAAAAGAATGAAAAGAAGGTGGTACAGATTTTTAAGGTCCAGTGATACTTGCTCAAATGTTTATGAAAACAATATTTTCGATAAAAAAACACTAAAGTCATTATTAGCAGATACAAACGCAGCAAATTGTACAAAATTCCTACTAAATATAAAAGCTTAACCTGTATTGAGTTAATAAATAACAAATATTTGTTCATTTTAAATTGCGACTTTGTTTTTTGCAAAATGGTGAACATGGAACATGGTAGGTATGCAAAACTGTAAATTACTATCTTAACATTTTTCACATACAGCTTTCATAGTTGTAAAAGACCCCCCCCCCACCCCCCCCCCAAAACCATACATTTTCTGAAAGCATAGAACCAGAAGAATAAAAAGAGCTACTGATTTTTAAGCCCTTCAATAGTTGCCAAATGTTTATCAAATCACTATTTTCACTGAAAAAACACTAAAATGCTTATTTGCACACATAAACACAACATAGTTTCATAGTAGGTAACATAACTTACAAATGTCTTTCTAAATTCCTAGTAAGGCCTCATTTACATAGGGTATACAAAAGCTTTCACCCATGGAGGACCGTGTTTACCCACAGGGGGATGCACTTGTAATTAGAGGGTAAATCATTTCTGGTAAGCAGTGACGTGTGTTATCCTGTATTGTGTTCTGGAAGTGTTTCAATTTCCTTGGACTTATATAATTGACTCAATTCTTGAATAGTTGGGATATATATTCTTTTGTCACTTGGTTCGTAATATTTTTGGTTTAGTTATACTTTAGCAATGCACTGGTTTGGTTTTTATTTTTTATTTTATTTCATTTATAGTTATTATTTCGCTCTTTAGCAAACCACAACAGAAAGTAGTATGTCAAACATGGCGGATCAATAGCAGTCATAAGGTACATAACAGTAAGGGCAATGAAAAAGTAACAATACAAACTCCGAACCGTGTCATCTTGTACGTCTCTGAAACCATTAAAGACCTGATTACATGGAAAACATTAGTGCAAAGCAAGGCCCCTAGAACATATAATTATTGACCACACAGTACAAGTGCATAATCCGACCCATGCAGGCTTAAGCCAAAAGAGAGTTTTTTAAACCTAAATTATAACAGATATGGAGAGCAGGGTTAAATGAGTGAAAAAAAAGAGGGGGGGGGCAAGGGGTGGGGATAGAGGGTACAGGGACTGGTGCTCACCTAGAAAGCCAAAAGGCACAGAGTAGTTAAAGTCTCACATAAAAAACAGATTGATTAGATACTGGTTTGGTAAAGATTTCATGCCTAGGATTAACACATCGCTATCACATGTTTCTTCAAGTTTGGTACTTACATACAATACGATTACATATTGGGGTGCTCGGCAGTGGTGTATTTAGGTTTTGTGCTGCCCTAGGCCTGACTAAACTTGCGCACTCCCTAATTTAAATATGACCCACCCCTTCCTGTCAAAGCCACACCCCTTCCTTTTTAAGACCCACCCTGTCATCTTCATTTGAGGAAGACAGAGGGATGCTGCATGAGAAGCACAGAGGGACGCCGTGAGAAGAGGACAGAGGGACGCCGCATGAGAAGGACAGAGGGATGCCGCATGAGAAGGACAGAGGGACGCCGTGGGAAGAGGACAGAAGGACGCCGTGGGAAGAGGACAGAGGGACGCCGTGGGAAGAGGACAGAGGGACGCCGTGGGAAGAGGACAGAGGGACGCCGTGGGAAGAGGACAGAGCGACGCCGTGGGAAGAGGACAGAGCGACGCCGTGGGAAGAGGACAGAGGGACGCCGTGGGAGAAGGATGCCATGGGAAGAGGATAGAGGGACGCCGTGGGAAGAGGAATGAGAGGGATGCCGTGGGAAGAGGACAGAGAGGGATGTTGTGGCGGTCGATAAGGCCTTGAGAATGGCAGGCTAGGCACTTCCTAATGGCTCAGTCCCTGGGAATAGTAATGGATAATGGCCAACAGGACCACTTACCAGACCCAGCGAAATCGCAACAGTGATCCCTCTGGCTGGACGTTCGCTCACTCTGGGTTGCACGGGGTGATTCTAGTCAGTAGTGTAGCATGTCTTTATCCTGGCAGTGGCTCGGTCTTTCTCCCTCTCTGGTGGTGCGGGTACAGCGTGGCTCTCTGGTGGTGCGGGTACAGCGTGGCTCTCTGGTGGTGCGGGTACAGCGTGGCTCTCTGGTGGTGCGGGGTACAGCGTGGCTCTCTGGTGGTGCGGGGTACAGCGTGGCTCTCTGGTGGTGCGGGGTACAGTGTGGCTCTCTGGTGGTGCGGGTACAGAGTGGCTCTGTGGTGGTGCAGGTACAGCGTGGCTCTCTGGTGGTGCAGGTACAGCTTGGCTCTCTGGTGGTGCGGGGTACAGCATGGCTCCCTGGTGGTGCGGGGTACAGCGTGGCTCCCTGGTGGTGCGAGGTACAGCGTGGCTCCCTGGTGGTGCGGGGTACAGCGTGGCTCTCTGGTGGTGCGGGGTACAGCGTGGCTCTCTGGTGGTGCGGGGTACAGCGTGGCTCTCTGGTCGTGCGGGTACAGGGGTACAGTGTGGCTCACTCTCTGGTTTCCCCCAGCACAGTATTCCCTTTTGCTCCTCTTCTGCTGGGGGCTGTAGCTTGGTGTCTATGGAAACACTGGGGCCGGAACTCTGCAGTGACTACATTTCCCATGATGCCCCAGAGTCTTCTGATTAGCCCTCTGCTGTGGCCAATCATGGGGAGGGCGCGGTGAATCCAATTAGAGCCGCTCTCTCTCTTCGGGTTACAGAAAGGGAAGGGGGGCGGCGGGGGAGATATACAGACAGCCCGGAGCTCTCCTCTCCCTGTCACAGCGGCGCTACTCTATTTGCCACTCGGCAGCGGCGCTGACAGGGAGAGGAGAGCTGCGGGCTGTCTGTATCTCCCCCGCCGCCCCCTTCCCTTTCTGTAACCCGAAGAGAGAGAAAGAGCAGCTCTAATTGAATTTGCCGCGCCGCCGCACAGCTTCCTGCCCACTGTTTTCCTCCCCATGATTGGCCACAACAGAATCACGGCTGTGGGGGGGGGCGGCGGCTTGACGGCTCTTATTTCAACTGCTTCCTGGACCCCTCCGCACCCGGCGCGAGCTACTGCACTGCTAAGCAGTACTCCCCTGATAGTGGCCCTGCGTGCGGGAGGAGGACGCGGGTGCAATTTTCGTGGGTGGGGGGCCCCCCGCAAAGTGCCGCCCTAGGCCTGGGCCTTGTCGGCCTAGACCAGAACACAGCACTGGTGCTCGGTATGTTGCTAATCTATCACCATATCTTATTTTCATTTTTCATGACTCAAAAATAACTAACTGGTATCACTATCTATCATGCCAGAGCATTCATCTATACATTCTAAATGGAACTTAAAGTAATTTCCCACAATGCCAATGGCATAAATTCTCCCCAAAAAGGGAAAAAAGCCTTCCGACATTATAAAAGACTGACATAATATTAGTGCAAGAAATGCACTTCGCTGCATCCAAGCACTCCAAATTTTTGACAAAGCATATGGTCAATTCTATTATACAACATTCAATTCCAAGACAAGAGAAGCAGCTATTTTTATAAAAAATTCAGTAGTGTTTGAAACCCAAAGTGTCTGTCAGGGAAATTCCCCGTCTGTTGTCACCAATCTGCGCTCAGTGCGCATGCGCGGCGAAACGGCGCATCGGCGCATGCGCGTGCGTGGCGGGACGGCGCTTCGGCGTGCTCGGGTGCGCGCACCGGCGCAACGACGAATGCGCATGCGCAATAGCTCGCCAATGGGACTACAGGCGGGCCTATTTAAACAGACGCAGTAACACTATCTGGTTGCTGGTTTGTCAGCTTTACTGTGTTTCCTTGTGCCTGAAAGAAGTTAAAGTTCTCCTGCTGTGACCCGGACCGGATTTGACTACGCTTCTGCTTCTCCTGAACCTGACCCCTTGGCTTGCTAAACGGACTTCTACCTCTCTCCTTGTGCTTGACCCTCGGCCTGTGACCCGGATCTGCTGCCTGTCTCCAGCCCTCTACCTTCTGCCTGTACCCTGGACTTCTTGCCTAACCTGACTATTCTGGTGCCTTCTGCTAAACTCCTAAACGGACTTGTACCTTTGCTACTGCTTGCTGTTTGACCCTGTCTACCCTTGGTGTTTGACTCCTGGCCTGTTCTTCAGACTCATCCCTGCTAGATTCTTCAGCAAGACACCTCTACCTGCTGGTGGCCAGTGCTCCCTCGTGCTGTCCTCTCCCTGTCTCACCTCCAGGGGGCGGAGTGCGCTTGGGTGCAAGGGTGAACCACTCTCGGCATTTTGGCCTCGGTAAGTACGTAGCCTGATAGTACAAACCAGCCCGATGTCTGAGGCCGACAGAGTGCGTTCCCCATTTGACACCCTCTGCCAGCAGGTCTCCACCCTAACGGACACTGTGCAAAGACTCCAAGAGGGATATACTCAGATTGATGGCCGTCTTCAACAGCTCACCGGTCTCCTAGGACCAGGCCCCACAGCTGCCACCTCTGCCAATACCGCCACCAACTCCCAAGTACCTACGAGTTCTACAGTAGTGATGGCCACCCCTGAACCCAGGGTCCCTATTCCGGAACGTTTTTCGGGTGTCCGCAAAAAATACCGGGCCTTTAAAAACGCCTGCTCCCTCTACCTTGCCCTCCAACCAAGGACCTTCTCTTCGGAAGCAGTAAAAGTGGGGTTTATCATCTCTCTCTTAACGGATGACCCTCAAGCCTGGGCCCATGGCCTGATGGAGCAACAGAGCCCCATATTGGACTCAGTAGAGACATTTTTTGAACATATGGCTCAATTATACGATGATCCCCAGCGATCAGCCACGGCCGAGTCCGTCCTCCATAACCTAACTCAGGGGAGAAGACCGGTGGAAGACTATACGTCGGAATTTAGGAAATGGTCCGCCGACACCAAATGGAATGAGGCGGCCCTCAGATACCAATACCGCCAGGGACTATCTGAGACTCTCAAGGACGAGCTGGCCAAGATCGAAACCCCCACTACCTTGGAGAACCTGATCCAATCCGCCATACAACTCGATAGGCGTCTGCGTGAACGACGGGCGGAGCGATTTCAATCTCCTCGTCCCAACTGGCCTCCGTCCAGGACTGTACCTCACTACCCACCAACCTCTGCGCCTGCAGTCACACCTCTTCCTGAGCCAGAACCCATGCAGCTCGGGTTGGTTCGGGCTCCCCTGACTCCTGAGGAAAAACAGCGAAGGCGCCAGGCCAATCTGTGCCTATATTGCGGGGGTGCCGGCCACTTCCTCCTCAACTGCCCCGTAAGACCTAGTAAGTCTATCTCTAAAGACACTTTAAACTATCAACTCTTTGACAACCCTCAGTCTTATGTCATTCTCTTTGTGTCTCTACAGCTGCCGGAAGGGGCAATCCGCCTCCCGGCAATTATTGATTCTGGAGCCTGCAGCTGTTTCCTGGACTCTGCCTTAGCCTCAAGATTCCATGTCCCCACTCAACCTAAGGACCACTGCCTTCAGATCCACCTGGCGGATGGGTCCTTGCCCCGTTCAGGGCTGATCACGCAGGAAACCAAACCTATCCTTGCCATCTCTGACTCGGGTCATCAAGAACTTCTCCGGTTAGACCTCATACCTTCCCCGATGTTCCCCATCATCCTGGGTCTTCCCTGGCTACAGGCACACGAGCCCCTCATAAATTGGGTGAAGAAAGAGGTTAGCTTCACCTCCTCCTATTGTTCCCAGAACTGTCTTGCCTCTGCCTCTACGGTCTGCGCTTCCATGATTGCCAAGCCGGACAACCTACAGCATGTTCCTTCAGTCTATCTAGAATTCCGGGACGTGTTCGATAAGCAGCAAGCCGACCATCTACCACCTCATCGGCCCTATGATTGCCCTATCAATCTCTTGCCGGGCTCTAAAATTCCGTTCGGACGTATCTTTCCGTTGTCCGAAACCGAGTTGAAAGCCCTCAAGGCTTATATTGATGAAAACCTCCAGAAAAGATTTATTCGCCCTTCCTCCTCTCCAGCCGGTGCAGGAATCTTCTTTGTGGAAAAGAAAGACGGGTCCTTAAGACCCTGTATCGATTACCGGGACCTAAACAAGATAACCATTAAGAACAGGTACCCACTACCCCTTATTCCGGAGCTATTTCAGCGCTTCCGATCTGCTCGGGTCTTTTCCAAACTGGATCTACGGGGGGCCTACAATCTTATCAGAATCAGGGCCGGAGACGAGTGGAAAACCGCCTTCAGATCTCGTTTCGGACACTTTGAGTATTCGGTCATGCCGTTTGGTCTTTGTAATGCTCCAGCCACCTTCCAACACCTAGTCAACGACATTTTCAGACAGCACCTTGATGACTTCTTAGTAGTGTACCTGGACGATATCCTCATCTTTTCCACCAACATCGAACTCCACCGGGCTCATGTCATGAAGGTCCTCACCATCCTTCGGAAGCACAAACTCTACCTCAAAGCTGAGAAATGCGAGTTCGAAAAGACCACCGTACAGTTCCTCGGCTTTATCATTTCCATCGATGGGGTCGCGATGGACCCGCAGAAGGTGAAGGCCATTCAGGACTGGCCAGCCCCAACCGACAAGAAGGGGGTACAGCGGTTTATAGGCTTCGCCAACTTCTATAGGAGATTCATTGTGGGCTTTTCCTCCATTGTGGCCCCAATAACCCAACTTACCCGGCAAAATAACCGTTTTCACTGGTCTCCAGAAGCTCAAGAGGCCTTCTCTCGCCTCAAGAACGTCTTCACTTCAGCACCAGTACTTCAGCACCCGGATCCTCTACTGCCGTTCACCCTGGAAGTGGACGCCTCTGAGACAGCCATCGGAGCCATCCTCTCTCAAAGACGAGGCCCCAAGGCTCTCCTGTATCCAGTAGCCTTTGCCTCTAAAAAGTTGACTCCCCCGGAGCAAAACTATGATGTAGGGGACCGGGAATTACTGGCCATAAAATTCGCACTGGAGGAATGGCGATACCTTCTGGAGGGGGCAGTACACCCCATCATGATCTTCACAGATCATAAAAATCTAGAGTACTTAAGAACAGCTCAACGTCTACGCCCCAGGCAGGCCCGTTGGGCCCTTTTCTTCACCCGGTTCAACTTTCACATTTCCTATAGACCCGGCTCCAAGAATGGGAAGGCGGATGCGCTATCCAGGATGTTTCCGGAAACCCCTCAGTCGGCCCAACCGGGCACCATTCTGTCAGCTCAGAACTTTCTGTTGATTCCCCGGGCCGATCTACTCACCTCTATTAAAATCGCTTCCGGGCTCTGCTCTGATCCGGTCACTACCTCCCTGGAGAAGCGGGACGGCCTATTCTGGTCCCAGGACAAGATTTTCGTCCCTCTGGAAACAAGACCGCTGGTCTTGAGGACCTTCCACGATCTCAAACTGGCAGGTCACTTCGGAGCACGTAAATCGTCGGAACTTGTCTCCCGCTCCTTCTGGTGGCCAGGCTGGAGGCAAGATTGTAAGTCTTATGTCGCTTCCTGCACTCAGTGTCAGCGTAACAAGGGGTCAAACACCAAGAGTTGGGGCCTGCTCAAGCCCTTACCCATTCCTGAGCGCCCTTGGGCGGACGTGTCCATGGACTTTATCGTGGACTTGCCTTCCTCCGGAGGGTTTACCACGATTCTGGTCGTTGTGGACCGCCTCTCAAAAATGGCTCACTTTTTACCGATGATTGGGACACCTTCAGCCATGGATACTGCTCAAATCTTTTTTAAGGAGATAACCAGGCTTCATGGAATACCAAAGAGTATCACCTCCGACAGAGGTGTCCAGTTCACTTCGAAATTCTGGAAGGAACTCTGCAAGTCACTAGAAGTCAAAACCTGCCTCTCGTCAGCGTACCACCCCCAAAGCAATGGCCAGACAGAAAGAACCAATCAGACCCTGGAGCAATACCTCCGTTGTTTCTGCTCTGCTTCCCAGGATGACTGGGCATCTCTACTTCCTTACGCAGAGTTTGCCTATAACAATTCAATGCATTCTGCTACCAATCAAACCCCCTTTTGGGCCAATTTCGGTTTTCATCCCTCCTTTCTCCCTGAAAACATCCCCGAGAGCCCTGTTCCCGCGGTCCAGGACCGAGTGGCCTCTGTCCAGGCGAATTTCCAAAGACTCCAGGAGATGATGCGGAATGCCCAAGGATCCTACAAGAAATTTTATGACCGGGGGAGGAAGGAAAACCCGGCGTTCAGAGTCGGGGAAAAAGTTTGGCTTTCCGCCGCCAACCTCAGATTGCCTATTCCCTCTCGAAAGCTCGGCCCTAGATTTATCGGGCCCTTCAAGATCAAACGAGCTATTAATCCTGTGGCTTTTGAACTAGCATTACCTGATTCCTATAGGATTCACCCAGTGTTCCACTCATCTTTATTAAAACCCGTCATTCCCAACGCCTTTCCTGGAAGAGATGAACCTCCTCCACCACCAGTTGAAATAGATGGGGAAAAATAATTTGAGATGGAATCCATCCTGGGCTGTAGGAAAAAGGCAGACAGTTACAATACTTGGTTAAATGGAAGGGGTACCCCCCCGGAAGACAACTCCTGGGAACCATCCAGGAACTTGCATGCTCCTCGCCTAATACGAGCCTTTCACCAAGAACATCCGGAATTAATGGCCAGTCTGGGCGTCCGGAGTCCGCCCCTCGGGGGGGGCACTGTCAGGGAAATTCCCCGTCTGTTGTCACCAATCTGCGCTCAGTGCGCATGCGTGGCAAAACGGCGCATCGGCGCATGCGCGTGCGTGGCGGGACGGCGCTTCGGCGTGCTCGGGTGCGCGCACCGGCGCAACGACGAATGCGCATGCGCAATAGCTCGCCAATGGGACTACAGGCGGGCCTATTTAAACAGACGCAGTAACACTATCTGGTTGCTGGTTTGTCAGCTTTACTGTGTTTCCTTGTGCCTGAAAGAAGTTAAAGTTCTCCTGCTGTGACCCGGACCGGATTTGACTACGCTTCTGCCTCTCCTGAACCTGACCCCTTGGCTTGCTAAACGGACTTCTACCTCTCTCCTTGTGCTTGACCCTCGGCCTGTGACCCGGATCTGCTGCCTGTCTCTAGCCCTCTACCTTCTGCCTGTACCCTGGACTTCTTGCCTAACCTGACTATTCTGGTGCCTTCTGCTAAACTCCTAAATGGACTTGTACCTTTGCTACTGCTTGCTGTTTGACCCTGTCTACCCTTGGTGTTTGACTCCTGGCCTGTTCTTCAGACTTATCCCTGCTAGATTCTTCAGCAAGACACCTCTACCTGCTGGTGGCCAGTGCTCCCTCGTGCTGTCCTCTCCCTGTCTCACCTCCAGGGGGCGGAGTGCGCTTGGGTGCAAGGGTGAACCACTCTCGGCATCTCGGCCTCGGTAAGTACGTAGCCTGATAGTGTCTTTAAAGACCCAGAGAGTCACTTTCTGATTGTAAAAGGTTCCATAGGAGGACGTTTTGTCACAATTGCCTCGCTCTGTATATGTACCTAATGAAGCTCATGCATCCTTTTTTTCAAATTTCTTTGATACATTAGATAAATACTCATCCCCCCATTTGATTGTAGGCGGAGACTTCAATTTAGCTGCACATTCAACCTTAGATAGGAGTAGAGTTGTACCCTCATACAAAGCCTTCCCTAAAACATTAAACCGCACATTACATATCCACCAACTCATCGACACATGGAGAGCACATAACGTAGGTATCAAAAATTACACTTTTTACTCACACCCATATGATTGCTCCGCTAGATTAGATTACATTTTCTGCACCCCAATTTTAGTAGCCAATTCATCAAAAGCAGACATTCATTCTTGTCCTTGGTCGGATCACCAGATCGTATCTTTTACCACTTCAAACACAGGTCTTGCCAATACACCACATAAATGGTGCATCAATGATGCACTATTAACAGACCATCTGAATATACAACAGCTAACAACCAACATGGAAGAGTACTTTACACTTAACTCTTCCCCAGACATTCTTCCCACATCACGGTGGATGGCCCACAAGGCTGTCATGAGAGCCCATCTAATCAAGATGGCATCTACCAAAAATAGGATGAAACTGACTGACATAAAAACACTAACCAGAGATCTAGACAAGCTATACCATAAACACAGTCAATCCCCCTCTGGTGATATACTAAAACAAATTCAAGAAAAATGTACAGCCCTAGACACATTACTAACTTCAGACCCAGAAAAAGCCCTTAGATGGTCCAAGGCAAGATTCTTATTATACAGTAACTCCTCATCCACCATGTTTGCCAGAAAATGTAACCAATCCATGAAACCTCCCCATACCTATAAACTAAGAAATGCTGCAGGCAACTTAATCTCCCATCCCAAAGGAGTTATGGAAGTTTTTTTGAATTTTTATAAGAAACTTATATCCTCTCCTCAAAACACCCCAAAACAATCCTCGATACAATGGCTTGATGAAGTTCATCTACCCACTCTATCTACCCAACAAATTGAGGCGTTAAATGCACCCTGTTCAGAAACAGAAATAAATGGGATAATTCGTTCATTAAAGACCTCCACTGTCCCAGGTCCAGATGGCTTTTCAACATCATATTACAAAAAATTTGCTTCAAATTTTAATTCCCCACCTTGTTAAACTATTCAACCATATCCTACAAAGCAACCAATTCCCTTCCGAAATGCTCCTAGCTAATATGTCCCTATTACCCAAACCAAACAAAGACCACCCCACAGAACTTCCGCCTGATCTCAGTCATAGATAATGACCTCAAAATTTTTGGTAAGATGTTAGCGGACAGATTGGCCTCAGTCATCCCACCCTTAATCCACCCGGATCAATCAGGTTGTATCCCAGACAGGCAAATCGCACACAATATTAGATTAGCAACAAATATCACCCAAGACTCTAACCTACACGCTAGAACCACACTACTACTTAGTTTAGACATACATAAAGCCTTTTGATAGCGTCAGCTGGTCCTACTTAGACTCACTACTCCCCAGATACGGTATACGTAATGAGTTTCTGCATGGGTTTAAGCCCTATATCATGATCCACATACTCGTATCAAACTCCCCGGCCACAATTCAGATTTTTTCCCATTAGGCAAAGGCACAAGACAGGGCTGCCCTTTATCCCCTCTCCTATTTGCTCTTGCTATTGAGCCCCTTGCCTGCGCCATCCGCAATAATATTAATATCAAAGGGTACACAAAAGGTTTAAAAGAATTTAAATTAAGTCTGTATGCATACGACATCCTCTTGTTCCTCACTGAACCATTAATTTCACTACCAAACCTTATCAAAACTTTGGATACATTCCATGACCTCACAGGTTTAAGTATAAACTTATCTAAATGTTCAGCCCTTCCAATCAACTGCCTCCCTGATTTGACTGCTATATTAAAAGAGAAATTTCCTTTTCAATGGTGTTCAGAATCCTTTAGATATTTAGGTATCCATATCACCCCATCTTACAAAACCCTATACCACACTAATTACCCTAGATTATTCCAAAACATCAGAGACTTACTCAAATCATGGTCAACATACCATATTTCGTTTATGGGTAGGATAGTTGCTACAAAAATGGTTATACTACCAAAACAACTATTCTTCTTTAGAGCACTTCCTTTCTTGGTACCTAAAAACACCCTAGATTTTTATACAGAGAGAGAGATAAACAAGTTCATATAGCAAAATAAAAAGTCTAGATTTGGATATGCATTGATGTTCAGACCTCAATCAAAGGGAGGGCTGAGTATACCCAACCTATGGCTATATTATCTTTCTGCTAGATATACACAACTCGCACAATGGTATGCACCATCCAGCCATATACCTTGGCTATTATTTGAGGAACAATATGTCCTACCGTACAACCTTCAGGGCCTTCCTTTGGTCCAAATCCATCAAAACTCAAAGAATAGGCCACTTCAACAAAGTAGTACACCAAAACCTACTATTATGGCACAGACAAAAGCATAAATGTAACATCTTATCAGAGATTCCTCCCCTAGCCTCTTTCATAGGGGACCCCCTTTTTACCCCCCCCCGACCTAAACTCAAATCAATATACTATATGGCAACTCCTCAAACTATCTAACCTAAAATCACTCACAAAAAATAATACCAGATTTGCAAACAGAATATCATTTACAGAAACTGAACTCTCTGACTACAACAACATCAAGCTTTTCTACCAAAAATACTTCTCACTCACCCTCCGAACCCCTTTCACTATATTTGAACAAATATGCCTTACTTCACCTCGCGATAGGGGTTTAATATTCAGAATTTATAAAAGCCTAAATGAACACACACACCAGACAAAACACGTCAAATGTCCCAGTGGGAATCAGATTTGAATGAACCCTTCTCTATAGAACAATGGGACATTATGATTAACAATTTACGAAAATGCACCAAGACAGCCTCCATCAGGGAATCCGCCATCAAACTTCAGCATAGGTGGTGCCTCATCCCAGACAGAATCAACTCATTCTATCCATCAACCTCTCCCCTATGCTTTAGAGGATGCCCAGTACAGGGTTCCCTTATACACACATTCTGGGATTGTACACACCTTAAAACTTCATGGAAACAAGCTAAAATCAAAATAGAACAAATAATAGGTAGAAGAATTGAACTGACATCTAAAATGTGCCTCCTTTTCTATCCTATTACAGATATTTCTATAGCACATACCAGGCTAATACACACATTGTTCAGCTCAATACACTGGGCTATAGCTCTTAACTGGCGTTCCTCTACGGGGCCATGTTCTCAAATTATGAATCGCATGCTGGCCATCAAGCTATCCTAACATATTCATCACACTTTATTTGATACTATGCACACATATGATAAAAAATGGAAACCTTGGGATCTATCTCTGTTGGTTAATTGAACTACAATATAATGTTGATTTTTTTTATCAATAAACAAATCCACAAGGTCTTTATACCTCTATAATGTCTTATCAATGATTCAATTATACATCCCACTGTTTGTATCCCTCCCTCTTATACCACTGCTACTTATACATTATGCTGATGTTTTTTGCACCCATCTTTATGTATGTACCTCTTACCAATGTACAGTTAAATTGTATTGAGACTTATTTTTCAATAAACCGTTTGTAAACAAAAAAAAAAGTTTGCATACCCTGACAATTTTTTTTTCATTTTGGCATAATTATTGAAAATATGCCAAAAAACTATTTTATTTAAGGATAGCAATAACATGAAGGCATTTATTATCACATCGTTTTTTGGATCCTTTTAAAATTATAATGGTACAGACACAAAAGGTGGCACACACAGGTTAAAATGGCAATTAAAAGTTAATTTCTCACATTTGTGGCTTTTTAAATGACAATTAGTGTCTGTGTATAAATAGTCAATGAGTTTCTTAGCTCTCACATGGATGCACGAAGCAGGCTAGACACTGAGCCATTAGGAGGTAGAAAAGAACAGTCAAAAGACCCGCGTAGCAAGGTAATGAAACTACAAATATGGCAAAGGATATAAAAAGATATCCAAAGCCTTGAATATGCAGTCAGTACTGTTTAATCACTTATTAAGAAGTAGAAAATTAAGGGCTTTTTTGATAAAAAGCCAAGGTCAGGTAGACCAAGAAAGATTGCAGCCACAACTGACAGAAGAATTGCTCAGGATACAAAGAAAAACCCACAGGGCAGGAGAAATACAGGCTGCTCTCCAAAAAGATGGTGTGGTTGTTTTAAGGCGCACAAATCAATGGTACTTGAACAAAAAAGAGCTGCATGGTTGACCTGCCAGAAGGAAGCCAATGCCACAAAAAAGCCAATGAGGCATGTCAAGGTGTTGTTGGGCATATTGTAACCATTTTTTTTTTTACTTGTACAGTAAAGGCTTCGTTGTGGCAACTTGACCATGCAGCTCTTTTTTGCTCAAGTATCATCGTATTGTGCTTCTTAAAAACAACCACATCATCTTTTTCCAGAGCAGCCTGTACTTCTCCTGAGGTTACCTGTGGGGTTTTCTTTGTATCCCGAACAGTTCCTGTGGCAGTTGTGGCTGAAATATTTCTTGATCTAACTGACATTGACTTGGTATCAAGAGATCCCCAAATTTTCCACTTCTTATTAAGTGATTGAACAGTACTGATGTGATAACAAATGGCTTCATGTGATTGCTATTCTTAAATAAAAGACAGTTTTTTGGCATGATCAGTCAAATTTTCAATATTAATGCCAACATTTCTCAATTTCTGCCAGGATATGCAAACTTTTCAGCACAACTATATATCTGTAGTGTTTTCTTGTCTCTCTCCAAAGCCCCAAGTCCTGTGTCTTTCTGCTGCTCTATTTTTCTGTTATCAGTATGATAATGTCTGAAAAGTTCTCAGACAACCGAGATAAAACCTGCCTGACTTTTGTGTCAGTGTGGGTGCTATAAAGAGATTAGCAGAGAGCTTGTCTATTCAGAGCACAGCTCTGCATATTCCTTCCTTCCTTCCTCTGCCTATGTAGAGAGGGGGGGGGGGGACTTTCCTCCAATCAGCTGTCACACAGTGCTGAACAGGAAGAAAAAAATCTCTAACACGATGTGCACTTTCTAAAGAATATAGCAAGCTGAAGACAGCAGATATACATGTAAAACTTATGTAGGGAGATTTGTTTAATCTCTGTGTATCATCTGAGGCTGTTCACTTCACTGGGTATATGTGAGGTAATGATTAAAGTTTACATCCACTTTAATAATTACTGGACCGGGGCCTGTACGACCTGAGAAGACAGGTATGAAGCATAGTCTCGTGAACATTGAAAGTCGTGCCAATAATACCACGTTTTACAGATACCTTCCTCCTTACGTTTCACGCTGCATTGATGCAGTAATTCATGCAAAAGGAGCTCCGACCAAGTATTGAGTATTAAAAAATCCTTTTTTTTATTGGTCTTATGTAATATTCGAGATACAGAATTTTGGGTTTTCACTAGCTGTAATATATAATCATCAAAATAAAAAAATAAAAAAATGCTTGAAATATATCACTTTGTGTGTAATGAATCTATATAATATATGAGTTTCACTTTTTGAATTGAATTACTGAAATAAATGAACTTTTAGATGATATTCACATTTTTTGAGATGCACCTGTATATCTGTGCTAAAATATTGGGGCTTCTGTCTTATCTATTCCCCACTCAGAACTCAACAATCCTTGATCTGGTGGCTGCTAAAACATTAAATAGTAATGGAGTCATGTTTTGAGCATATTACTGTACAAATGTTCATAAAACGTAATACAAATGTATTGTTTTTGTATGTAATCAAATGATGTAATCAAATGTATTTGATTATTTTTCCAGGGTTTTTGCACTGGAAGGTAATCCACTGCTTCAACAGTCTTATTACAAGCTGATCTCAGATGATACAGTGTAAGTAAAATATATTTAGTAAAAATCTAACTATCCATGGTCCATGAGTATGACATTTATGCATATGGATTGGGGCAGGGGGAAGGGTTATTTATAAAAGGGACAACAACATAATCTGTAATGTTATCTACAACTAAATAGACAGTGTACAGTAATTTTATATTTTAGCCTGCAGGGGAAAAATTTTACAGAATCTAAACACTCCACTTCAATTATATAGTGGTGCTATCTTCTGTACAACTAGATGCTCTTCCAATGCTTGTGTCATAAACAGAATGATAGAATGATAATTTCAGTGAGGGAATCGTATCTTTCAGAAGTCAAACAAACCAAATGAGCAGTTTTCAATAAATGATCCCTCTCACTGAAAGCACTACTGGAAAATCCGATCACATTTAATAAGAGTGCAGAATTTTCAGCTTGCTTAAGAATCTGTCAAGAATCTGTCATTTTGCATTAAAAAATACTAGCATGCAAAGTCTTGTTCTGCCCCGAAGAAAATCTTTACTGTATTCACAGTAATTCAACACAGGCTGATTTTCTTATAGTGTTTATTTCTACTCACAAATATTTCTGATAATTGATTATTACATAAATTATTATTATTATTGATGATTATTACAAGGCATATACACATGGCAGACACCTTCATGTGTTATATGGCACTTTTGCCATATCATACTTTTTAGCGTACCTGGCTGACTCCCTTTTGTGCCACAGTGGCCCCCCTAAAACATAAAATTTCCAAATATGGAGCAAAGTGCTTACTCCCTCAGCCAACTAACAAAGAAATTCTCAATGCTGTCATGTAGAGAGAGCGAAAGGCAAGGCTAGCCATATGTTACATTGTTAGTCAGGTTGAAAAAAGACACAAGTCAGAGAAAAGCAAAACGGCACTAGGGAGATGGGATATACAACAACAGAAATAGCAGGAGTATTTCAGAAATATTATGGGGAATTGTACTTGGTAAAACAGAAGGGAAAACAGGACTCTGAAATGGAAAGGATAGAAAAAAAAATATTTTTTAAAAGAAGCTAGACTAAATAAAATATCAAAAGACAAACTATGCGCCCTTGAAGAACCCATAACAGAAGAAGAGATTAATCGAGCCTTGAAAAACTCAGCATCAGGGAAAAGTCCAGGCCCAGACGGGCTTACGTTATATTATTATAAAAAGTTTAAGGAAATCTTGATTCCCAAACTATGCTCCTACATGAATGGAATAGGAACAAGCTGGGAGATGAGAAAGTAAGCACTAACAGCTGCTATTACTGTTATCCCAAAGGAAGGAAAGGATATCACCCTATGCTCAAGTTATAGACCAATCTCGTTATTAAACGTGGACACAAAACTATTCGCAAAAGTATTAGATGGTAGGATAAAAAATGTAATGAATGACTTGGCGCATGCGGACCAAGTCGGATTTATCCCGAGAAGAGAGGGGAGAGATAATTGGGTAAGAACGCTACTTTTATTGCAGAAAATGAAAGAACGAAAGTCCCCAGGGCTACTCCTCTCAATAGAAGCTGAAAAAGGATTTGATAGGGTAGACTGGGGATTCATGATGAATACCCTGGAAGTGATGGGAGTAGGTCCAAAGATGATCCATTGGATTAAAGCATTAAATAATCATCCTACGGCTAGGGTAAAGATCAATGGGATATCATCACTACCCTTTGAGATGTACAGTGGAACGAGACAGGGGTGTCCCTTGTCTCCCCTATTGTTTGTACTATCGTTAGAACCACTCCTGGCAGAGATCAGAAATAGCCCAGATATAAGAGGGATTAGGAGAGGAGACGAAGAGCACAAAATAGCGGCATACGCTGATGACATACTGTTCTACATATCTAGGCCCAGGGTAACATTGCCAAAATAAGGAAGTTACTAAAATCTTATGGAGAAATATAAAATCTCAAAATAAACCCCTCGAAATCAGAGATCCTGAATATTAACCTGGGGAAACAGGAGGAGCAGATCCTACAACAAGATTCACATGGAGAAAAACAGAACTGAAATACTTATAAATAAAAAAATAAAAATAAAAATAACACCATCCCTGGGGACAATATATCAAACAAACTATATTCCGCTATTAAACGAAATAAAAACAGAAATAAAAAAATTGCAACAAGGTATCTTTACTGGTTAGGAAGAATAAATATTAAAATGGTAATATTGCCGAAGATTATGTATGTGTTTCAAATGTTGCTAATTCCTCTCCCACAAGCATACTTCAAGACATTAAAAATTATAATACTAAGGTTTATATGGCAGAGTAAAAAAACGAGAATAAGTTTCTCGGTTTTGAATAAAGACAAATCGCAAGGAGGACTAGGGGTACCAGATTTAAAAAAAATATTACAATGCAGCTTTATTATCACGGGTATTAGAATGGGTAAAAAACAACAAGGAAAAAAGATGGGTTAAATTGGAAAACACTATTAGCAATGCACCATTGAGGAAGATTATATGGATACTATCACAATATAGAAAATTGAATGAGAACACACATGAATTAACACGGAAAGTACCTATAGTCTCGGATTTAATTCACACACAAGACAAGTGGAAATTTAATACACCACTAATTCCACTTAGGGAAACTAATTATTTTCAACCAGGGTAAGGGAAATTATTTGGGGAATGGATAAAAAAGGAAAATGCACAATTAAAGGATGTAATGAAAAATATACACACTACAGGAACTAAGACATAGAGAAGATTTGATGGTGATAGATGAATGGCGCATTTTGTTACAACACTGCCACAACCGATAAGATCCGGGGAAGATCTTTTGCCATTTGAGCGTTTGTGTTCAGCATCAAGCACAAGGAGTGGGATCTCACAGATCTATAAAATACTGGTGGGAATGAAGGGGCTGGAAATACCGCCGTTCATAGTAAAATGGGGAAAAGAACTGGGAAAACAAGGAAAAGAACTACATCTAGGGAAAATATTGAAGATGGTACATGGTTCGGCAAAAGACAGTAATACAATTGAAATGAATTATAGATGTCTATCACGCTGGTATATAACACCAGATAAAGAACATAAATATCAAAATGGGGTATCACAGCTTTGCTGGCGAGGATGCAATGCCATTGGAACTATGGCCCACATATGGTGGGAATGCCCAAAAATCTAAAAATATTGGAGAAAGGTGTTGCAGCTAATAAAAGAGATCACTAATATAGAGATACCGGAGGAGCCTTGGAGGTGTTTACTCCATGTGGTGAAATCGTCAACAAAACAATATAAGAAAACAGTGGCACCCCATCTGATGAACTCAGCCAAAAGTTTAATACCACGACAGTGACAAGAGTTGGAAAGCCCTATGTTGGAAGAGTGGTTTAAAAAAGTAGAAGATACATATAATATGGAATATCTGAGATGTAGTGGGGAAAAGGAAATGGAGGGTTTTGAAAATAAGTGGAAAGATTGGACAGTATTTAAGAGGACAAGGAGATAAGTAGAATTGGTGGGAGCAGAAGAAGGGGAGAGGCAGGGAGAAACAGAAGATGGCAAGTAATTAAAAGGTATGATAAGAGAGGATAAGAGTGGGTGGGGGACGAGGGGGAGGGGTTAAGGTTAAATAAATAAAAAATATCATTGTTTGCTGATAAAAGTTTTATATTTTGATACAATGAAATTTAATAAAGAAAGTGAAAACAAAAAAAGACACAAGTCTATCTAATTCAACCAAAAAACAAACAAACAGAAAACCTCTGTGTAACGGTAGGGCCCGTGGAACCCAGAAGTTCTTAGAAAGTATGAGCCAGAAAATAATGGACATTGAGAATATGTCTTGGATTGCTTTGAAATGGGTCTGTAATATTAATCCACGGTATTTCCCAGGATACCTGTAAAGGACTATTTACTGGTTGTTTGATTCTGAACTCAACAGGTTAATTGAGAGATGCTGATGTGTTCAACCCTAACCACCTGGCTGCCTGTGTAATGTAGATTAAATCCAGACTAGCTTCCAAAGACCTTTTCATTGTTTGTGATGATGTGGATTGGAGCTGGTAGACCCCGTCTGGCTGCCTATTATGGGATGTTTAAGTGTCTTGCTGTGAGGAAAGGGGGGGGGGATCACTCCAGCAACCCCATCTGCTAAGACTGTTTACTGAATGAGAAATTTGAACACACCTGACCTCACCATTGTCATTGGACAGTTTAACCCGCCCTGTTCCCCAAGGATGGGAGGGAAGTGTTTTGAAGGGAAGTGTGTTACCATGTGTTTGTAATAAAGATTCATTCCCTGTTTTTGGAACTTCAACACAGAGCGTTGTCTCGTTTGTGCTGGGAGAAATATTTGTATGGGGTCTTATTCGGCTGGTTGGAGTGTCTGGTAGCTGGCGTGTGTTCGAGAATGGAATATCCTAAACGACATTAACCCCTGTCGTTACACTCTGTATACACAATTCTGTACCCACAGTTGACCCAGAAGAAGACAAAAAGCCCCCAATAAAGCATGATCCAATTTGCACCAGCAGGGGGAAAACAAATCCTTGTTGCTCCCGCAGAGTCCCAGACACTCCAATATTCCCTTGATCAGCTATTCCTGACTTTTCAGAAAGTCATAAAATTAGAGAAGGCTTGTAACATTACAACATGACTGCAGTACATCTGCATGCCACTTTGATTTGTATCACAGTATGACAGATGTGTTTTAAAAGGAATCTGCCTGACTTTACACACTTGGGCTGATTTGGTGAAGTGAGCAGAAATTTACTTTGCAAATGATTGAGCAATTGAAATGCAGATGTTCATCTGCTTTAGTAAATCAGCCTTACTGTCTCCCATCTTCAAAGTGTGCTGTGTATGAGGTCATGCAGTTATGCATGTAAAGTCAAGATCTAGTATGACCTTACTCACCTCAACGTTCCTCCATTATTGTGATGGACAGTCTCCCTGGTCAATCGTAAGGTCAGGAGGGCTCTGGCACAGCTTGACTTTTATATGCTGAAGTCAATATTTGTATAACTGGTCACTCTGGGTTTTGGGGCTCTCGGGTTCTTTTGTAAATTTCAAAGGGTACATGCAGTAACCATTTGATGACTTCATTTAAGTTATGTTAGCAGTATATCTTTATGGAGATATCATGTTGCTTTAATGAGGCAAATGTCATTAATTAGTAGCCTTGCCTAAAAAGAACTAGTTGCAATAGGCATATGTAATAATTTACTGTATATATTTAGTCTTTAGTTATTATAACTGTACATAAAACATAGCATATTTTTTAGCTTCACTTACTTATTCTGAATCTGACACTTCAGCTTGAGTTTTAGGTGTAAGAGGTCACTTGAAGGCTAACAGATGCTACCCTACCAACTTCCTGACCTCACTTCTCCCAGCTCCTAAGAGTACAAAACAGCGTTCACCTAACAGAGTCAACAGTTGGTAACATTTTTATGGTGCACTGTAGCTGTTACCAAGCAGCAGAAAAGTAATTTGAGATTCAGATGGACAATATAAATTTTCATCTTCTCACAATGCAGGCTTTCCCACATATTCTTGAGAAACAACAAAATTAATGATGAGGGGGCAAGACTAATTAGTCAAGCTTTGCGAAGCCTGAAGATGACCAACAAAAACCTAGCTTCTCTTGTGCTCAGCTACAATCATATCACAGACGAGGGAGTCCGACACATTGCACAGGTAAAAACTCAACTCAGTTATTGGTCATATCAAAGATAAATGCAATGTTGGTTGTTTTTAAGCACCTATAGCCAGAAATTTGAATTGTCTGCTTATTTGTATTGTTTTTAGGCCTTAAGATTCAATCGATCTCTACTTTCCCTAAATCTTTCAAGCAATCAGATTAGTGATGAAGGGGCTCTGGCTTTGGCAGAGGTTGGTACAAACTTTGATCTCACTATAAATGTACTTTCTGGAGACATTTACAGCATCACAGTGTAATGTTTTTGAGCAGGTGCTGGGCCATTTCCCATTAACACATGCTGAGATTGTAGAGAGGAGACGGCTCCTACTGGAGAAGGAAGCTCAGGAACAGCCAAGATCGGTAAGCATGAATTTGTGCCTGTTATTAATTAATAGTGAATTAATAAACTGGATAATGATCTGTCCCTCATCATAGCTGCCGCAACATGTCCTATTCGAGATTTATATTTCCCCCCTTTTTTAGTTTTATTTGATCTGTCTGATATTGACTCTGCAGCTAAAACTGACCATACACATATAGATGTTTTTCCAGGTTGAACACAACATATCATATAACAGATTCGTCCATTCCAGCTCTATAGCATGGATTGACAATTTTTCCAATGTAGCTACTGTATTTTGACAGTCTGCTCCCACTGATTGGATGCAGGCTATGTTCAGCCAGGAAATTTCCGTCCGACTTTTCAATTGATGTATGTTGGGTAGGAGGTGGCTGACAGGGTCACCCACTGACTTAACTTTGGCTGGTTCATTAGGAACCAGCTTAGATTTACTGCATGAATGGGCAGCTCTGTCTAGAGTTTGTCCTCCTGCTGATAACACTGCCACTTCCAGAGTGTGCATAACAGTATCAGATAACAGAGGCATGTAGTTGGTTGTTGCTTACATTCCTCTCATTTGCATAACTTATTTGTAATACTATTAGGCACTCCCAGGAGTTGGCAAAAAGGTTTGTTATCTTTAAAAACTGCATAAAGAAGTATGTTATTTCTAATAACTGCTGTGGTTCCATTTTATGTCATCTTTAACAGCCAACAACCTCTCGACACGCTGATTCCAAAAGTGACAGACCACCTAGTCACCATAGCAACTCAGCTATTGAGAAAGGGGATAAAGCCCAGGCACAGAAGACCAAACAGAGCATAAAGAAGAAGGAGAAGGTATGACATATACCCTTCAAGGTTTACGCATAGTAACATGAGTAGCTGCCAATGTGATTTGCATCTTCACAAAATGTCAGTGCAGATCACCGTTGGTGAATGTGTCCAGCTTCTTCTCTGTTCTGGTACATGAGGTAGGAATTTAAACACAGTCTACATCTTCCTTACAATATTAGTTGTTTAAAGAGGCACTGCTATTTGCCCAGTCAGGACAAATGACAATATCCGCAGTTGACTGCCCCCCAAGCTTTTATACTCGCTGAGCAATGCTCTCTAGCTGCCTCCTTGCTGCAGCATTCCTGCCTGTCTAAGCTCCTGCATCAACTGCTGTTAGACAGGGGGATGACGTCATGTCTCCAGCTCCATCCTTCATTATGTTTTGAGGTCACTTGCTGCTTCCTGTAACAAGGGCCCCAGCAGAGAGGAGGTGACATTGATGCGTGGATAAGAAATTATGACTGCCTGAAGAAATGGACTTTTAAAGACACTGGGCTCCATTCGCTAAAGCAGATCACATGCAGTATTTAGGTGTCCAGATACTTTTTCCCTGACTATCACATGCAATCCTGAAACTGTTAATTCACTATGCCGTTTTGCGTTGTTACATAGTTACATAGTAGGCGAGGTTGAAAAAAGACACAAGTCCATCCTATGTGTGTGATTTTATGTCAGTATTACATTGAATATCCCTGTATGTTGTGGTCGTTCAGGTGCTTATCTAATAGTTTTTTTAAATTATTGATGCTCCCCGCTGAAACCACTGCCCATCCCCTCCAAGAGCTTGCATACAATTGATGTTAGGCTAACTGGTCTGTAATTCCCAGGGATGTATCTTGACCCTTTTTTAAATATTAGTGCTACATTGGCTTTTCTCCAATCAGCTGGTACCATTCCAGTCATTAGACTGTTCGTAAAAATAAGGAACAATGGTCTGGCAATTTCTTGACTGAGTTCCTTAAGGACCCTCGGGTGCAAGCCATCTGGTCCCGGTGACTTATTAATGTTAAGTTTTTCAAGTCTATTTCTAATTCTGTCCTCTGTTAGCCATGAGGGGCTTCCTGTGACTTGCCATGAGCATAAACATTGCAGTTTTGGTTACTGAAGCCCCCCGTTTTCCTTGTGAAGACTGAGGAGAAGAATAAATTCAATACCTTTGTCATCTCTCCATCCTAAGTAACCAGATTCCCTTCATCATTCTTTGAGGGACCAATATGATCTGACCTCCCTTTCTTACTATTTATGTACTTAAATAATTTCTTGGGATTTTTTTTTACTCTCCTCCGCTATGTGCCTTTTGTGTTCTATCTTAGCCGCCCTGATTGCACCCATACGTTTCTCGTTGCACGTAATCAGTAGGTCTAGTAACGCTTTGTTTCTAGTTGGTGCATTTACCAACTGACCCATGAAATTGTCCTGCAAGACATTTAGGAACTGGCGAGTCTTAGATAATTGCACGGTTCCTTCCACCCAGTCTATGTCTGGATAATTAAAATCCCCCATGACACTTCCCATTCTTGTCGCTAATCCATATTGTGATAGGAGGTCCGCCTCCGCCTCCTCCCTTTGGTTAGGGGACCTATAGCATACTCCCAGTATTACTTTCCCCTTAGTTTCCTCCCTTTGTAGCTCTACCCATAAGGATTCCACCTCCTCCCTTGCTCCCTTAGTGATGTCATCTCTCACATTCACTTGTACATCATTTTTTATATACAGGCCCCCCATTTTTACCCTCTCTATCCCTGCGATTTAGGGAATACCCTTGAATGGTTGCCAGCCAATCATGAGAGCTATCGAACCAGGTTTCTGTAATTCTTACAAAATCTAAATCCTCCTTGTACAACAGTAGCTCTAGTTCTCCCATCTTCCGCCAGACTCCTGGCATTGGTGAACGTGCCACGTAATTTAGACCGGTCACATACTATCTCCTTATTGGGTGCTCTGGGGTTGCAAATAGGACTTGTTACTATACTTACCTCGGATTTAGGTGCTTTAGTCAACCTACCACTAATGCCCCCAATACTACCTTCTGGAATATGTTCCGCGCTGACTATCTCTACCTCTGGACCCCCCCCCCATCACCTAGTTTAAAAGCCCCTCTAACTTTTCGGCCATCTTCACTCCCAGCAGATCTGCTCCTTCCCCATTTAGGTGAAGTCTGTCCCGTCTATAGAGCTGGTAACCGACTGAGAAGTCGCCCCAGTTCTCCAGGAACTCAAAACCCTCCTTTCTACAACAGCACCTCAGCAACTTGTTTACTTCCCTAATCTCCCTCTGCCTTTTTGGTGTGGCTCGAGGTACCAATAGTATTTCAGAGAATACTACCTTGCAGATCCTTTTTCTCAATTTAGCTCCTAAGTACCTAAAACCATTTTTTAGGACACTCCATCATCCTCTGACTTTTTCATTGGTGCCAACGTGCACCATGACAGCCGGGATCTTCCCCAGCCCCTCCCAGTAATCTGTCCACCAGATCCGTGATGTGCCAAACCCGAGTGCCTGGTAAACAACATACAGTTCAGTGCTTCAGGTCTTTGTGACAGATTGCCCTCTCTATCCTTCTAAGAATTGAGTCCCTTTGTCTAAAGCCAAGGGAAAGAAAAGACAGATTCTGGTGGTAGGGGACTCAATTCTTAGGAGGACAGAGAGGGCAATCTGTCACAAAGACCTGAAGCGCCAAACTGTATGTTGTTTACCGGGCGCTCGGGTTCAGCACATCATGGATCTGGTGGACAGATTACTGGAAGGGGCTGGGGAAGACCCGGCTGTCATGGTGCATTGGTCACTGGAGGAGTTATTCGCTTGGCAGCTAGGGGAGTCACTCTCCAGCAGTGCTGCTCCCTGACTGGTTTCACCAGTGTCAATCAATGGGGCGTAATTATTGGGATGTTCCAGCCCAGGACTGGCCTCCCTGACCCTTTCCCCTCTATCCTTCCTGACTGTAACCCATCTACTCTGCTTTGGTGCCTGAACAACTTTATCTCCACCCACCTCTGTGCTGGCCCCTGCTGGCACCTGTCTGGTACGATCCCAACTCTCCTTTAGTATGGAGGGACTTCTCAATGTTGACAGTTGCTTCCCTAGATTCAGAACCTGGGCTTCCAGGGAAAGAATGTGCTTACATTTTGCACAGCAGTATTCGCCCTCAAACAGATGATCAAGGAACGCATACATGCCGCAAGATGTACACCAAGTCACATCTCTACACCTGCCGGGCATCGTACCCACTAATTTAATGGGGATTGGGGGTTATACTCTGTCCAAATTAAGTAACAACTAGCTTCCTGACACTAATACCCAACAATACACAGGTTCTCAACAAGACAATACACAGGTACTCGCAACACACGTGCACTCACAGCACATGTGCACTCACAGCACATGTGCACTCACAGCACTCATGTACTCACAGAACTGGTGCACTCACAGTCCACGTACTCAGGCACTCACCAATCATTATGCAAAGAAGGGAGCTCTTCCCCTGAGTGTATATCTCTTTGTGCCTGTGTTAACCACTTCAGCCCCGGAAGGATTTGCCCCCTTCCTGACCAGGCCATTTTTTTGCAGTACGGCACTGCATCGCTTTAACTGACAATTGCGTGGTAGTGTGACGTTGTACCCAAACAAAGTTGATGTCCCTTTCTTCCCCACAAATAGAGCTTTCTTTTGGTGGTGTTCGATCACCTCTGCGGTTTTTATTTTTTGCGATTTAAACAAATAAATAGCGATAATTTTGAAAAAAAACACAGAATTTTGTACTTTTTGCTATAATAAATGTCCCAAAAAAATCCCCAAAAAAACTACTTTCTTGAAGCCGATATGTATTCTTCTACATATTTTTGGTAAAAAAAAATCACAATAAGCATATATTGATTGGTTTGTGCAAAAGTTATAGCGTCTACAAAATAGGGGATAGATTTATGGCATTTTTATTATTTATACATTTTTTACTAGTAATGGCGGTGATCAGTGATTTTTATTGCGATTGCGGCGGACAGATCGGACACTTTTGACACTTTTTTGGGACCAGTGACATTTATACAGCGATCAGAGCTAAAAATAGCCACTGATTACTGTATAAATGTCATTGGCAGGGAAGGGGTTAACACTAGGTGGCGATCAAGGGGTTAGATGTGTTCCCTAGGTGTGTTCTAACTGTGGGGGGAATGGGACTGGCTAGGAAAGGTTTCTTCACAGTTAGAGCTGTGAAAATGTGGAATAGACTCCCTCAAGATCTGGTTCTGTCCAGCTCAGTAGATTGCTTTAAAAAAGGCCTGGGTTATTTCCTAAATGTACAAAATATAACTGGATACTAACATTTATAGGTAAAGTTGATCCGGGGAATATTTGATTGCCTCTTGGGGGATCAAGAAGGAATCTTTACCCCACTGGAGCAAATTGGTTAATGCTTTGCTGGGGTTTTTTACTTTCCTCTGGATTAACGGCGGGTATAGGATTGAGTATATAAGATTGTATGTTCCCCCCCCCTTTTATTGGTTGAACTAGATCAGTGGTTCTCAACTCCTGTCCTCGGGACCCACTAACAGACCAGATAAGTATTACCTTTGGGAGATGCAGACTAGAATACCGCAATCACTGAGCAGCAAATTATATCACCTGTGATGTATTTCAGTTATCTTGCAAACCTGGCCTGTTAGTGGATCCTGCCTGAGGACAGGAGTCGAGAACCACTGAACTAGATGGACTTGTGTCTTTTTTAAATCAGACTAACTATGTAAAAGTCTATTTTAAACACCATATCCATTTATTCTGGAACTGTCCAAGCTATACAGGCCTTTTGGCTTCAAACCACTATATTTATCCATGACCATATGGGCTGTCCAGTCCTACTTGACCCCAAACTTTGTTTATTAGGCATTGTAATGGGTGGGCCCGTGGAACCCAGAAGTTCTTAGAAAGTGTGAGCCAGGAAATAATGGACATTGAGAATATGTATTGGATTGCTTTAAAATGGGTCTGTAATATTATTCCACAATATTTCCCAGGATATCTGTAAATAACTATTTTTGTTGATCCTGAACTCAACAGGTTAATTGAAAAGGGCTGATGTGTTCTAAAGATCCTTTCATTGTGAATAGAGATAATTAACTCTGTACTTGTGTGTATATAAAGGTCAGGCCTAGTCATTTAAACTGAAAAGGGATTAGCTAACGAACCCACCTATTGTCTCTTAAGAGATGTCAAAATAATGTGTATTGTAGGAGACAGTAAGGCTAGCCTAAAGGTCATGTGTCTGAGTCATCAGCTGTAGTTAATTAGCTCATGTAAATTAGGTCTGGTCAGAAGTGCTTTGTGAGAGGAAAGAAAAGAATCTCCTCTCTGTGTGTATAAAACTTGCAGTGTTTCAATAAAAAGTGTCAGTCTAGTTGGAAAGATACAGAGCGTTTGTCTCGTATGGTTGGAAGGATTAATCCTATGGGAAGCGGTCGCCTGACTGTGGAGGATCGGCAGTGGATGTGTGTCCAGAGAGGGAATATCCTAAACGGCGTTAACCCCTTTCATACTTGGGGTGTCGTTATAGGCATCACTTCTGTTTTTTCTTTTTATCAAATATTAGGTAGCGCCAGTTAACAGGTCACACTGAACATTACACTACAATTGCAGTTTCAGCATTGATATTTTCTGTTCGTAAATCCATAGTACTGTGTTGATTATCTACTTCTCTGGCATTCGAGAAATTACTTGCCCTTGTTAGGAACCCCTTGTCATAAATAAAAACTAGAATATACAGTATATTAGAGGGCATCTTACAAAACCTTTCTGGACACAAGGCACCACCTAAACCCTCAGGCCTCGTACACACGACCGAGTTTCTTGGCAAGAACCAGCAAGAAACTTGCTGGCAGAGATGTCTTGCCGAGAAACTCGTTCGTGTGTATGGTTTCTCGTCAAGAAAACCGACAAGTAATCTCGACGAGAAAATAGAGAACCTGCTCTCTATTTTCTCGTTGAGATTCTCCTCGGCATGTTTCTCGACGAGAAAAGTGAGTGTGTGTACACTTACCTGTCCTCCCGGAAGCCCGCGCATGTTCGAAATGAATTTGACGCATGCGCGGTAGCTTCCTAGGCATACGTAGGGTATACCAAGATGGCGGCGACGGCATCGAATGTGACGAGCGCATGCTCGTCGTAGTCGATGACGTCACCGCGTACGCTCCATTCAAAGAACCGCGGGTTCTTTGAATTGAGCGTGTGTACACTCAGCCGGGACAAGTTTCTTGTCCAAGAATCTCGTAGAAAAAAACGACATGTTTTTTTCGACGAGAATCTCGGCCGTGTGTACGAGGCTTTACTATTAAAAATTTTGGTAAGTGGTCCCTCTTTATGTTTGGCAATTTTATTGTCTGCCACATTTTTTCCTTTCCTTTTCTCCCTGGGGATCGTGACACTCATAAACCCCTTGTCCATTCACAGAACACCTTGTATTCTTTTTAAAGAATACAGTAGAAGTGAGCAGAAAGAGAGCATGAATCTCGTGCAATACATTTGAATACCATTTAAATGAAATCAAAATGGCAACCCACTTTTTTCAGCTTGGATAGTGCTCATCCAAGTAACAGGCAACACATTTCAAGGGTCAATCTCCTAAGGCTTGAGAAAGAGGTTAACCCTCAAAACAGATTGCCTGTTCTCTGGATGGGCGCAGCTTGCCCCCATTTTTCCTCCAATGAAGAACTAGATTTTGGCCGCTGCTGCTAACATCAGAATAGCTACAGCAGATCCACCTGGCAGTGGAGACAGCTCAAGAACACATTCTCAGCACTGCCACTGGCCAAGGCATATAGCACTATCCAAGCTGCCACTTTGATGCTATTTCACCACTTGAGACCCGCGCTATAGACGAAAGACGTCTGCAGCGTGGCTCTCAAGTGCTGAGTGGACGTCCATGGACGTCCTGCTATGTTTACATCCCCCCGCGCGCCGCCGAGGGCGCACGGCGGGGAACAGCGTCACGTGATGCCGATGCGCGTGCCTGGCGGCCGCGATGTCCGCCAGGTACACGCGATCGGCTGTTACAGAGGCAGGACGTGGATCTCTGTGTGTAAACACAGAGATCCACGTTCTGTCAGGGAGAGAGGAGACCGATGCTGTGTCCCTTGTACATAGGGACACAGATCGGTCACCTCCCCCAGTTAGTCCCCTCCCCCACGCAGTAATAATCACTAATAGGGAACATATTTAACCCCTTGATCGCCCCCTAGGGTTAACCCTTTCCCTGCCAGTCACATTTATACAGTAATCAATGCATATTTATAGCACTGTTCACTGTATAAATGTGAATGGTCCCAAAATAGTGTCAAAAGTGTCCGATATGTCCGCTGCAGTATCGCAGGCCTGACAAAAATCGCAGATGGCCGCCATTACTAGTAAAAAAAAATATAATAAAAATGTCATAATTCTATCCCCTATTTTGTAAGCGCTATAACTTTTGCGCAAACTATCACTATACGCTTATTGCATTTTTTTTTACCAAAAATATATAGAAGAATACGTATCGGCCTAAACTGAGAAAAAAAAATATTTAAAAAAAAAACTTTTTGTTTATTATAACAAAAAGTAAAAACATATTTTTATTTTTCAAAATTTTCTGTCTTTTTTTGTTAATAGTGCAAAAAATAAAAACCACAGAGGTGATCAAATACCCCCCAAAGAAAGCTCTATTTGTGGGAAAAAAATGATAAAAATATCATTTGGGTACAGCGTTGTATGACCGCACAATTATCATTCAAAGTGCGTCAGCGCTGAAAGCTGAAAATTGGTCTGGGTACAAAGGGGGTTCAAAGGGGTTGTAAAGGTTCGTCTTTTATTTTCTAAATAGGTTCCTATAAGCTAGTGCATTGTTGGTTCACTTACCTTTTCCTTTGATTTACCTTCTAACTGTTTTTTTTCTTTGTCTGAATTTCTCACTTCCTGTTTCTCCTCAGTAAACGTCACACCATCATCTGAGTGGTGTTTAGTCAGCCAGAACAGCTTACTGAACAGCTTACTGAGGAGGAACAGGAAGTGAGAAATTCAGACAAAGAAAACAAAGAAAAAAAATATTTAGAAGGGAAATCAAAGGAAAAGGTAAGTGAACCAACAATGCACTAGCTTAAAGGAACCTATTTAGAAAATAAAAAACAAAACTTTACAACACCTTTAAGTGCCCAGTAAGCAAGTGGTCAAGAAATGTTTCCCAATTTTATTGCACATAACCTGTGCACACTTTCTGTTTTCTTCTATTTACTTCAGTCTGTGTAAACATTTCATTTGTTTCGGAGCTGCTGGATTTTAGTGCATCCCTTCCAAACTATTCCATTCAACAAATACTTGCTGAAAACTGCCCTTAACGCACTCCCAAGAATACAGTTAACTAAGTACTGTGAACTTTTTTTATCTTGTCTCTTTTGAATCATTGGATTTGAAATAAATACAAGACGTTTCTGAATGGAGACCCTGCACAGCTAGAGGCCCTCTGTGAATGCTGTGCTCCAGACCTAACTGTCAGTTTCACCATTGGAATGGTGACATCCATGTCAGAGGCTACATGTAAGTAACATTTTTAAAGAAAGGAAGCAACCACCAGTGGGGCACATATCATTAGGGGTACCTACAACCCCAATTCAAATAAAGTTGTGACGATGTGTAAAATCTACATAAAAACAAAATGCAGACTTCCCGTAGCACTACCTGATCTCAGCAGTCTACTTGTTGCTACTTATGGATCCTTCCCCTCCTTCAGATTCTGCATGTTTGGCATGGGAGAGGGATTTACATTTTGATCCCCCAGAAGAGGACTGGTACGCTCACAAGGGCTCACTGAATGTAGCTATCCAGGAAACCTCTTATAAGATTAGGCCCAGGTACTACGGAACTTTGTTCTTCCACAAATTTTCCCAGGTGACGACAAATACATATTGGAGATGTGAACGAGAGGAAGGCACAATGCTACATATATGGCGGTCATATGAAAATCTTCAATCCTTCTGGAAGGAGGTCCACAAAGTATTACTCTTATCTAGAAAAGTCAATTGCAAGTCTTTGGCTATGCACATTGTGAATGCAGTGAGATTATGCATTCCAGTGCATTGGCAATCTCCAAGTATTCCTGCAATAAAGGAATAGTTAATAGCAGTGGCGGCTGGTGCTCAAAATTTTTTGGGGGGCGCAAACAAACAAACAAAAAAAAAAACATCAATTGCAGCCTCACTGTGTCCAAAACGCAGCCACTGTGCCCATCAATTGTCGCCACTGTGCCCATCAATTGTTGCCACTGTGCCCATCAATTGTCGCCACTGTGCCATCAATTGTCGCCACTGTGCCATGCCACCAAACGCAGCCACTGTGCCATGCCATCAAACGCAGCCACTGTGCAATCAATTTTCACCACTGTGCCCATCAATTGTCACCACTGTGCCAGCAATTGTCACTGGGCCAGTTTGCCCCCTCAAAAACCGCCAGATTGCTTCCCCCAGCACTTACCTTTCTCGGGTCAGCCATCCTCCCTCGATGTCTTCTCCCAAGTCCCACCCTCAATGTCGCTTCAGCCAATCAGGTTACCGGTAACCAGATCCGGTGAACCTGATTGGCTGAGATGCGTGTCAGTGTTCACCAAGGAACGCACCCCCCCGTGCGTCCCTTGGTGAACTATTTGGAAGCCGATTACAGCCTGAGGGCTGGAATCGGAAAGCCTATCAGAGCCGCTGGCTCTGACAGACACTTCCAAAACACACCCACCGCCGGGCACCGCTCTAATTCAGATGGCCGGCGCTCACCAGGAGGCCGGCCATCTGAATAGTGGGCGGCAGCGGCGACAATACACAGATTCATGCAATGCATGAATCTGTGTATTGTCTTTCAGTGGCGGTGCAGGAGCGAGAGAGGCCGGCGGACGCACCGCCACTGGTTAATAGATTAAACAAAATCGAGGAATTGGAGGAACAAG
Organism: Rana muscosa; assembly: GCA_029206835.1. Classification (NCBI taxonomy): domain Eukaryota; kingdom Metazoa; phylum Chordata; class Amphibia; order Anura; family Ranidae; genus Rana; species Rana muscosa. The sequence goes on from CM055126.1 coordinate 96,389,287, forward strand.
TTCACTACATGGCTTTGCTGACCCACTTTAAAAGAACCAGGCTTTATAAGAGGTATCTCTAAAATAGAGTATGTACAAGACTGCCAGACATTTAACACCTGTCTGTAACTATCGGTAAAAATTTAAAAGAAAATGCCGCGCTACCTAATTAAATGTAAAATAACAAATTACTTATAAGAACCGTGCCTTTTCAATAAACATAATATTCATAATCCATATATCACATAGTGAAGATCAAAGTGCATAATCCAATTATCACATAATATGGTAATGAAACAATATTGCAAAATATAAAGTGACAGAAAGACTGAGGTAACGAAACAATATTGCAAAATATAAAGTGACAAAAATTCGTGAAATTATGTAAGTGCCGAGGTGCATAAATGCTGTGCTGCACTAATCGCATAATGCGATGCAGCCCAAATCGCATCAAAAGTCCTTCTGTGATTTGAGAACTATGATTCCATTAGTGTTGTTCAAACGGTGCTGCGACATCCACACACAGGTGCTCCCCACCCTTAGATAGTAGCCGCTCACCTCTGAGCGTGCGACCTTGCGATTTAAGCTTGGTCTAAACACGCTTATGAATCACCTCTGGATTCTAGATATATTGCTGGGTACCAAAGTGCTTTGTGCTGCTGTCTCCAGCTCTGTAGTACTGTCTCCTCATAAAAAAATGGCTCGATAGTGTGATATTGTTTATATCAAAATATATTTATTTAAGAAAAAGCCCCTAACGAGGGTACTCACATGGTTATGGTGCGTCAGTGCACCGCCCTATGAAAAGCATGTAAAACTCCATAAAAATCTGGGGATTTGTTTGCGATCAAATGTTTCTCCTCTGTGGGCAGACCAGCTGCCGTCTCCACTGTCCTGTCCCTTCCCCTACGCGTGTCGATACAGGGTTAATGTCGTATCTTCAGCAGGGGGATAATAATTGGACGGTGCATCTGTCAATTAAATAGTCGGCCGGCGGCCATTTTCTCGTAGCCTTTGGACATTGTATTGTCCACAGGTATATTTTATTTCAATAGCGGCCATTTCCTCATAGCCTGCGGACATGGTATTGTCCACAGATGTATTCAATAGCCAAAAAACGCTTGTACTTTTAATTCCTTCATGAACCTTATTCTTATTTTGCCTAATAGAATGAGCAGCTATATATAGGCATCCTACTAATATTGCTAAATATCAGGACGGTGTTAGTAGAGAAAAAACCTTGATCCGCTCCCATATCCTCAGTTTAACAGATACTGCAGATGGGTGAAAAATATATGCCTGAGCATCATAATAAAGCTTAATAAAATCAACATAAAATCTAGGTGGGGTATAATCTAAGTTGCTATCCTTATTATCTAGGTGAAACTTACCTCCATATAATAGTATAATACCTAAAGTAAAATAATATTTTTTTATATTTTTTAATAATATTTTAAAGTGCTCGCTACACTTAAATGTATACAAAAGCACACACATCCTGCCGTGCGCTATCTGACCTGTTAAAACATAAAAATGACCATCAAGGGAATATGAATAAAAAACGATCAACATATATGTATATAGGGGAGGACTAAATGCCTCATTAATATTATTGTTATTATGAGACCTATTAAAAGGTCAATAAAAACCACCTTACTCTTTTTTCAGTAATTACCTAAAAAACACTTCAGATCGAATTCTTTATTCAATCCTCCAGGCCTGAGGGAACCTAATTGGTGTATTAATATGAATTATTGTCCTGCTGGAAGCCATTTTCTTTTGCTCAATAAAATGTTTATGGAAAAATGTAATGCAATAATTTGCAAATCTCATAAATCCATGATTTATTCACAATAGAATACAGAAAACATATCAGTTTGTTTAAACTGAGAAAATTTACCACTTTAATAATAATATAAAAAAAAATAAGGTCATTTTTTTAATTGATGGCAGCAAAACATCTCAAAGTTGAAACAGGGCCATGTTTACTGTGTTGTATTATCCCCTCTTCTTTTAACAACACTCTGTTAATGTCTGGGAACTGAGAAAACCCGTTGCTGGAGCTTTGGCAGAGGACTGTTGTCCCATTCTTCCCTGATATAGGATTCTAACTGCTCAATGGTCCTGGGTCATCTTTGTCATAATCTTCTGTTTCAAGATGCACCAAATATTGTAGACAGGCCAGTTAAGCTCCCAGACTTTTCTACTACGAAGCCATGCTGTTGTCATAGATGTAGTATGTGGTTTAGCATTGTCCTGCTGAAATATGGAAGGCCTTCCCTGAAAAAGAGAATTATTGGCCTTGTCCCTTAAGCACAGAGATTTCAACAGAGTCTTGGAATCTTTTAATGATATTATGTACTGTAGCTGATGATATATTTAAAGTCTGCAATTTTATGTTGAGGAACTGTATTCTGAAATTGACAATTTCTCGATGCAGCTTTTCACAGATTGGTGAACCTCTACCCATCTTTACACTCCTAGATTGTAAGCTCTAACGAGCAGGGTTCTCTGATTCCTTCTCTATTAAATTGTGTTGTAATTGTACTGTCTGCCCCCATGTTGTAAAGCACTGCGAAAACCGTTGGCGCTATATAAATCCTGTATATTAATAATAATAATCTTTACTGCTGAGAGACTGACTCTCTAAGATGCCCTTTCTATACCCAATCGTGTTACTGACCTGTTGCCAATTAACCTAATTAGTTGCAAAATGTTCTTCCAGCTATTCCATACATAAATTTGGCCAGTTTGGCCACGCCCCCTTCCGCTGGCAGAACACAATAGCGTTGCGGGAGGGATTCGCAGTCAGTTTTGATGGGAGAATTGAGTATTTTTTTTTCCACCTATGGTGGAAGGAAAAAAAATCAAGTCAACTATGGGCTACTTTAGTCCTACTTACTTTGCCAGCTTTTTTTTTTTTTGCTCGTCCCAACTTTTTTGAGATGGGTTGCTGCCATCAATTTTAAGATGAGCTTATTTTATTTCTTGGTATATTTTCCCAGTTTAAACATTTGATGTGTTTTCTATTTTACTACTGGATCTACATATATTTAATAAAGTGGCAGTAAAAATGCCCATCCTCTGGTCTTCCAAATGAGTATAAAAGTTAATGTTAGCAGATAAAAATGACAACACGGTCAAGTTTGAGAAACTATGGCAAATATGGACTTAAGCCTCGTTCGTACACACGATCGGATTTTCCGCAGACAAAGCCTCAGAGTTTTGTCCGAAGGGCGTTGGCTAAAAACTTGTCTTGCATACAAACGGCACACAATTGTCGGCCAACAGACACGAACGTAGTTACGTACTACGTGAAATTTCAGCTCTTGAGCGCCACCCTTTGGGCACCTTCTGCTAATGTCGTGTTTGGTGAGCATTGATTCCGAGCATGCGTGGTTGTACTTTGGACTTTTGTCCGACGGACTTGTGTACACATGCTCGGAAAATCCGACAACAGACCGTTGTCCGCAGAAAATTTGAAAGCCTGCCATCCAACATTTGTCCGCGGAAAATCCAACAATTGTATGATGGAGCGTACAAACGGTCGGATTTTCGGCCAACAGTTGCCTGTCATCACACAATTCCCATCGGAAAATCTGATCGTGTGTACGAGGCTTTAGTCACCCTACAGCTTTTACCTCACTCAAAAACATGAGCTGCAGTTCTTAAACCATATTTCAGTATTATTCCAGGAGTAATATCGAGGTTTCACAGTTATCTCTTTTTCTAATTTCTTGAATTGTCCATGATAATGTTGTCATTATATTAGTTAGCTCCTGTTTACAGTTAGAACCCAATGGGGTAAACAGGGATGTTACTATACTGTATGCTTTATTTGATCATTTGTCCATTACTTTGATTGAGATTAGTATGTAAATGTTTTACTGCTATACCTGATTGTTATATACCAGAACCAGCTGCCTTTAATTGTTCTGTTATTTGTATGGAAATTTCAATAAAAATTCTTTAATGCTAAAAAAAATAAAAAAAGTTACACAGTGACTCTGATAGTAGGTAAAAGTGGGCAAATTGGATCTAGCCAATGTCTTCTGTAAAACAAAGAATGTTCTATCACAGGAGACACAGAAAAAGGAGGAGAAATCAGCTAGCAATATGACAAGTGGAACCTCCAATGCAGCTGCCCAAGCCAGTGGATCAACCAAGAAAGACGACCTCAAAACAGCCAAAAAACGTAAGTTGCAATAAGAGCTAATAGGGGTGTGAAATATGTAGATCCTCATACATTATTAGGTCATTATATGTGAAAAATAAGAAAGAGAGCAACCCACACCACCAATTCAGTGTAACATTTAACAAACAATCCCAAAAGTTAAAAACAATTATGCTTTAACATATTGTATAATGGGGAGGCAGCATGTAATCAAACATCCAGCAGGTGGCAGCCTTCCCTCTATCAGACCGATATAGAATAGATGAATAACATAGCTTCTCAGTCTAAATCCTCGTACACACGGTAGGATTGTTGACAGGGGATTGTCTGTTGACAGACTGTTGTCCTAAAATCTTACCGTTGGTACGCTCCTTTTGACAATTGTTGTCCAACAAATGTTGGATGACAGGCTAGTAAATTTTCGGCGGACAACGGTTTGTTGTCAGATTTTCGTATGGTCAGTACACAAATCCGTCACACAAAAGTCGAAAGTACAAACACGCATGCTCGGAATCAATGCTCACCAAACACGAAATTAGCAGAAGGGGCCCAAAGGGTGGCGCTCAAGAGCTGAAATTCCTCGTAGTATCTCACTAAGTTCGTGTTTATTGCACGGCAATTGTGTACGGTTAGTATGCAAGACAAGATCCTGGCACACGGCCTTCGGAAAAAATCAGACGCTCGGTTGGCCAACAATCGTACCGTGTGTACGAGGCTTAAGTCTTAAGCCCTGTACACACGGTCGGACTTTTGGCCAACAAACTTCATTTTGAGCAAGTTGGACCAACAATCCGACCGTGTGTACGCTCCATCGGACAAACTTTTTTTGTTTGGTTTTGGATTTCATCGGACAAAAGTTGGGTCTGCAAACGGACAAACTTTTGCCCAACAAAAGTCCGATGGAGCAAAGTCCGACCGTGTGTACAGAAAACCATCGGACTTTTGTCCGATGGACAAAACAACTAAATGTTAAAATCAACCAACAATAGCAGAAGTTGACCAAAGGGTGGCGGTAAAGAGCAGAAAAGAGCAGAAAAAACACGTGATGTTGCAAAAAGTTTTGGGAAAGTTTGCAGAAAAGTCAGAGCGTGTGTATGCTATGGGTGTGCCCGGCCAACTCCGTTCGGACAAAAAACCACGGAAAAGTCAGATGGAAGTCCGACCGTGTGCATGGGGCTTTAGTTATAAAAACATAGTGTTGTATAATGGAGAAGCAGCATGTACTTGAACATCCAGCAGGTGGCAGCCTTCCCTCTATCAGTGTGGATAAATAACATAACCTCTTAGTCCAAGGGTAGACCACAAGCATCCAGAGTGGGCCAAACAACACCCATGATCATGTCACACACTAAAAAGGGGACATGGTAACACATTTTGGTACAGAAAAAGACCCCTTCTCATACCTCATTGTATGTGGAACAGATGAGCACCATAAACAGAACTTTTAGAAATGTAAAAAAAATAAACTTGAAAAACAAATGCTCAAGGACTGGCACTACTGTAGATATTTAGTGGCTGAGTCATGCTACTAAAATCCCTAGCTATTAATCTCTAAGAGGAGCCATCAGTTGCCGCCCAAATAAAACAAGTGATACGAGTTACAAAATTTGCATGTAGTAGTGGTAAAGTGCATATATTTGGGGCATTTTGTGATCATGTTTGATTAATTGCTACTTGTGTAAGCGTAGGGAAGCATTTGTTGCATCTGCTTGACAAGCGTTTAATAGCTAGCAGTTTTAGTAGCAACGCAAATTGCTTGTGTACTCCCCCTAAAAAGCGCAAGCTATACAATGAGACAAACCAGGGTAGAAAGTTTGTATTTTATTGTGTCAAAGTTTACCAGAGTTTACAAAAAAAACAAAAAAAACAAAAAAAAACGTTCTACAATCAAGAACTTGATTTATATCAGGGACGTGGATAAGGAAGGATCAGAGGTGTTCAATACCCCTCAGAGCGTCCTGCAAAACAAGCAAATGCACAGCGGGAGCGACACCCGTAGTCCCCCCCCCCCCCCACCGCTCTCTACACCCTGTATTCCTAATGACTTGCAGTGCTTCCCACCTTGAGCTGGGGGTGGAGCTTTGCCTGGGCCCTGGCTCGCAGAACGCAAGGCATAGAGCATAGTGGGGGCGACTGGCCCACCGCATGGATGAACTGGTGCTCTCCAGGTCACAGGTGTGTCACTCTTTTCCCTTTTTGGCTTATGCCGCGTACACACGATCATTTTTCCCGTCGGGAAATATGTAATTTTTTCCTTTGGACGAGAAAAACGACAGTCTGTGGGCTTTTTGCAGTTTTCCCCGACGGGAAAAACGGCATTAATCACGACGAGAAAAATTAGAACATGCTCTAATTTTTCTTGTCGTGATTCCTGTCATTTTTTTCCGCGGCAGTTTTCCCATAGGGAAACACTGCCGCGGAGCCTACACACGGTCGTTTTTCTCGTCAAGAGAAAAAATGACGGGAAAACGGCCGTGTGTGGGGGAACAAGCCGTTCCCTCGTTTTTTCCTGTCGTGATTCACGGAGGTGTTTTCACCACCTTGAATCACGATCGTGTGTACGCGGCATTAGCCTCAGAGAGTGTCCTCAGACTTACCACTGCTGTGTTGCCAATCTTCTGTTCATACTAGGTAATCGTTAGAGCCGGTTCACACAGGCGCAACTCGGGATCCGACTTCAAGTTGCCCCAAGTCGCGCTGTTTTTAAAACTAATGGAAGTGAATGGAGCCGTCTTAATGTACATGACTGCAGTCGCTCCGACTTAAAAAAAGGTTCCTGTACGACTTCAATCCGACTTCTAGGCGACTTGTACCCATTGATTTCAATGGAAGTTGCCTCAGAAGTCGGATCACTGTCTTTACTGCAGCGACTTTTCAGGAAGTGAAAATAGTTTTAAGGGCAAACCCCTCCCTCCGCCCTCCTTCCCACAGAGCTGATTCAAGGTTGATTGGCCACTGGAATGCCCCATGTCGCGCTGTGGTGCAGGCTCAGGTTGCTTCCAGGTCGCCTCCAAAGAGTCGTGTTGCCCCTGTGTGAACCGCCTCTGAGAGACTGTGTGGCAACTGCAGTGTTAGTCACTGAGACTGGGCTGAGTATTCCATTGCTGTTGTATTAGGCCCCGTTTACATTTAGCGATTTCATCTGTCCCCTGCTGTCAGTGTACCCCTTATCCGTTTCCTGCCATCAGTGCCCCCCTAATCTGTCACCAGCCATCAGTGTACCACTCATCTGTCCACTGCTATCACTGTCCTCATCATCTGTTTCCCACCATCAATGTCCCCCTCATATGCCCCTCAACATTTTCCCCTTTATCCATCCCCCTCATCTGCCTCCTGCCACCAGTATCCCCCTCATCTGTTCCCCTTATCTGTCTCCCGCCATCAGTGATCCCCACCATCGATGCCCCCTTATCTGTCCCCCGCCATCAGTGTATCCCACCATCAGTGCCCCCTCATCTGTTCCCCTTATCTGTCTCCCGCCATCAGTGATCCCCACAATCGATGCCCCCTTATCTATCCCCCACCATCAGTGTCCCCCTCATCTGTCCACCGCCATCTGTGTACCCCACCATCAGTGCCCCCTCATCTGTCCCCCACCATCAGTGTCCCCCTCATTTGTTCCCCTTATCTGTCCCCCTCATTTTCCACCAGCATCAGTGTCCTCCTCATCTGTCCCATGCTATCTATGTCCCCCTTATCTGCCGCCAACATTAGTGTCCCTCTTATCTGTCCTCCACCATCAGTGTACACCATGATCAGTGCCCCCTTATCTATCCCCCGCCATCAGTGTCCCCCACCATCAATGTCCCCCTCATCTGCCCCCCCCACCATCAGTGTCCCCCTCATCTGCCTCACCATCATCAGTGTCCCCCTCATCTGCCTTCCCTTCCATCAGTGTCCCCCTCATCTGTCTCCTGCCATCAATGTACACCTCATCTGTCCCCCGCCATCAGTGTCCCCCCTCTTCTATCCCCCGCCATCAGTGTCCCCCTAATATGCCCCCCCATTATTTTCCCCTTTATCCGTCCCCCTCATCTGCCTTCTGCCACCAGTGTCCCCCTCATCTGTTCCCCTTAGCTGTCTCCTGCCATCAGTGTCCCCCACCATCAGTGTCCCCTTATCTGTCCCCCGCTATCAGTGTACCCCACCATCAGTGTCCCCCTCATCTGCCCCACACCATCAGTGTCCCCCTCATTTGTCCCCCACCATCATTGTTCCCCTCATCTTTCTCCCAAATCTGTCCCCTGCCATCAGTGTTCCCCTTATTTGTCCCCCACCATCAGTGTCCTCCTCATCTGTCCCATGCTATCGGTGTCCCCCTTATCTGCCCCCAGTATCAGTGTCCCCCTTCGCCTTCATCTGCCCCCCGCCATCAGTGTCCCACTCATCTGCCCCCCCATCATTGTCCCTCTCATCTGCCTCCCCACCATCGGTATCCCTCTCATCTGCCTCCCCACCATCGGTGTCCCCCTCATCTGCCTCCCCACCATCGGTGTCCCCCTCATCTGCCTCCCACCATCAGTGTCCCCCTCATCTGCCTCCCCGCCATCAGTGTCCCCCTCATCTGCCTCCCAGCCATCAGTGTCCCCTTCATCTGCCCCCCACCATCAGTGTCCCCCTCATCTGCCCCCCCGCCATCAGTGTCCCCCTCATCTGCCCCCTGCTATCAGTGTCCCCCACCAACCATGCTGGTAGAATGTCTGCTGGTACTGCAACCAAACTTATTCAACTTGAGGGAAAACAAAAGGTTGCTGCGGATAGGTGACCTTCTCCATGGAAATTAACTTTATTCTCATGAGTACTATGAAAATCAAATATAAAACTAAATTGGAAATGTTTTGATACCACCAGATTTTGTCCTTCTTTCTTGCTACTCTATGAATTCTCTTGCAAGGCTGCCACACTCCTGAGGGGCCATGTGTCCACATTATATGATCTTTTAGTTACTCCAACGCACAAACTCCCCAACATGACCCAATTGGAACTCAGTTTGGAACTTATCTTAGAGCTAGACGAATGGCAAGAAGTAGCTAATAATTTGGCCAAAGTATCTCTTAACACAACGCTGGTAAGAATCTAATTACAAAATCCTGTTGAAGTGGTGCATGGTCCCTACCAGAGTCGCAAAAATATGCCCACAAGCCTTCTCTTCTTGCTTTAGGCGATGTGGACAACTGGACGTGGGAACCATGTTCCACATTTGGTGGCAATGCCCCAAAATCACTATATTTTGGATAAGGATCTTTATTCCAATACACTCGGTAACAGAAGTGAACGTCCTCAGAAAACCTGAAATTGCCCTTTTTCAGAAACTTGACATTGAGGCTCCTAAACACTGCAAAAAACGTATATCCTACATTATCCTGACAGTTAGAAATGCCATTGCTAGGTGTTGGAATCAGTCGGTGGTCTCACTTGAATTATGTTCCTCGGAAACTAAACTGGATGATGATTAACAATAAACTCTCGTATACCCTCAATAATACCGAAAGTTTTATAAGACCTGGAAGCCTTGGCTACGTACCTGCCTGGAGAGAGTCTAGTGTGATCTGGGGATCTTGCTCACATCTTTTCTACTTCTGTCCTTTCTCTCTAACCTCCTTCTTGTCTCTCCCTTGCCTGGCCTCCTTCTTCCTTCTTTTAGACAACCAAGTAACATTTCTACCTGATGGTAATTTGTTTTTGTTTAGGCACTTGGTGCAAGTAAGACAACAGGCAAGAATGTCAAATAAGAGACATTCTTTAGAACCTACTCTTTCCTTTAGCTTTCTAGCAACTGTTGAGATGTAACAATATTTCTTATCGCTACCCTATTTGAATGCTTTGTCTTCGCTATATTGGTTATCCCATGAAGGAAATATGTACCCAAGTGCATGTCTACTTTTTCCCCATCGTGGGGGCTCTGTTCTGTTAATTGCATAAGCCTTAAAAAAAAGACTGGAATCCAAAATACTGAGTAACATACAGTAGGTAGTTAGTCCAGACACAGATCACATTTACATTTCTCCAAGTGAAAATTAAAAACCATATACAAATCCAATCTGTACATTCACACAGGCTAATAGTGGGCCTCAGGAACACCGTATGAGGCCTTGGAAGTCAAAATGTCAACCTAGTACCAGAAAACCTAACATTATCAAAACAAGAGAAGGGAGAGAAGCTGTGAAGGTAGAAATTATGCAACCAAGAGAAACCAAAAATGTTTTAGAACCAGACAATACAAATTCTGCAAATTGCTCCGCCCATGACCATTTGAGAAGCAACCAAAGACATGCACATAATAAATATTGGACTAGATATTCATTGAGAAGAGCTTGAAAATAAGTGTATTCACTATATGCTTGCCAGCAAGTTCAAGTAGTGTGGACTTTTTCAGGATTCGCACTATCCTCAGCTACCAGAATTTCCATCACCATTATGTCATTAGGAGCCTGGCCCATTTCCACAAGCAAATAAGGGGAGGCAGACTTCCAGTGACAGGAGATAACAACTCTGGCCGCCAATAGGCAATGCTGTAAGATATCTTTTTTATTTTAGAAATGGGTCTAGGGATCATAGACAAAAGTGTGATTTTAAAAGCAGCTTGGACATCCAAAATACACAGATTTTTTTGCAGAAAAAACTTTCCCCCAAAACTGGGTAAGCAGACAACAGCTCCCCCAAATATGAAGGTATGTGCCCACTTCCTCCAAACATCGGCAACAAATATTTGAGGTAGAGGGAAAGATGCGATGTAACGCTTCTGGGGTCCTGTACCACAAAGACAGTATCTTATAACTTTTTTCCTGCAAAAAGGAAACATAGACAATTTATGAGTGAATAGGTAACACTTCTTCCAATTGTCCTCTGAAAATGAAGAAATAATGGAATAGGTGGGGCGCTTCTGCCTGAGAGACCACCAGTATTCTGTTACTCTAGTCATCATTCAGGGGCGGGTGTAAATATGATATAAATCTCATATTTATATGGTGCTAAAGTTAATACCATAATTAACATCATCGCAACTATAAGGAACAACAAGTAGCAGCATGTTTTATCTCTTTATAGAAAAAAAGAATACAATGAAAGATGCATGGTAATAATTATTGTGACAGCAGGAAGGTAAAGTCACCTGGTTGCATCCAGGGGGGTAGATATATTTCGCCCAGATTCAGGCTTTACGCCGACTTATACAACTAGGTGGAGAGTTGTATAAGCCCAGCTGAGGCTAGTGGGCTCATGGATGACTCATACCTCTAGGGAGAGTGTGGGGCGTCGTGCAGACAGGGAGTTGATGAGACCAGCTGAAGCTTGTCAGCTCGTTTAAGGCCTCTATAAAAACTCCCAGATTCATTAGGTGTTTGCTCATGCCTGGAACCAGACCTGTGTGGACTGTCTAGGGAGAGTGAACCCCTGTGCGGTGAGACAAAGCCTGTGTGGCTATTTGCTTGGACATTTAAAACCAGGGACTTAGGGACTAGGACAGCACTAGGCTGATCCCAGTTGTTAGTTAGGAAACCTGTATGTTTAGTCAGAGGTCAAGTTGACCAGGATTTATTTTGTTTATGTTTCTTTTGCTTTGCTGTGTTTTGTCACTGTAAATAGAAAATAAACCGCACCTTTTTGATTTTGAAAACCACAACCTCCGTTTGCTGGGCCTGTTTTTGTGTGGGGAGCCCATCCCGGGGGTCACACACACCCGCTGCCGAGCTAACCCCCTCACAGTTGGTGGAGAACCAGTGGCAGTTTTTTTTTAAGCCAGCATGGAGGAGATACTGAAACAGCTGGCTCTAGCAAATGCCAATCAACAGCAGACAAATGCAGGTTTGCAAAAGAGCCTTGCAGCTCATCAACAGAGCCTTGCAGCTCAACAACAGAACTTCGCAGCCCAGCAGCAAGCTCATCAACAGAGCCTTGCAGCCCAGCAGCAAGCTCATCAACAGAGCCTTGCAGCCCAGCAGCAGACAAACGCAACTTTGCAACAGAGTCTGGAGGCTCAGCAACAAGCCCAGCAGCAATCTGAGGCCCGCTTCATAGACCTGTTGCAGAAGCAAGAGCAGAGACTACAACAACAGATGGAAGCAGTAATGCAGCAATGTCCGCAGACCAGTGAGGAAAGCCGTCCCACTAATACCGCGTCCTTTGGGGTGAGTCGTTTATTGACAAAAATGACTGGAGAGGATGATCCAGAGGTATTTTTGACCACATTTGAAAGGACCGCTGAAAGAGAAAAGTGGCCTGAGGAGCAGTGGGCTGGACTGGTGGCTCCTCTGTTAACTGGTGAATCGCAGAAAGCTTACTATGACCTAGAGCCTAACCAAGCAAAAGACTATGTGATGCTAAAAGCTGAAATATTGGCAAGGCTGGGTGTCACCCTGGCTGTCCGGGCTCAGCGTGTGCATAACTGGACTTTCCAGCTTGGAAAACCCCCCAGGTCTCAAATGTATGACCTCATTCACCTGAGCAGAAAGTGGCTACAGCCAGAGACTTTGTCCGCACCAAAGATTGTGGAACGTGTTGTAATGGATCGGTTTTTGAGAGCTCTTCCTACTGCCATCCAAAAGTGGGTAAGCCATGGAGACCCAGAGACGGCCGATGGTCTTGTGGATCGTGTGGAGAAATACTTGGCTACAGAGAACCTGACGGCCTCTTCCAGAGACACTCGGACTTTCCACCCTAAGACCAGACCATCCCCAGGGGCGGATAAGAGGATTCCAAGGGGTGAGGGTGGAGAGAGTGAGAGGGTGGGAGCTCTACCCCAAGTTTGGCGAGAACAGCCTGGGAAATCAGCGGCTCAAGAGGCGGCAAGAAGGATCGTTTGCTACCGCTGCCGGCAAGCGGGACATATTGCAGCCAATTGCCCGGTTGTGGAGGAACCCATGCAGTGTGACTTTCTGACGGGCAGACGTCAGTCGCTGTGTGCGACAGTCGCATGCACTGCCATTCGAGGAACTGAGAAACATTTATGCAAAATGTGTGTTAATGGTAGAAATGTTGTGGTATTGCTGGATTCAGGTAGCCTTGTGACCCTGATAAAGGCTGAGTTAGTTAAAACAGAGGTCTCTGGGAATAGCAAGGTAGCTGTTATTTGTGTGCATGGGGACACCCGAGAGTATCCAGTGACTACAGTGTGTTTCGAGACCCCCAAAGGTACCCTCTCTCATCCAGTGGGCTTAGTATCTCAGTTACCGCATGACGCCATTGTGGGAAGGGATTTTCCGAAGTTCTGGGAACTGTGGGATGATCCTGAGCCCCCCACTGGTGCCCCTATGTACCAGGAATGTGATAGCCAGAACTCCCCTGAGAGTGGTGAGGACTCTCCGGAATTTCCCTTATCAGTATTGGCAGGGGAGACTCAAGAAACTGGAGAGGAGCCCACCTCCTCAGACGAAAACCTACCGTCTGTGGAGTTTTCTGATCTTGAGGTTCACAGGGAAAACTTTGCCACAGAACAGTTGAAAGACCCCGCCCTAATAAAGGCACGGGAAAACGTAGTGAAAATAGATGGCGAGTTAGTGAACCCAGATAATACCTGCACTTACCCATACTTCAGCGTAGAGAAGGACCTACTGTATCGGGTGGCAAAAAGGGCAGAAGAAACCGTTGAGCAGCTTGTGGTGCCCAAACCTTACAGGAAGTTGGTGTTGGAGTTGGCCCATGGGCACATTCTTGGAGGTCATCTGGGGACAGAGAAAACCCGAGAGAGGGTATTACAGAGATTCTATTGGCCGGGGGTGATGAAGGACATAGAAAATTATTGTTCCTCCTGCCCTGTGTGTCAGAGGTCGGCCCCGATGCCACATTTCCGTAGCCCGCTGGTCCCTCTACCCATCATTGAGGTCCCGTTTGAGAGGATCGCCATGGATTTGGTAGGTCCGATAATCAAGTCCGCTAGGGGGCACCAGTACATATTAGTTATAATGGACTATGCCACCCGTTATCCAGAAGCGATCCCTCTCCAAAATACCTCGGCCAAAACCATAGCCAAAGAGCTATCTCTTGTGTTTAGCCGGGTGGGTATTTGTAAAGAACTGCTTACGACCAAGGTACACCCTTTATGTCCCGGGTTATGAAGGAGCTGTGTAAATTGTTCAAAGTGACGCAATTACGTACATCTGTGTATCACCCCCAAACCGATGGGCTGGTTGAAAGATTCAACAAAACCCTAAAACAAATGTTGAAGAAAGTGGTGGATAGAGATGGAAAGGATTGGGACTGTCTACTTCCTTATTTGATGTTTGCTATTAGGGAGGTGCCCCAATCCTCTACGGGATTCTCCCCCTTTGAGTTACTGTATGGGAGACACCCAAGAGGGCTGTTGGATATTGCCAAGGAAACTTGGGAAAGTGAGAGTTCTCCCCACAGGAGTGTGATTGAGCATGTCGCCCTGATGCAAGACCGAATTGCACAGGTAATGCCCATCGTGAAGGAACATTTGGCCCAAGCGCAGTTAGCACAGCAGAGAGTGTACAACCGTGGAGCCAAGACCCGTACCTTTTCCCCGGGGGATAGGATACTGGTACTTGTCCCTACGGTTGAAAGTAAATTCCTTGCCAAATGGCAAGGCCCCTACGAGATAATGGAAAAAGTGAGCGAAGTGAATTACAAGGTCAGACAACCAGGAAGGCGAAAGCCCGAACAGATCTATCACGTTAATCTGTTGAAAGCCTGGAGGGATAGAGAGTCCCTAGTCGCAGACACTTGGTCACCAGCTCAAACTGGTTGCGTGATTCCTGAGGTTGGAATAGCAGCCACCTTGTCACAACCCCAACAACAGGAGGTTAAGGAGTTTGTGCTTCGCAACAAGGAGGTATTCTCTGAGCTGCCGGGACAAACATCTGGGGTAGAGCATGACATCATTACCCCGCCCGGTGAAAGGGTGAAGTTAAAACCCTATCGGATCCCAGAGGCCCGACGGGAGGCAATACGGGAGGAAGTACAGAAAATGCTGAACTTAGGGGTGATAGAGGAGTCCCAAAGTGATTGGTCTAGTCCCATTGTGTTGGTGCCTAAACCGGATGGGAGCTGGCGATTTTGTAACGATTTTCGTCAGTTGAACAAAGTTACAAAATTTGACACCTACCCCATGCCACGTATAGATGAGTTGATCGACCGGCTGGGAACAGCCCGATACATGACGACTCTTGACCTCACAAAAGGGTATTGGCAAATCCCCCTGGCCAAGTCGGCCAAAGAGAAAACCGCATTTGTAACCCCAGACGGGGCGTTCCAATATAAAAGAATGCCGTTCGGGTTACAGAATGCGCCGGCCACATTCCAGCGGAAAATGGACCAGATGCTGAGGCCCCATCGGAAGTATGCTGCGGCTTACCTGGATGACGTAATTGTCCATAGCACAGATTGGGCCTCACATCTGCCAAAAGTGCAAGCAGTCCTGGACTCTGTTCGGGAAGCGGGGTTTACGGCTAACCCCAAGAAGTGTACCATTGGGCAGGAGGAGGCCAAATATCTTGGGTACACCATTGGGAGGGGAGTAATAAAACCCCAACTCAACAAAGTCGAGGCCATCCAGAGTTGGCCACGTCCCAACAGCAAGAAGCAGGTACGAGCCTTTCTGGGAATCGCTGGGTATTATCGGCGATTCATTCCCCACTTTGCTTCTAAGGCGGTGCCCCTAACCAACCTGACGAAGGGGAAAGGGTCGGTCATGATTAAATGGACCCCCGAGGCTGAGGCAGCATTCCAATTCTTGAAACAAGCCTTATGTAGCCAGCCAGTGTTGTACTCACCCGACTTCTCTAAAGACTTTGTCGTACAAAGTGATGCGTCAGATGTGGGGTTAGGAGCAGTATTGTCCCAGGTCTGGAACGGGGAAGAGCACCCAGTCATTTACCTCAGCAGGAAGTTGAAGTCCCATGAGGTAAATTACGCCACCGTTGAAAAGGAGTGTTTAGCGGTGAAGTGGGCTCTAGATTCCCTTCGGTACTACCTGCTAGGTAGGCACTTTGACATGGTTACGGATCACGCTCCGTTAAAGTGGATGGCTCAAAACAAGGAAACAAATAGAAGAGTGAATAGGTGGTTCCTGGCCCTCCAGGAATTCAACTTCACAGTAAAGCATCGCCCTGGCGTTCAAATGGGGAATGTGGATGCTTTGTCTCGAGTACATGAATGCCTGATTGCTGGTGTTCCAACCCCGAGGTTAAAACAAGAGGGGGGGGTATGTGACAGCAGGAAGGTAAAGTCACCTGGTTGCATCCAGGGGGGTAGATATATTTCGCCCAGATTCAGGCTTTACGCCGACTTATACAACTAGGTGGAGAGTTGTATAAGCCCAGCTGAGGCTAGTGGGCTCATGGATGACTCATACCTCTAGGGAGAGTGTGGGGCGTCGTGCAGACAGGGAGTTGATGAGACCAGCTGAAGCTTGTCAGCTCGTTTAAGGCCTCTATAAAAACTCCCAGATTCATTAGGTGTTTGCTCATGCCTGGAACCAGACCTGTGTGGACTGTCTAGGGAGAGTGAACCCCTGTGCGGTGAGACAAAGCCTGTGTGGCTATTTGCTTGGACATTTAAAACCAGGGACTTAGGGACTAGGACAGCACTAGGCTGATCCCAGTTGTTAGTTAGGAAACCTGTATGTTTAGTCAGAGGTCAAGTTGACCAGGATTTATTTTGTTTATGTTTCTTTTGCTTTGCTGTGTTTTGTCACTGTAAATAGAAAATAAACCGCACCTTTTTGATTTTGAAAACCACAACCTCCGTTTGCTGGGCCTGTTTTTGTGTGGGGAGCCCATCCCGGGGGTCACACACACCCGCTGCCGAGCTAACCCCCTCACATTATATATACCAATACATCTGGAAATTAAATAGAAAAATCAATAAAATTACAAATCAATAAGATGGAATTAAATTAAATGGTGATATAAATGAATCATATGTGTATGATATAAACAATAGAGCGTATCTCATAAAATCATATATAGGTGGTAATTTGTGATAAATAAATGGTGAGGGATCTCTTTTCCTTCAGTTATCATAACCATATATCAGAGCTTACATGACAAACAAAAAATGAGGGGATCTAGAACCCACAACCATAAGGCAAATGCAATATATTATATGATTGGGATAAAAAAATTATCTGTTGAAATATCTTTTAAGGATCACCACAATATATTCAATCTATCACGACTTATGTTATGCTACCCACTTACTGTGGATGGAATGGACCAATAATTTCCAATAATATTCTATGAAGGGATCAAGAATTAGATAAAATGCCTGAAAAAGGTGAAGATCAAAAGTTTGTGAAAAAATATCATCATGCTAAGGAGGAGCTCTAATATAATAATAATGACAGTATATCACTTATTTCTAATTCTTAATTTAAGCCCCCTGGGAACAGTACATCTAAGGTGTAGATCCAAAAGGTTTAGCTTTGACAGCGATGCTGGAATCTCTCTGCCACTGGGAGGCTAGCAGATATGGCTTCAATAACCCATGTGTTAAAGAAACCAAATACATTTCATATCGCGCTCTAAAAATTCACATGTACATACAAACAAATACAAAAAAATCATAAGTGAAATTCATAAATAGCATGTATACTGAGACACCAAAAATAAATGTCCATATGATTTCTGAAGAAAATTAAATCAATCTAAACGTCTGTGAACCACCACAATGGATCTCTATCAATGTGAGTGATGAGAATCCCTGCGATCTGGGTGAGAAAACGACTTCCACCACCACCAGGCAAACAATCTACTCACCAGAGGGAGTTGACACCCGTTACAGGTAGTCAAACCAGGCGTAGATACCGATGGAAATGTGCCTTCTGAGGGGAGACTGGTCCACAGCCAAATACACTCCAATGATCGGTCAGACAAAATTGGTACCCATTACAGGTGATCAGATCAAACGTAGATACCAATGGAATTATACCTTCTAAAGGGGTACTGATCCATAGCCCGATATACTCCAACGATTGGTCATATGTTATTAAATATAACAAGACGAAGGGCTCCTCATTGCGTAGTATAAAATAATCCTTTTACTCCATAAGAAGCATCGATAAGACACAATAAAAAACGTTGCCCAAATCAAAAAGCATGCAGGTATGCCGGTTGCATTCCACCTGCATTCCAACTAGCGGAAATGACGTGTTTCGTCAGTAATGTCTGACGTCATCAGGAGTCATACTCTAAGTCCCTCTGTAGATTGGTTATGTTATTCAGAGAAGTGGGACACTGTGTTTGTCCTTCCCCTCTTCTATGAAGCGGCAATGCTCTCCAAAACATTTACAGAGAGTGCAAATGCTTCTGCCTACATAGTACAGTCCACATGGGTAAGCCAAGCAATAAATCACAAATTCCAGAAGAACATGTGTAAAATGCTTTTATTTTATGTTTTCCCTTTGATGGTGAAGTCTTTCTATCCATGGCTGATGAATCTACATGTCATGCAGAGTGGTTTACTGCACTGGTACATGCCAATGATGGGGAAGAACGTCAGAGAGGCAGCATGGAGTTGCTTTGTTTTCAGTTTGCTTGGTGCCAACTTGCTCTTAATATTGCGAGCTTTCCTATATGAGAATCTCGATCTATTAGATACGTGTAGTTTAAGATGGGGGTCCTGCAACAGTATGGACCAGTGTTTGCGTACCAATGTTCCATATGTTTATAATGGCTGTGGAACTGGGTGGTAAATCTAATCCCCCGTGGCCCCTCATTGGTAGAAAAATCAGCTGTGTTGTGGCCAGTAATGTACTGTGAGTAGACATCTTGTTCCTTCTCAAGAAATGTATTCTTAAGGAACTCTCCTTGTCAAATAATGTATCGATCGCAGCACATATTGCTTTCCCATGTCAATTGTTTCTCCATCACTGTGTGCAGTCCATCCTCCATCCAGTCCTATAATTATTCCGCCCATTCTTCACCCACCCTGTCCCTTATAAGCCGGCGTCTACAGACACTGGGGCTATGGTTTTGAAGAAGGAGCTTCTGCACATTCTCCGAAACATGTCACTGCCCCGCCTGACGTCACTTTCGGTACTTGCACTCCACATACGTTCCACAGTGGTCCCAGAAGTGTGGCAGCCATCTTGACCCTGTGCTCCAACACTTCCTCTGCAGCTGCAGGTTGGCTCAGCGTTATGGACGAACAGTGACAGGAGCCTAGATTATCTGTTGATTAGCCTGCTTTATACTTCACTTCTCTAAGTGTTTTTAACCGTATGTCACAAAAAATTTGTTTGTGTACTGCACTTAGAAGCGCTTTTTCTATACATTTCTCTGAAAACGAAGAACCTGGGTAGGACTCCCATTTGGAAACAAAATGTGGGTCTATAGTGGATGTCCCCTCTCTTAACATGCCATAGAGTGCAGAAACTATGTGACCTAGGACAGTATCCCGAGAGAGAAGCAACTCAAGAAGTGTATATGTAGAGGAGGCATGAGGATCTAACCGCCATTCGTTTATAAAGGTTGTCAGTTGTGCTCTAGCATGCCAGAAGTGGCTGTGATATGAGGTTAGCTGAGAATGCACTAAGTCTTGGTGTAGTGTGGTCTGGGTGAATGCTACTGTACATACTTGGGGCCAGTCTGCATGGGATAGGCCTGCAACCACGAATGTCTGGAGTCCAGAGCCGAAAAGGGGATTATCAAAAATGAGGGTTAACGGTCCCAGTCTATGAAACACGCCTCGTGTGACTATGATTCTGTCCCATAGGGTGAGGGCAGGGAACGCCAAAAAGGGGAGAGAGGGGGTATCCATAGAAGGGCCCACAAATCTAATGGGGATAGGTTTTGTTCAAATTGTACCACTCATTTACCTGTTCTATGGTGGAACCAGTCAACCACTCCATTAGGTACAGACGCTCTGTGATAAAGTTTAAAGTCGGGGAGGCCAAGGCTGATTTTGGATTGGAGAGGACTGCTAACTTCAAACAAGGGTGGTGAGAGCCCCATATGAAATGTAGTTCCTGTGACCACAGCTGACAAAAGAAAATTTGTAGAGGATTAATCGGAATCGCGTTGAATATATATATAATAATCGCAATGTCCATTTTTAAATTTGAACACGACCAGACCAGGAAACCTTTGCGGTTGCCATCGTGACAGGTCTTTTGATACAGTGCCTTGAAAAAGTATTCATACCACTTGAAATTTTCCACATTTTGTCATGTTACAATCAAAAACGTAAATGTATTTTATTGGGATTTTATTTGATAGACCAACACAAAGTGGCACATAATTGTGAAGTGGAAGGAAAATGATAAATTGTTTTAATTTTTTTTTACAAATAAATATCTGAAAAGTGTGTCGTGCATTTGTATTCAGCCTCCTTTAGGGCTCTTTCACACGGAGGTCCGTTCAGGTCCGCCTGTCAGTTTTTTAGGCGGACCTGAAACGGATCCTCCATGCACCCCTATGGAGACATGTCCGCTGACATCCGCTCCGCTCCGCCAAAGTGTGACGGAGGAAAACCCTATTTTTCCTTCCGTCGGCGGAGCGGATCGGATGACAACGGACTCTACGGTCCGTCGTCATCTGATTCCCCATAGGGGAGAGCGGCGCTCTGACAGGGCGGTCCCTGCACAGTGTGCGGGGACCGCCCAGTCATCCGTCGGCTCAGCTGGGATCAACGGAGCGATCCCCGCTAAGCAAGCGGAGCTTCACGGGGCGGATCTGCACGGATCCGCCACGTGTGAAAGGACCCTTATTCTGATACCCCTAACTAAAATATAGTGGAACCAATTGCCTTCAGAAGTCACCTAATTAGTAAATAGAGTCCACCTGTGTGTAATTTAATCTCAGTATAAATACAGATGTTCTGTAAAGCCCTCACAGAACCTTAAAGGGGTGTTCCAGGCAACCCCGGGCAAAAAAATTATAATTAAAAGCCAGCAGCTACACATACTGCAGCTGCTGGCTTTTAATAAATGGAGACTTACCTGTCCTGGTGTCCCTCGATGTCGGCACCGCAGCTGATGTTTCACATCAGCTGTCGGTGCTTCCGTCGCCATTGCGGGTAAGGGAACCCGGCCAGGGGAGGAGGAGGAGGGAGCCTCGTGCGACTTCACCGCCGCGGCCGGAATCCAGTACGTGGGTAAGGATACCTGTCTTTGACAGGTATCCTGTCCCCCCTCCCCCCCGAAAGGTGCCAATTGGGGCACCGGAGGGGGGGAGGAATCCGATGAGAGGAAGTTCCACTTTAGGGTGGAGCTCCGCTTTAAGTGAACAACAAACAGCATCATGAAGGCCAAGGAACACACCAGACAGGTCAGGGATAAAGTTGTGGAGAAGTTTAAAGCAGGGTTAGGTTATAACAAAATATCCCAAGCTTTGAACATCTCACGGAGAACTGTTCAATCCATCATCCGAAAATGGAAAGAGTATGGCACAACTGCAAACCTACCAAGACATGGCTGTCCACCTAAACTGACAGGCAGGGCAAGGAGAGCATTAATCAGAGAAGCAGCCAAGAGACCCATGGTAACTCTGGAGGAGCTGCAGAGATCCACAGCTCAGGTGGGAGAATCTGTCCACAGGACAACTATTAGTCGTACACTCCACAAATCTGGCCTTTATGGAAGAGTGGCAAGAAGAAAACCACCGTTGAAAGAAATCCATAAGAAGTCCCGTTTTGCAGTTTGCGAGAAGCCATGTGGGGGACACAGCAAACATGGAAGAAGGTTCCCTGGTCACATAAGACCAAAATTGAACTTTTTGGCCTACATGGTGGTGGCAGCATCCTGTTGTGGGGATGCTTTTCTTCAGCAGGAACAGGGAAGCTGGTCAGAGTTGATAGGAAGATGGCATACAGGGCAGTCTTAGAAGAAAACCTGTTAGAGTCTGCAAAAGACTTGAGACTGGGTTGGATGCTCACCTTCCAGCAGGAAAAGACCCTAAACATACAGCCAGAGCTACAATGCAATAGTTTAGATTAAAGCATATTTATGTATTAGAATAGTACAGTCTAAGTCCAGAGCTAAATCCAATTGAGAATCTGTGGCAAGACTTGAAAATTGCTGTTCACAGACGCTCTCCATCCAATCTGACAGAGCTTGAGCTATTTTTCAAAGAAGAATGGGAAAAATGTCACCCTCTAGATGTGCAAAGCTGGTGGAGACATCCCCAAGAAGACTTGCAGCTGTAATTGCAGTGAAAGGTGGTTCTACAAAGTATTGACTCAGGGGGGGCTGAATACAAATGCACGCCACACTTCTCACATATTTATTTGTAAAATATTTTGAAAACCATTGATCATTTTCCTTCCACTTCACAATTATGTGCCACTTTGTGTTGGTCTATCACATAAAATCCCAATAAAATACATTTACGTTTTTGGTTATAACATGACAAAATGTGGAAGATTTTAAGGGGTATGAATACTTTTTCAAGACAGTTGGTCACAAAGTACCTTAATAAATCTGACAGAATAACTGTCTGATCCCGGCTCTTATTAACTGGTAGGGAGGAAATCACAGAGAGCAATTTGTCGTCAGAGAATGGGGAGTCTTATTCCTCAATTGATTTTTTTTTTTTAAAGTAGCCACAGCATGGGTAAAAAATGGTATTCAGCAAGTTATAGAGAGACCCTTGCTCTTTGTGTAAAAGCAGTGTTCTTTTTGCAGATTTGGACATGTTTGCTCCTCAATCACAGCTAGAGCCCTCCAATCAGCAGAGAGCATGAGATTTGTTGACTGTAGAGCTATCGGCAGAGGTTTTGTTAAGGCCCGTACACACGGTACGAAAATCAGATGGGAAAATTTGTACGACAAGCTTTCAGCTTTTTCGTATTGTTAGTAACCTCTTCACTTTCGACATTGAGACTAGCATGCCACAAAAATTGGACGCTCGGTCGTCCGAAAATCTAAGTGTGTGTACGAGGCTTTAGTATTCTGCAAAGATCCTGCTCTACAGCATACTGGCAGGGAACAGACTTCTCCATTTCAACTTCTTTAATTCAGCTCCCGGCCTCGGTACTAGATCCATAGTAAAGCCCTTTGGAGCTGCTGGCCCTCAGTGTGCAACTGTCTCCAGACATGTGTTCAAAACATGATTTGAGGCCAAGGGATGCAATGGCTACTTGATTACAGCTTGCTTTGAGTTGTTTTCCATAATGTATGATATTATTACTATATTTCTTGTAGAGTTAGCCAATCCCGACCAGAAAAACACACGAGGAGAATCTGTTAAATCTGCCACCAGACGCGCTCCTCCACCAGAGCAAGAGGTAAGATGGAGGCCCTTCTTAAAGAGAACATCTAGCACCAAAAAAGCTAACAATCTTTTAGTGTTTCTTAATATAAAGTGTCAGCCATTTCATGCAGAGTATATTTATTCTTTGGCCTTTCTTTTTGAACCGCAACCTAATATGGTGCCTTTTTATAGGATACTGAAGCTCCCACTTTGTACTGTGGAATAACAGGACTCTGTCTAGGATTCAGGATTTGTGAGGGTACAGGGACACACACCAGGTGATTTAATTTCACATAGGAAATTAGAAAGTCATAGAAGGTGGAAATAAAAGAAATGTGAGTGCTTGACTCTGTCGGGAAAACTGCGATTGAGCATACACACGGCCGTTTTTCCTGGCGAAAAACTGTAACTGTAATTAGCAGTTGGAATGATTACTGAAGGCTCTGGGAGAGATTCCAGGAAAGCCAACTTGTTCTGGGGATTTGCGTACCTTTCATCAGCTCCAATAATAAACATATTTGATATTAATAAACTTTGAACATATAATTCTGTAACAATATATGTAAAAATATTTAACCTCTTTAAATAAAGATTAATTCCAGAAATAGATTTTATACATCAATCCAGCTTGGCCCAATGGCCCAATACATATGCATACTCTAGCTGTGGGCTTGCTGTGGAAGTGTACAATCACTGTAGCAGTTGCCACTACTACAGTGATTGCTGCTGTCTTCCAGGTCCTGTGTTGAGTGGGGACCTTGCTTCATAGTAATCACAGGGGTTGTTTACTCGGCACGAGTGCCATTCACACAACACCTTGCATTATCCCCAATTAATCTAAGGCGTTCTCTGATTGGACGAGGTGACATCACAATCTTCACCTCATCCAATCAGAGAATGCTTTGCATGCATTGAGGAGAATACAAGGCATTCTGTGGATGGAGGTTTGCTGAGCGAATGGCCCTCGGAGGTTACTGGGCAGCTGCTCAGCATGGGACCAGGAAGACAGTGGCTATCTATAGTGGCAACTACTGAAGTGATTCTCTGCTTCCACGGTGGTCCTGCAGGTATGGCATATGCCTATTTACATTGGTCAAAGCTGGACCAATGTAACTATGCAATAAAATTCATACCTGGAGTTCAGCTTTAGGCCCCAGATGGAGTGAAACACATCAGGGGAGGTGGATCAGGCTCTGGCAGAGGGCATTTTGCTTGTCTTTGTAAAACATTCATGGCATGGTTAAGCTTTTGGGCAAAAAAAGGATTTAGCAGAGGCTCAGCTGTTTAGATTTGAATCCTGCATACTGAGGGAGGGCAGATCATATTTGGATAGGTACTCATAGCCAGTGAAAGTGAGCCAGATGTCCTCCTGGATTGGTATCTTTCACAAATAGCTTGATATATTTTGAGACGTGAAAAGTTGCCAACAGCAATCAGTCAGATTCTACCTGTGATTTTTCAGTGGAAGCTGGAGAAGAAAAGCAGTGAACTGCTTGCTATGGGCAACGCTCTACCTCCAGTTTTTATAAATGAGCCTCATTGTGGTATGTCTTTTTACTACATTTCAGCAAGCAGAGTCCGTGGAAGTAACAAATCCGTTATTGGAACAAGCAGAATTCCGTGATGGAAAAGTATTTCTCCCAGGAAACAAAGTTGTTATTAGTTTGAACATCTCACGTGAGTTGCGAACAGTACAATACCCTAAACCAGTAACACAGCTCTTCTCAAACATTAAAAAGTCAGCAAATTTTTATAGTGAGGTGCAGGAAAAATGTATAACATTTTCAGGGAGCCTGAAACCTCCTTCCTCCCCACCCCAAACACAGCTCTAGTATGCTGGGTTCTGTACAGATGTCCCTTGAATCTGTAGTATAAGCTAAGAAGTCTTCAACAATGGCAGCCTTCCTTCTTTGGCATAGGTCTCCTTTAACCACTTCAATACCAGGCTTTTTATACCACTTCCATACCGGGCCTATTCTGGCACTTCTCTCCTACATGTACAAATCATCATTCTTTTGCTAGAAAATTACTCAGAACCCCCAAACATTATATATGTTTTTTTATCATACACCCTAGGGAATAAAATGACGGTCATTGCAACTTTTTTTCTTGCACGGTATTTGCGCAATAATTTTTCAAACGCCTTTTTTTGGGAAAAAAAATGGTTTCATGAATTAAAAAATAACAAAACAGTAAAGTTAGCCCAATTTTTTTGTAAAATATGAAAGATTTTGTTACGCCGAGTACATAGATACCTAATATGTCACGCTTTTAAATTGCGCACACTCATGGAATGGCGCCAAACTTCGGTACTTAAAAATCTCCATAGGCGACGCTTTGAATTTTTTCACAGGTTACCAGGTTAGAGTTACAGAGGAGGTCTAGTGCTAAAATTGTTGCACGCGCTCTAACGCACGCGGCGATACCTCACATATGTCGTTTGAACGGCGTTTACATATGTGGGCGGGACTTACGTGTGCTTTCGCTTCTGAGCGTGAGCTATTGGGGACAGGGGCGTTTGAATTTTTTTATTTTTTTTATTTTTTACATAATTTTTTTTATTT
This sequence comes from Rana muscosa, assembly GCA_029206835.1. Lineage (NCBI taxonomy): Eukaryota > Metazoa > Chordata > Amphibia > Anura > Ranidae > Rana > Rana muscosa. The sequence continues at coordinate 96,415,152 of CM055126.1, forward strand.
TTACACTTTTTTTTACATTTTTTTTTTTTTATCATATTTATTCCTATTACAAGGAATGTAAACATCCCTTGAAATAGGAATGGTGTGTGACAGGTACTCTTTATGGAGAGATGCGGGGTCAATAAGACCCCACATCTCTCCTCCAGGCTGGAAAGCATGAGATCGGGAAAAAATCGGGAAAAATAAATCACCAATCTCATGCTTTCAGCCGCAATCGCGGCTTTGTTTACTTTTGGGAACCCGGGCGTGATGTCATCACATCGCGCCCGGGCCTCCGACGGTCATAGAGATGACTGGTGACTATCTGGTCACCAGTCATCTCTATGCTCGTCATGTGACCAGACACCGGCGCCGGGCCAATTCTTTCTCCGGGCCCCCCGATGGCACGGGAGAGCCCGGAGAAGCACCGGATGGCGGCGGGAGGGGGGGATGTCAAGCGGCGGAACCGCCGCTATGATCGTTCTTATCGTGCGCAGAATCGCCGGCAGAAGAGAAGGATATCTGAATGATGCCTCTAGCTGCAGGCATCATTCAGATATCCCCCCACAAAGCCCAGGACGTCATATGACGCCCACCCAGGATGGGAGATCCCATCTGTGGGCGTCATTTGACTATGGCTGGGTATTGAAGTGGTTAAAGGGAGCCTTTTCTGAGATAAGTATAGAGGCTGTCATTGCTACCTGTTTCCAAAAATTCTAGTTAAAGCGGAACTAAACCCATATGATTTAACGGTTTAAAAAAAACAGTTATATATTTTCAGAATGCCGGGACTAACTGTCACATTTGCTCTCAACCAAACTTTCAAATCATCAAATGGCTGGTGTTATAACTAATCACATATGCAGCATCATGGCAATTGCAAACCAAACAGAGACTAAGATCCACGCTATTGGATCAGCATGGAAGCTAGGCAGTTTTGGAAGAAGAGATCAGCAATGGAAGCTTCCATCATTACAGCTGTCCTTTAAATTCTTGTATTATAAAGGGGTTGTGTTATAGGGTAGTTAGACACTGCATTTCAATGTGTGTACAGAACACTCTCAACTACCTTAGGTGCAAAGAAGGTACATTTAGATTTTTTTAGCCATTTTAGCAAATCATAGCAGATTATAAAGGTAAAGATTTTTTAGTAGCATTAAAATAAAATAAAATAAAAACATTATATTGTAAGCAATGTAAATAATCACATGGACCATAATATTTCATGTCATTCTTTTCAGGAAACAAGATTTCAAAACTTGGCCTGAAAGGCTTCCTGACAGCAATGGAGACCCAGATAGAGGAGACAAAGCCCATTCCTGGTACCAGGAGCCACACAGGACTGTTGAGGCTGGCTGTGGGGGTGAGAGACCTGTGCTTTGTAGCTGTGGTGAATAGCTTCCCACTTAGGAAATAAGTCGGCGCTTGCGCCGGACTCAATGTAAACCCACCAACCTAATTGCTGATAGAGAAAGGGGATGGTTTAAGAGGAGAAAAAAAAACGGACTCATAAAAAAGTCCATATAAAAGCAACTTGAAGGCAGTCCAGTGGAAGATAAGAAGGGTCTTCTGGAACAGCCGAGAATAAAACACACAGGCGCCACTCTAAGTGCAGTATGACATCAGATTTAATTTCACAAATATAAATGGGTACTCACAAGAGTAAAATGGTAACAGGCATTTAGGCACAATTGTACCGACTTCACGGATGTTTGGCAAATTGTGCCTAAATGCTTGTTCCCATTTTCCTCTGTGAGTGAGTACCCATTTATATTTGTGAAATTAAATCTGCTGTCATACTGCACTTAGAGTGGCGCCTGTGTGTTTTATTCTCAGGTGAATAGCTTCCAACTGTTCTTCATTTGGAGTTCCTGTCTCTCCTTTGGAACCAAATCCAACTCTTCTTCCTCACTCCTCAGTTGTCCCTCTTTTCTCTTTTATGTATAACCCGCTACAAAAATATGTATTTTTTAACTAACAAAAATATTATACTATACCGAACCTTTCACCTAACCTCTAAATGATTGCATTTGTTTTTTGAAAAGCCAGTTTGGTTTCAAGCAGTCATTTTTGTTTAAGAATTCTTTGTGGCCTGCTAACTTGTCACGTGGCAGGGGTGTGTTCTTTGCGTACATATTTTTCTAAAAGGTGTCCCTCTTTTTCATCTCAGAAAATTGGGAGAGATGTTTTCTAAAACTTAATACAGTTCTTAAAGTGAACCTGAACTTTGATAGATTATAAAGAACATCTTAAAAATGTGAATTGTGTCTAACTAACCTTGAAAATTCTACATTTTGCCTTGCATTTCTCCTGATAAAATAGCAGTGTGCATCCTATGTTTGCATCCTCATAAGCGAAATATCCGCAGTTTGAGAGGCACTGCTGCCTCTGGCTTCTGGTCTCAAGAGATTTAGGGTGAGATGCAGTGATGTTAGTGCAACTTGATAGAGAGAAAGCTCTAAAGCCTCATACACACGATTGGATTTTCTGCAGACAAAGCGTAGGACTTTTGTCTGAAGGGCGTTGGTTAGGAACGTTTATTGCATACAAACAGCAAAGAATTGTCAGTCAACAAACACGAAACTACGTGGTTTTTCAGCTCTTTAGCGTCACCCTTTGGGCGACTTCTGTTAATGTTGTGTTATGGTAAGCATTGCATCTGAGTATGCGTGTTTGTACTTTGGAGTTTTGTCCGACGGACTAGTGTACACACGATCAGAAAATCCGACAACACACAATTGTTGGCGGTCAATTTTAAAGCATGCTATCCCACATTTGTCCGTGGAAAATCCAACAACAATTTTCTGATGGAGCGTACAAATGGTCGGATTTTCCGACAACAGCCTGTCATCACACAATTCCCGTCGGATAATCCGTTAGTGTGTACGAGGCTTAAGAACCAGTAGTACAAGGCTTTCCCTGCTCCTATTTTATCAACTACTTCGATTGGTTCTTTCTTAACCTTTTCTGCTGCTTTTTTGAATATCACCCCAGCAGCCATCAGCTCACTAGTCATGTGGGGGCAGCTATGACAAAGGGAATCAAAGCCTCCACACAGACATCTTGCAGAAAGGGCATGTTACTAAGTAATGGCAAAAGATCAGCTGTAGGAAGAGCTCAGGCAATACTGGTGACTAAGGCCCCTTTCACATGGGCGGGCCGATCGGGACCACCTGTAAATTTTTAGGCGGACTCGATCGGACCATTACTTGCCCTCTATGGAGCGGTGGGCACCTGATGACATCCGATCCTTTCTGCTAAAAACAGACAGATGTGGGATCCATTCCCTATCCGTCTGGTGGATCGGAATGCATGACAGTGAGATGTAAACGGACAGGTGATCCGTTTACATTGGACCGCCCATACAGGAAAGTGACTGTGTCCGTGTCCACTCTGCATAAGCAGAGTGGACACGGACCTGTCATCTGCCTGCTCAGTGGGGATCAGCGGAGAGATGCCCCGCTGAGCAGACAGATCTAGTGCACGTGTGAAAGGGGCCTAATCTTTCATTCTCTGCTTCTACAATTCAGGTGGAGTTGTGAAGATTCTTTAACCGCTTGCCAACCATATATAGTACATATATGGCAGCAAGGCAGCTCCCCTGTGCAAAATCACATACCTGTATGTGATCCTGCATTTCTGGATCTGGGGTGTACACGTGCCGCCGGCATCCTGCTCCCACTGTGATTGGACACAGCGGGAGCCAATCAGTGGGTCAAACGGACTCAATTTCTGTCGGGACCTGCCGATATTTTCCGAGAGAACCAGAACGGCGGTCTGCCTATGTAAACAAGGCAGATCCCCATTCTGTGAGAAGGGAAGGTAGTGATCCTGTGTTTCTGCTAAGCAGGGACATAGATCTATGCCTTCCCACAGTACAAGCACCTCCCACACAGTTAGCAAGCACTCCCTAGGAACACATTTAACCCTATGATCACCCCTGATGTTAACCCCTTCCCTGCCAGTGTCATTAGTACAGTGACATATTTTTAGCACTGATAACTGGTATTTGTGTCACTGGTCACTGGATGTGTTTTATGGCAGAAAGCAAAACATTGTGTTTAATTTTTCTAAATTGTCGGTATTATTTTATTTATAGCGCAAAAAATAAAGACCGCAGAGGAGATCAAATACCACCAAAAGAAAGCTCTATTTGTGGGGAAAAAAGGACATACATTTTATTTGGGTACAGTTTTACACGACTGCGCAATTGTCTGTTAAATAACGCAGTGCCGTATCGAAAAAAATGGCCTGGTCATTAAAGAGGAGTTCCGCTCCCCCGCAAAAAAATTACAAATACTGTAGCTGCTGACTTTAATTTATTAGGACACTTACCTGTCCAGGATTCCCACGATGTTGGCACCCCAGCTGACGTTTGGAACGGCTCTCGGGTGCTGCGGACTCCATTTATGGTAAGGGAAACCGACAGCCGGTTCCCTACTGCACATGCGCGAAGTGTGCTGCACTTTCTAACTGGCCCGGTGGTGGAAGAGTGGGGGCAAACTTCCAAGGGATGGCGCCGCGGTGCAGTCTACTGGAAGTGGGGAAGGTGCCAAATGTGGCACCGGAGGTGGAAGAAAGCAGATAAGCGGAGATTCCACTTTTGGGTGGACCTCCACTTTAAGGAGGGTAAACCTTCCAGAGCTGAAGTGGTTAAGTAAACCTGTGAAGATTTAAATATAGAAGTTGCCATTGCTTTTGAAGGTGAAGTTACCAGAAGTGTCATGCTGTTCCTGTGGCTGTATAAAAAGTCTAAACTCCTGGTAGTTATACATGGTCAAAATCAGTGAGTTACTACCAAGTGAAGCCAGGGACAGGACATCAGAGCCTGCACCTTTAAAGTCTACAAAGCATGTACTGAGCCATTCAGTACACGTTGCAGTTGGGAAGGGTGGGGGCAGGGTGTTGAGAAACAGTATCCAGAACAATAGATTCAGGTCAAAACTATGATTTTTCAGTCCAGACACTGCATCCTGATAAAGTGATTGTAAAGGTTTGTTTTTTTCATACTTACCTGTTCTGTGCAAGGTTTTTGCACAGAGCAGCCCCGATTCTCCTTTTCTGGGGTCCCCCGGCGGCGCTCCTGGCCCCTCCTCTTCATTGGGTGCTGCCACGGAGAGCCGCTTTCCATGGGGACCCGTGCGAGCATGCTCCCGAGTCTTGCTGCTGCGTCCATTGGCACAGACAGGCCCCCTTGCTCCCGTGTCCCTGGATTTGATTGACAGCAGTGGGAGCCAGTCCTGCTACTATTAATTTATCCAATGAGTACCCGAGACAGAGGCTGGAGCTGCTGGACTTGTGCTCGTCGCTGGAATGATCAAGTTTAGGTAAGAAAAAGGAGGTACCTGGGGGGCTGCTGCAGCACAGACGGTTGTTCACCTTAATGCATAGAATGCATTAAAGTGAAAAACCATGAGACTTTACAACTCCTTTAACATACACGTTATGATCTGACCATATAAACTTTGTACAACAAAAACATGTCATAAGGAGACCCACCTAATCTATTCAATCACGAAGGCCCTTGAACTACATGGATAGGTATTGCAGATTGTTAGATCTAAAGGAGATCGTATCATCAGATTGTACAATGTAACGCGTGGTAAACTTAAAGGAAGACATATACTTAGAAGCAACAAAAGTCCATTAGGTTATTGAAGAGACTCAGTGGCTCGCTTTAGGTCTTCTTTACAGAGCTGTTTAACTGCATACAAGCAATTCCAGTACCAAGAATCATCAGATTCTTGTGTCTGGAATGACAGGGGCATGCGAATAGCAGAATAGCGAATAGCAGCAGCCGCTCAACCTGTACATGGTATTGATAGCAGCTGTCGCTGTTCACAAGTGGCCACACACCAAGCGGTTATTTGCAGTTAGGCAAAGGTGTCCGAGCCTGGGTGCATCTGACTGTGTTCATGGGCTTTCGATTCCTTCAAGCAGGTTTTTCATCTCCATACAAGTCAATGGGAATGCAAAACCCACTTGAAGCAGGTTAAAGGCAGGTCAGTAGAGTTTCAACTGCCGACCAAACACACCTGTCAATGAGTTCTGAGTGGCTTCAGAAGCATGCAAACTAATGCCATGAACACATGCCCAATGCCCATCGTCTTTTTACACAACTTTATTCCCTAGAGAGATATCAGGAACCTGTTCAGCACCTTCAAATACATGTGTATTAGTGGGCTGCTGTTTACACTTACTAGGCCTATTCACCCCATGTGAATCTGAAGTATTCCTGTACAACCACTAGAAAAATACAGCCCCCCTCATAACCCATATCAGCCATTCTGCTTATCCTTTCTTACCATTTGCAGAATGGGAAACTGAAAAGAAAAATCCAATTGCTTTGCGAAGCACAGACTGAAAGTCATTGATAAAAAGGGCCAAATGTGTTTAGATATTATATTGTAAGGTTTACAGTATGCAATACAAGATAAAACTTCCCAGCTACAGTAATTTTTTTTTCCAGAACAACAATTTTCCTGCCGACTGTCCAACTTTAATGCGACTCCAGGAGATCCTGCTGCCCCGAGATCCCATACAGAAATCCTGCAAATCTTCTGAAGAGGAACAATCGATGTGATCAGATACAAGGTGCAATGGACATGCATTGGGTGATCAGTGGAGCTGGGAGTGGTTGCTGGACATTAGAAAAGCTCTGTGTATACCAAGTTTTAAAGTGAACCTGTGCTTCATTGTAAAGTTTTGCAGTAAAAGTTCTGCTTAACAGCCGATCCACAAGATGCCTCCTGTTACCTTCACCTGAAGTGATACTAAATACACACTGTTTAATTTACATTATCCCTTCTCTTTCTGTATATGAATGATGGCACTATATTCTAATAAAAAAACAAAAACATCTAATTACCTTTTCTTCCTAATTGATATACAGCTGTCACATGACCCAGCTCTTTCCCAGCCTGTCTGTAGGGAAACAGTGGCAGGAAGAGCTTCTGCTACTGGTCACATGTTCAAAATAAAAATAAAAAAACAGCCTTTGGAATACAGAGTAAAAATAAATTATTAATATTCATAAACTGTATAAAAACTCAACTCCATCTTTTGACAGAGTAAGCAATGTATTCTATCAGTGAATACAAAGCTTCCTCTGATTGGCTGAGTCAGAAAGGCGGGCTGATGATGTTACAACCTCTGACTCAGCTAATCAGAGGAAGCTTTGTTTTCATTGATAGAATGCATTGATTTCTCTAAATGGCTGAGTGCTGCTATCATTTACCACTGCGTATACACCCACATGTGTGACTCTATGGGCGGCTCAGGTGTGATAGGGAAGAAATGCTCAGGGTACAAAATACACTGAAAACTGAGCATGTGCACTAGCTGCCAACACTGCTCTGCAAAATCCCTAACTGCAGTGAGGACATGGACAGAAGGGGGAGATAGAAAACAGCAGGATCAACCAGGTTTTTTGAAGAATATGAACTGCATGTATACCAGCATTTATTGATAGTTTTTAGTGATGTGGCCTTAATGTCTCGCATAGTAATATTCTAATATACCTAGGCCACTGTTCTTTGTCTAAGAAGACCAGTAAACACATTTCAGGAGTTAAGGAGCGAGGTATAGCCAATAGTAGGTCAACCAATTGTTTCCAATACCTAATGATCACTGGACAGGACCATATGGCATAGTAGAAGTCTGCTCCTGGGTATGTACACCTATTTTACAATTTGAGTTATGTAGGTGGTGCATAGCATGAAATCTAACCGAGTTAATTAAGATTGGTGGAAAATATATACTGTAGTTGGAATAATTTGTTATTGATAGCTGGGGATACCAAGAAATGTGAGGAGCAGGCCTCCTCCCAATTCTCATTGGAAAGGTTGGGGATTATAGTTTGCCATTTAGAATGGACCGTTAGTGTGGCCTAAATTCAGCATACAATAAATGGGAGGAGACTTCAGAGATCAAGCCTTTTTGAACCTTGCTCTCTGCACGGGCCTCCGCATGTCATGGCAGATCACCAAGTCTGAAGATTTACGGCATCCTCCTTCCAAGTTCAGAGGTTAGGGATTGCTACTGTATTGCTGGAGATACTGTCCCAGGGGAAGGGGGATTCTCAGATCCCTTAGATCTTTTTTTGGCCTATTTTTTGAGCTTCCATTTATGTGAAGGCCTTGCTGTCACTATTCAGTCAGTACTTCTTGGAATCTCCTGGTGGTTTGAGGGGAGGCCTAGCTGGGTGGGTTAGTAGTGTATTTGATCTAACCAGAGACCCCTGAAGTGGTCGAGGCTTAATTGTCAGTGGAACACTTGAGATTAAATCGTGTGAATTTCAGGCAAGGCTACAGTAGATTCAAATGAGACACAGACATAATTTGAAGTGTATGCAAGTTTCACTTCTATTCCTCAATATTCATTAACCTATAACATTTTCCCCACCAACAAGACCGCAATCTACCAGGTTACTGGTAGATTGCGGTCTGGGCTTGCTGACCCGCCATCCCAGAGCATTAAACAGAGTGCAATGCAGAGGGACTGTTTATAAAGTTGGAGCTGTAGTAGGGAGCAAGAGCCCCACAAGCAGATGCCTCCTCTGTAGTGTCCTGTCCCATGCAGAGTGAAAACAACTGCACTCTGTCTCTTATTCCGACCTTCAGAGTGGTGCAAGCAGCATGAAAGAAGAGATCTTCAGGTCAGTGTGAAGCAATACACTGGGCATAATAGTATTTCAGGTTGCAAAGCAACAAAATGTGATTATTTTAAAAGGAGGTGATTTTTTTTTCTATAGCCACTGTAATAGAAGTCTATGGCAAAGCGCAGTTAACCCAGGAAAGTCGCAGCTGCACCCGTGGTGCAGGTTAATCACAGCACATCAGTGTGAAACAATTGGAAAAAATATAGCCGTGCTGCAATGTACAATTGAATGAAATAAAATGATAAAAAGCATCAAATAATACAATGAATAAGAGAGGAGTATAATAGAAGCTGTGATAAATCCTCTGAAGTCCAAAAAAGGTAGCTGAACACAACATGGAATTAACAGGTGTGCTCCTCCATATGTCCGTATCACTGTATTTAATGAGTGACAAAGAACAGTGAGTTGCACTCCGAAGGTAACACAGTTCTGATAACAATCCTTCAATACGTTGATCAACGGTGACTTCAAACAAATATACACCCAAGAAGAAGTGATGAGATGTTATAGAAAAGAGTCCTCCACCCAGGGCCAGATTAATAGATTGGGCCTAGTGCTGAGGATTTTGGTGGGGCCTGTTATAATAAATAAAAATGAAAACCATTTTTTGGAGAGGGAGAGAGCACGCATGAGAATGACATCAACCCGGCCAAGGCAAGTGACTGAGGGCACAGAACCCAGAAGAAAGACCGGGTGAAGATGGAAGCTCCCAAGCCCCGCCGTATTGATCACAGCGCAGCACTGGAGGGCTTAAGTGTACCCTAATGTGCCAATATGCTGTGCATACTTGTACATTGTGGCATAACCTACCTCAGGGCCTCTAAAAAGTAGTAATGTTAGCGAAGTTTACTACCGCTTTAATATCAAGGGATCCCAGGAGCCTCTCATGGGGGCCCCCTACTGACCCGGTGGCCCTTGGGCAGTGCCTAAGTGCATAGTTACCAACATTTCAAAAATATTTTCAGGGACACTTTTTTTTTACAAGTGCTATATTTAGCTAAGATCCCCTATATACATCACAGTAGTGATTACAAAATTAAATGAGTACTAATAATGGGGCAGAACAAATGAGGACTGAGAAGATTTCCTTTAGTTGAACTAACAAAAGTGTGACCATTCTAGAGCTGATAACATTGAGGATATTCAATATAATTTTAAAGAACTGTTTTTGTGGGTAAGAGGCCTAGGGGAGGAGTATGGACGGTATAAAAGTGGAAAGGAAGTATGTGCAGGTGAGGGAGAGGAATGTGGAGGGTCTAACAGTGGGCACTATGTACAGGAGAGGAGTGTGGAGGGTATGGCAGTGGGCAGTGTGCACAGCAGAGGAGTGTGGAGGGTATGCCAGTGGGCAGTTTGTAAAGGAAAGGAGTGTGGAGGGTACGATGGGGGCAGTATGTACAGGAGAGCTAAGTGGAGAGAAAGATAGTTGGCAGTACGTACAGGAGAGGAGTGTGGAGGGTAAGGTTGGGTTACAGTATGTACAGAAGAGGAGTGTGGAGGGTATGACAGTTGGTATTATGTACAGGAGATGAGTGTGGAGGGTATCACAGTGGATGGTATGTACAGGAGAGGAGGGTATCACAGTGGGCAGTATGCACAGGAGAGGAGTGTGGAGGGTATGATGGGGGCAGTATGTACAGGAGAGGAGTGTGGACGGTATGATAGTGGGCAGTATGCACAGGAGAGGAGTGTGGACGGTATGATAGTGAGCAGTATGCCCAGGAGAGGAGTGTGGAGGGTATGACAGCCGGAACTATGTAAATAGAGGAGTTTATGAATGTGGGCAGTATGTACAGGAGTGGAGTGTATGACAGCCGGAACTATGTAAATAGAGGAGTTTATGAATGGGGGCAGTATGTACAGGAGTGGAGTGTGGAGGGTATGACAGTGGGCAGTATGTACAGGAGAGGAGTGTGGAGGGTATGCCAGTGGGCAGTATGTACAGGAGAGAAGTGTGGAGGGTATGACAGTGGGCAGTATGTACAGGGGAAGAGTGTGGAGGGTATGACAGTGGGCAGTATGTACAGGAGAGGAATGTGGAGGATATGACAGTGAGCAGTATGTACAGGAGAGGAGTGTGGAGTGTATAACGGTGGGCACTATGTACAGGGGAGAAGTGTGGAGGGTATGACAGTGAGCAGTATGTACAGGAGAGGAGTGTGGAGGGTATGATGGTGTGCACTATGTACAGGAGAGGAGTGTGGAGGGTATGACAGTGAGCAGTATGTACAGGTGAGGAGTGTGGAGGGTAGGACGGTGGGCACTATGTACAGGAGAGGAGTGTGGAGGGTATGACAGTGAGCAGTATGTACAGGTGAGGAGTGTGGAGGGTAGGACGGTGGGCACTATGTATAGGAGAGGAGTGTGGAGGGTATGACAGTGAGCAGTATGTACAGGAGAGGAGTGTGTAGGGTATGACAGTGGGCACTATGTATAGGAGAGAAGTGTGGAGGGTATGACAGTAAGCAGTATGTACAGGAGAGGAGTGTGAAGGAATCTGGGAAGAAAAAAACGTAAAAGGTTTGTGGAAGGATGTTTAGGGACTGCGTAGTGGTTAAGCGGGCCATACATGGATTGAAATTAAGCCAATTAAGCAAAGACCAGTCATAGTCGATCTGTGTATGGGCTAGCTGGTTTTACACAAGTCAATCTATTAATCGACTTGGGTACAACCAGCCTGTCAGGTTTTTCCCAAAACAATCAGTGCTGCCAGCTATAGTTATCAACACTGATCATTGTATTCACTGGCAGAACATAATAACACTGCAGGAGTGATTCCCCCATCCACAGGTCAGCAGGTGAGAGGGTGTGTGGGGACTGGCTGGGGAGAGATACTAGTCAGTGGCTGGGTAGGCCCTGGCTAGTATCAGAGCCAGATGCACACAGGTTACATACGCCACAATCGTTAGAGCGAGAGCAATAATTCTAGCACTAGACTTCCTCAGTAACTCTAAACATGTAACCTGTAAAAAAATGTAAAGCATCGCTTAGTATACAAAAAAAATTGTGTTAACTTTAGTGGGTTTTTTTTATGAATGAAAGTTTCTTTCCAAAAAAAACACGTTTGAAAAATTGCTGCGCAAATACAGTGTAACATAAAAAGTTGCAAAGACCACAATTTGATTCCATAGGGTGTCTGCTAAAACAATATATATAATGTTTGAGGGTTCTGAGTAATTTTCTAGCAAAAAAAAGATGATTAATTAAGGGGTTAATTACCATAAGTAATATACAAATAATTACTATAAGCACGGTAAACTAATCCTCAGTCTGCTGCAGAGTGTGTCAGCTTGTATTTAACCACTTCCTTACTGGGCACTGTGAGGGGGTTACCTCGGTAGCGGGTGTGTGTGACCCCCTGGATGGGCTCCCCACACAAAAACAGGCCCAGCAGACGGAGGTTGTGGTTTTCAAGATCAAAAGGTGCGGTTTATTTCTCTATTTACAGTGACAAAAACACAGCAAAGCAAAAAGAAACATAAACAAAATAAATCCTGGTCAGCTTGACCTCTGACTAAACATGCAGGTTTCCCTAACTAACAACTGGGATCAGCCTGGTGCTGTCCTAGTCCCTAAGTCCCTGGTTTAGTAAATGTCCAAACAAATAGCCACACAGGCTTTGTCTCACCGCACAGGGGTTCACTCTTCCTAGACAGTCCACACAGGTCTGGGTCCAGGCATGAGCAAACACCTAATGAAGCTGGGAGTTTTTATAGAGGCCTTAAACGAGCTGACAAGCTTCAGCTGGTCTCATCAACTCCCTGCCTGCACGACGCCCAGCACTCTCCCTAGAGGTATGAATCATCCATGAGCCCACTAGCCTCAGCTGGGCTTCATCAACTCTCTCCCTAGTTGTATAAGTCGGCATAAAGCCTGAATCTGGGAGAAATATACCTACCCCCCTGGATGCAACCAGGTGACTTTACCTTCCTGCTGTCACATACCCCCCCTCTTGTTTTAACCTTGGGGTTGGAACACCAGCAATCAGGCATTCATGTACTCGAGACAAAGCATCCACATTCCCCATTTGAACGCCAGGGCGATGCTTTACTGTGAAGTTGAATTCCTGTAGGGCCAGGAACCACCTATTTACTCTTCTATTTGTCTCCTTGTTTTGAGCCATCCACTTTAACGGAGCGTGATCCGTAACCATGTCAAAGTGCCTACCTAGCAGATAGTACCGAAGGGAATCTAGAGCCCACTTCACCGCTAAACACTCCTTTTCAACCGTGGCGTAATTTACCTCATGGGACTTCAACTTCCTGCTGAGGTAAATGACTGGGTGCTCTTCCCCGTTCCAGACCTGGGACAATACTGCTCCTAACCCCACATCTGACGCATCACTTTGTACGACAAAGTCTTTAGAGAAGTCGGGTGAGTACAACACTGGCTGGCTACATAAGGCTTGTTTCAAGAATTGGAATGCTGCCTCAGCCTCGGGGGTCCATTTAATCATGACCGACCCTTTCCCTTTCGTCAGGTTGGTTAGGGGCACAGCCTTAGAAGCAAAGTGGGGAATGAAGCGCCGATAATAACCCGCGATTCCCAGAAAGGCTCGTACCTGCTTCTTGCTGTTGGGACGTGGCCAACTCTGGATGGCCTCGACTTTGTTGAGTTGGGGTTTTATTACTCCCCTGCCAATGGTGTACCCAAGATATTTGGCCTCCTCCTGCCCAATGGTACACTTCTTGGGGTTAGCCGTAAACCCCGCTTCCCGGATAGAGTCTAGGACTGCTTGCACTTTTGGCAGATGTGAGGCCCAATCTGTGCTATGGACAATTACGTCATCCAGGTAAGCCGCAGCATACTTCCGATGGGGCCTCAGTATCTGGTCCATTTTCCGCTGGAATGTGGCCGGCGCATTCTGTAACCCGAACGGCATTCTCTTATATTGGAACGCCCCGTCTGGGGTTACAAATGCGGTTTTCTCTTTGGCCGACTTGGCCAGGGGAATTTGCCAATACCCTTTTGTGAGGTCAAGAGTCGTCATGTATCGGGCTGTTCCCAGCCGGTCGATCAACTCATCAATACGTGGCATGGGGTAGGTGTCAAATTTTGTAACTTTGTTCAACTGACGAAAATCGTTACAAAATCGCCAGCTCCCATCCGGTTTAGGCACCAACACAATGGGACTAGACCAATCACTTTGGGACTCCTCTATCACCCCTAAGTTCAGAATTTTCTGTACTTCCTCCCGTATTGCCTCCCGTCGGGCCTCTGGGATCCGATAGGGTTTTAACTTCACCCTTTCACCGGGCGGGGTAATAATATCATGCTCTACCCCAGATGTTTGTCCCGGCAGCTCAGAGAACACCTCCTTGTTGCGAAGCACAAACTCCTTAACCTCCTGTTGTTGGGGTTGTGACAAGGTGGCTGCTATTCCAACCTCCGGAATCACGCAACCAGTTTGAGCTGGTGACCAAGTTTCTGCGACTAGGGACTCTCTATCCCTCCAGGCTTTCAACAGATTAACGTGATAGATCTGTTCGGGCTTTCGCCTTCCTGGTTGTCTGACCTTGTAATTCACTTCGCTCACTTTTTCCATTATCTCGTAGGGGCCTTGCCATTTGGCAAGGAATTTACTTTCAACCGTAGGGACAAGTACCAATATCCTATCCCCCGGGGAAAAGGTACGGGTCTTGGCTCCACGGTTGTACACTCTCTGCTGTGCCAACTGCGCTTGGGCCAAATGTTCCTTCACGATGGGCATTACCTGTGCAATTCGATCTTGCATCAGGGCGACATGCTCAATCACACTCCTGTGGGGAGAACTCTCACTTTCCCAAGTTTCCTTGGCAATATCCAACAGCCCTCTTGGGTGTCTCCCATACAGTAACTCAAAGGGGGAGAATCCCGTAGAGGATTGGGGCACCTCCCTAATAGCAAACATCAAATAAGGAAGTAGACAGTCCCAATCCTTTCCATCTCTATCCACCACTTTCTTCAACATTTGTTTTAGGGTTTTGTTGAATCTTTCAACCAGCCCATCGGTTTGGGGGTGATACACAGACGTACGCAATTGCGTCACTTTGAACAATTTACACAGCTCTTTCATAACCCGGGACATAAAGGGTGTACCTTGGTCCGTAAGCAGTTCTTTACAAATACCCACCCGGCTAAAAACAAGAGATAGCTCTTTGGCTATGGTTTTGGCCGAGGTATTTCGGAGAGGGATCGCTTCTGGATAACGGGTGGCATAGTCCATTATAACTAATATGTACTGGTGCCCCCTAGCGGACTTGATTATAGGACCTACCAAATCCATTGCGATCCTCTCAAACGGGACCTCAATGATGGGTAGAGGGACCAGCGGGCTACGGAAATGTGGCATCGGGGCCGACCTCTGACACACAGGGCAGGAGGAACAATAATTTTCTATGTCCTTCATCACCCCAGGCCAATAGAATCTCTGTAATACCCTCTCTCGGGTTTTCTCTGTCCCCAGATGACCTCCAAGAATGTGCCCATGGGCCAACTCCAACACCAACTTCCTGTAAGGTTTGGGCACCACAAGCTGCTCAACGGTTTCTTCTGCCCTTTTTGCCACCCGATACAGTAGGTCCTTCTCTACGCTGAAGTATGGGTAAGTGCAGGTATTATCTGGGTTCACTAACTCGCCATCTATTTCCACTACGTTTTCCCGTGCCTTTATTAGGGCGGGGTCCTTTAACTGTTCTGTGGCAAAATTTTCCCTGTGAACCTCAAGATCAGAAAACTCCACAGACGGTAGGTTTTCATCTGAGGAGGTGGGCTCCTCTCCAGTTTCTTGAGTCTCGCCTGCCAATACTGACAAGGGAAATTCTGGAGAGTCCTCACCACTCTCAGAGGAGTTCTGGCTATCACCTTCCTGGTACATAGGGGCACCAGTGGGGGGGCTCAGGATCATCCCACAGTTCCCAGAACTTCGGAAAATCCCTTCCCACAATGGCATCATGCGGTAATTGAGATACTAACCCCACTGGATGAGAGAGGGTACCTTTGGGGGTCTTGAAACACACTGTAGTCACTGGATACTCTCGGGTGTCCCCATGCACACAAATAACAGCTACCTTGCTATTCCCAGAGACCTCTGTTTTAACTAATTCAGCCTTTATCAGGGTCACAAGGCTACCTGAATCCAGTAATACCACAACATTTCTACCATTAATACACATTTTGCATAAATGTTTCTCAGTTCCCCGAATGGCAGTGCATGCGACTGTCGCACACAGCGACTGACGTCTGTCCGTCAGAAAGTCACATTGCATGGGTTCCTCCACAACCGGGCAATTTGCTGCAATATGTCCCGCTTGCCGGCAGCGGTAGCAAACAATCCTTTTGGCTGCCTCTTGAGCCCCCGACTTCCCAGGCTGTTCTCGCCAAACCCTGGGCAGAGCTCCCACCCTCTCACTCTCTCCACCCTCACCCCTTGGAATCATCTTATCCGCCCCTGGGGATGGTCTGGTCTTAGGGTGGAAAGTCCGAGAGTCTCTGGAAGAGGCCGTCAGGTTCTCTGCAGCCAAGTATCTCTCTACACGATCCACAAGTTTACCGGCCGTTTCTGGGTCTCCATGGCTTACCCACTTTTGAATGGCGGTAGGAAGAGCTCTCAAGAAACGATCCATCACAACACGTTCCACAATCTCCGGTGCGGACAAAGTCTCTGGCTGTAGCCACTTCCTGCTCAGGTGAATGAGATCATACATTTGAGACCTGGGGGGTTTTCCAAGCTGGAAAGTCCAGTTATGCACACGCTGAGCCCGGACAGCCAGGGTGACACCCAGCCTTGCCAATATTTCAGCTTTTAGCATCACATAGTCTTTTGCTTGGTCAGGCTCTAGGTCATAGTAAGCTTTCTGCGATTCACCAGTTAACAGAGGAGCCACCAGTCCAGCCCACTGCTCCTCAGGCCACTTTTCTCTTTCAGCAGTCCTTTCAAATGTGGTCAAAAATACCTCTGGATCATCCTCTCCAGTCATGTTTGTCAATAAACGACTCACCCCAAAGGACGCGGTATTAGTGGGACAGCTTTCCTCACTGGTCTGCGGACGTTGCTGCATTACTGCTTCCATCTGTTGTTGTAGTCTCTGCTCTTGCTTCTGCAACAGGTCTATGAAGCGGGCCTCAGATTGCTGCTGGGCTTGTTGCTGGGCTGCGAAGCTCTGTTGTTGAGCTGCAAGGCTCTTTTGCAAACCTGCATTTGTCTGCTGTTGATTGGCATTTGCTAGAGCCAGCTGTTTCAGTATCTCCTCCATGCTGGCTTAAAAAAAACTGCCCGCATTCTCCACCAACTGTGAGGGGGTTACCTCGGTAGCGGGTGTGTGTGACCCCCTGGATGGGCTCCCCACACAAAAACAGGCCCAGCAGACGGAGGTTGTGGTTTTCAAGATCAAAAGGTGCGGTTTATTTCTCTATTTACAGTGACAAAAACACAGCAAAGCAAAAAGAAACAAACAAAATAAATCCTGGTCAGCTTGACCTCTGACTAAACATGCAGGTTTCCCTAACTAACAACTGGGATCAGCCTGGTGCTGTCCTAGTCCCTAAGTCCCTGGTTTAGTAAATGTCCAAACAAATAGCCACACAGGCTTTGTCTCACCGCACAGGGGTTCACTCTCCCTAGACAGTCCACACAGGTCTGGGTCCAGGCATGAGCAAACACCTAATGAAGCTGGGAGTTTTTATAGAGGCCTTAAACGAGCTGACAAGCTTCAGCTGGTCTCATCAACTCCCTGCCTGCACGACGCCCAGCACTCTCCCTAGAGGTATGAATCATCCATGAGCCCACTAGCCTCAGCTGGGCTTCATCAACTCTCTCCCTAGTTGTATAAGTCGGCATAAAGCCTGAATCTGGGAGAAATATACCTACCCCCCTGGATGCAACCAGGTGACTTTACCTTCCTGCTGTCACAGCACATATACCCCCTTCCTGCCCAGGCGAAATTTCAGCACTGTCACGCTTTGAATGACAATTGCGCGGTCGTGCGACGTGGCTCCCAAACAAAATTGACGTCCTTTTTTTCGCACAAATAGAGCTTTCTTTTGGTGGTATTTGATCACCTCGGCAGTTTTTATTTTTTGCGCTATAAACAAAGATAGAGCGACAATTTTGAAAAAAAAGCAATATTTTTTTGATTTTTGCTATAATAAATATCCCAATTTTTTGGGAAAAATTATTTTTTTTCCTCAGTTTAGGCCGATACGTATTCTTCTACATATTTTTGGTAAAAAAAATTGCAAGCAGCGTTTATTAATTGGTTTGCGCAAAAGTTATAGCGTTTACAAAATAGGGGGTAGTTTTATGGCATTTTTATATATATTTTTTTTTTTTTACTAGTAATGGCGGCGATCAGTGATTTTTTTAGGTGACTGCGACATTATGGCGGACACATCGGACACTTTTGACACTATTTTGGGACCATTCACATTTATACAGCGATTAGTGCTATAAAAATGCACTGATTACTGTATAAATGTGACTGGCAGGGAAGGGGTTAACACTAGGGGGCGAGGAAGGGGTTAATATGTTCCCTAATGTGTGATTGCTACTGTGGGGGGAGGGGACTGACTGGGGGAGGTGACCGATCTGTGTCCCTATGTACAAGGGACACAGCATCGGTCTCTTCTCTCCCTGACAGGACATGGATCTCTGTGTTTACACACACAGATCCATGTCCTTGTCTGTGTAACCGCCGATCGCGGGTGCCTGGCGGACATCACGGCCACCAGGCACGCGCATCAGCATTGCAGTGACGCGCCGGGTACGTGCGCGCGCGCCCCCCAGTGGCCAAATTAGCGGAGGCCGTATAATAACGGCCTCCCGGCATGTAACAACCACCTCGCGGCCGTATATATTCGTACGGCGGGCGCGAGGTGGTTAAACTGGCCGCTCTGTATGTAGCTTCTGACAGGCTGCGCAAGTAGCCCTATATCTCTGGAACCATACATGATAGGAGCCCCACATTTTGACCAGTTGTGGGGTAGGTGTTCAGATACCTACCCCACAAATTGGGTTCTCTGTGACCCATGGTCGTCGAGTTACAACCCTCGAAGTCATTTTTTTATTTATTTTTTCAGCTAAACACACTCTCCTTCATGCATGCCTGAGCTAAGGGTAACAATGGTGATGCTGCACAGCAGGTCCGCACTGTAACTGTAAAATTCAGTGGGCAGTCGGCAAGCAAGGACCACTCACTCAGGAGAAATACTAAGGATTCCAAACGCGGAGGAGACAGGAGTATTTGCGGTTTACCATTGAGAGACCCAGGGCTGGGGTAATTAGCCCCAGGCTGTTGTGATCTCCTGACAAGAGATCTATGTAGTCGGTAAGCGAATTTGATATAAGAGGTGGAGGACTCCTTTCTATAACATCTCATCACTTCTTCTTGGGTGTATATTTGTTTGAAGTCACCGTTGATCAACGTATTGAAGGATTGTTATCAGAACTGTGTTACCTTCGTAGTGCAACTCACTGTTCTTTGTCACTCATTGAATACAGTGATACGGACATATGGAGGGGCACACCTGTTCATTCCATGTTGTGTTCAGCCACCTTTTTTGGACTTTAGGCCTCGTACACACGGCCGAGATTCTCGTCGAAAAAAACATGTCGTTTTTTTCCACGAGATTCTTGGACAAGAAACTTGTCCCGGCCGAGTGTACACACGCTCGATTCAAAGAACCCGCGGTTCTTTGAATGGAGCGTACGCGGTGACGTCATCGACTACGACGAGCATGCGCTCGTCACATTCGATGCCGTCGCCGCCATCTTGGTATACCCTATCTATGCCTAGGAAGCTACCGCGCATGCGTCGAAGTCATTTCGAGCATGCGCGGGCTTCCCGGCGAAAAGGTAAGTGTACACACACACAATTTTCTCGTCGAGAAACAGGCTGACGAGAATCTCAACGAGAAAATAGAGAGCAGGTTCTCTATTTTCTCGTTGAGATTCTTGTCGCTTTTCTTGACGAGAAACCATACACACGAACTAATTTCTCGGCAAAAAATCTCTGCCAGCAAGTTTCTTGCTGGTTTTTGCAGAGAAACTCGTTCGTGTGTACGAGGCTTTAGAGGATTCATCACAGCTTCTATTATCCTCATCTTTTATTCATTGTATTTGATGCTTTTTATCTTTTTCTTTCATTCAATTGTAAATTATTTCCAATTGTTTCTAGTGTGTGTATCTCACATAGTTAGTTGCAGCAGCAATTGTACATCACCTTTTCACGATTATTTACTAGCACCCAGACTGAGACAGTGCAGTATTTTACCACAAACATCATCAGTGTGAAAGCAGCCTTATATGGGGCTCAGAAAAATAAATGTTAATTTACATTTAAATATTTTTTATTTTTTTGGGAGGGGAGTGTAAAACTCCATAATTAAGATATGTTTTTTACCACCCGTCCTCTTTGACTTCTTCCATGTTGTTCAGGTAGATCTCCACCTCTTTGAGGTTGCCTACACCTGGTTTAAAGGAACTTCTGTAACCCCCAGTAGCCATTTAAGGCCAATTGCAACTTACAGATCACCAGAGTTTTACCTCCCCCAATAACTCCAATTAATTTAATTAAAGTTATGGCAAACCAAGAATATCCGCATCAGTGCTGCCTCATTTTAAAGCCATTTAAATGCCCATTGCTCCCTTCATAACCACCAAAACAGCACAATAATTGAAATGCATTTTTTGTCACTCATTCCTAATGAGTCAGCAGCACTGAGAAAGGAGTGGGTCACATGGTCACCCATACCCAGAAATGTATGCATTTTACCTTGCTCCAGCCTCCTAACAGATAAATGGAGTGGCATGGGAGCCAGGTAAAGTTGATAAAATGCTGCTGGGGTGGGGGAGACAACTGCCAATTTATATAAACCGATTTGTGAACAGCCACACAGAATCGTAAATTCAACTCAGATCATTCAGTTTGGTATCCAGTATTCAAAACTTAAGTCCATTTTTATCCTGCTGAAATATGTTGCGAATAGATGAATATTTTGTGCACTAATGAACTGTAGTGGGGACTTTTAATGGCAACTATAATCAAAGGTAGTGTTACTCGCTGTGTCTCTGACTTTGTGGTGTCTAGTAGCAGTGGCACCTATAGGTATCAGGAGATGGGGTCTCCTCCAGCCCCTCCCATTTCACATTCCTCACCAGTCAGCTGACCTTTAGTCTCTGCCCCCCAGCCATGCAGTGAACGGAATGTGCGGATGTGAAAAGGCTGAGTGGGTGGCTGTGGGCAACAGCCCAGCTGAGCGGCCACAGGCTCCAGGGACAGCCATGCTGGGTGGCCGCAAAAAGACTGGGAGAGTAGTGCAGGCTTCAGGAACAGCCCAGGATTCGGTGACCCCTGGCAAATCATCATTCGACCCCCAGGTTGAGAACCACTGATCTAAATCCTCTACTGAACGCAGAATCCACAGGCAAATTATAAGTTGCAATCTGGTTTTATGAGATGCTAGCAAAAAGTATTCCCATTTGATAAATCGCCATTTTCACTCTTGGCTGGCACATTGATCATCCAACTAATGAGTATATAGTTTGGCCCCCAAAACATGCAGTTATGGATGCAAAAAAATCTGAGGAAACGCTTGGACAGCCGCACTCCAAAAAAGGTTATTTTATTTAAAACAAAAGCACAAAGAACATGCCACAGCAAAAAAAAAGCAAGTATGAGCTGACGTTTCGCACTGTGATTCAGTGCTTAATCATAGCTCTATGCAGTTATGGATGACCGATGTGCTGGTCAACTGACCGCAAAGAAGTTGACAGTTTTGTATTAACAGTACTGTCTGTTGACAGGTCACCAAGGATATAAAGTATTTTGGTATTGACGTTTTGTTAAGCCTTTTACATTTATCAACTCTGTACAGCAAGGTAATGCTAAACAGGAAAAGTGAGACGGTGTGCAACATATTTAGCAACTGCTTTAAAGTAGCCCTTATTATGCTTATGTTTAGTTAAAATCCTGTCCCATCTTTAGTAAAAAAAAAAAAAAAAAAATCTGTCTCAGAACTTTGCTAGCTGTTGGACTTGGCTGCCCAGGAAAAGATATGCACAGGTCTGTAAAGCTGTGTCGGAGACATCACAATTAGTCATTAAAAAGGCAGCCTGATTTGTGACCAATTGTGATGCCAATTTGTTCCCCATTGTGACCTCAGGAACATGACTACTGACATCACTTTTTATGGAAAATAGTGCATACCCTTGTTTTTTTTTTTCTTTTTTACCATTACTAGACCCATTGTTCTTCAGGGTAACGGCGATTGCCGTGTTCTGCCGATGATCCAATTAAAAAGGTCCCTCCGGCACCCCATCCCTATTTCTTCTGTACCCTGGCTACCCCCCCCCCAAAATGCCCACATGGGTTTGGCCCATGTATGGCTCACTCTCTCCATATTTGGGACTCCGTTAAATATTTGGCAGGATTACTATTTCCCCCCCCCCCCCCCCCCCCATCTACCATTGCTGCATCTCACTCACTGCCCCTTATTTCCTCCCAGCTGCGATAACCCTAAGCAATTCTCTTGGTGGGCAGATAATGGATTCACGGATGTCCATTCTCTGTTCACCCCTATGAGAATTCTTACGTTTGAGGTCCTTAGAGCTTCTCATAATATTCCCCTTAGGGAGCATTATAGTTACCTTCAAATCAGACATTTCCTCCATCGACTCATAAGGGCCCAACCCACCCCATACACTTTGACCCCCTTTGAAAGTATCTGCAGGGCCCGACCCCACTCTCCAGGATTAATCTATTTCTCTATCATCTCCTCTAGGAAGCCCCGGAGAGAGCATATCATATTTAATGGGAGAAAGACCTGGGTAAAAAATTGGATCCGGAGGACTAGCAGATCATGACAGTATCCCTTATAAAGAGCTCCAGGAATGTCCTCACTCTGGAGAATGCATACAAAGTCTTTTACAGGTGGTACTATACACCAGCCAGGATAGCCCGTTTTATCCCTTCCTACTCCCCTACTTGTTACTGGGGATGCGCCCTAGAAGGCACAATGGCCCCTATTTGGTGGACATGTCCTAAGGTTTGCAGACTGTGGATCAGGGTCTATTCCCTTCTACGTAACATGCTCCATTCCAACCTTAAAAAGGGACCCTTACGAAGCCCTTTTATGTAAACCCATCCTTGAACTTCTCCGCCCAGAACGCCAATTAGCTCAGCACCTTTTCAATGCCACCAAGTTAACCATTGCGAGGGCATGGAAAACACCTGTCCTCAGTTTTGAGGCAGTTAAAAACCGCATGAATGAGATAATGATTAATGAGAAGCTGACATCCCTCACCTCTGACACCCACGGCAAATTCCTCAGGGTATGGCAACCATGGATAGCAACTAATCAACCCTCCAGGTTTGATACTCAACTTCTCTCAATCTAGTGGTCTCTGGATGTGCCCCCCACCTGCTGGACTCTTTCCCACCCCCCCTTTGTTTCTCCTCTTTCCTGTAGATCCCCTCCCTATCCCCATTTTCTTCCTTTTTCTGTGTACTTTTCTCTGAGACTCCTGATTTCCTGGAGTCGATTTAGTGACAATGGTTACAGTGATACAGGACACCTGCAACGATGAGATCATACGCAATAAATCAAAAATTAATCTTTCTTTGTTCCACATGATCATTTTGCTGTTAATTTTCTGAACCTCTATTGTGCAAGTAAATATTGTACCATGTATATAGTATCCCGTCATTGGGATCCTCCACTTCATCATATGTCTGATGTATCCATCGCACTATTATACTTATATGTTGTGACTACTTTTTCATCAATAAAATATTTGTAAAAGAAAAAAGGTCCTTCCGGAACAATGCAGAACAGTGTGTTGGGAGATTAGTCTGCTGTCCAAACAAGCACCAATATAAGGGTGTACTTTACAAGTGACCATTGGGGTAAGGGGTAACTTTAAAAATGGTGATAGCCTTTCTTCTTTTCTTTGTAATAACAAAAATGTCTTTGGTAGTCAGCTAGCGGTACAGTGGGAGGGTTAATCAAAGTATATGTGAACCCTTGCTGTGTAAAACAACCCACTCAGTTTAAAATAAAAAACATTTGTGTATACTGTACATATAAAGAAAGACATTTCATATAAAGCAATCACATACCCTCTGTTCTCAGCTGCATAAGGAGCTAGGGGAGGAAAAACTGCAGTACACTGGTCTTCCCAGTGAATGACTGTGTGTGGCAGCACAAGCCTGATTATTGGAGGAGAGCAAGCTGAGCTCTCAGTACAGCTAGAAAACTGACCAAGTTGTGCTGTAATGCCTAGTGTGGTCAGTTGTTAATAGGAAAGCAGAGGGACTAGCAGGGACACCAGGGATTTCACACAAAAAAGGAAGAAAATACAAAGAACGGGATACTTTTTTCATACAGGTACACTGTAAAGTATTTGGGTTGACATATTCTTTAACTATCTGCTAATGGTCCCACCCATTTACATACCTCAGGTGGAAAAAAAGACAAGTCCATCTAGTTCAACCAACAGAAAAAAAACAAAAAAAATAGTATAAGTAAATGACGTCTATAAGCTCCATCAGAGGTTGCAGTATAGGCTGGAGCCTGAACTATACAGCATGCATTCAGCATACTGATCTGCCAGCTGACTGGATTTTTACAGTTCTAGCAGAGTAAATCTACATTTTTCATGAACCAGTTTACTTTGACATCATCTATTAACGTTTCCTGTCAACGCAGTCCACTGTGATATTGTTGCTGACACAATGTGACCCGAGCAGTATGGCAGGGAACTGTGCTATAGATGAAAAAGGGTCTTTACTGCTCAGATTTGTGTGTTTAGCTTCTTAGCAGCTGAAGCCATAAGTCCGGCTGACACTACAGAATGCTAGGAAGTAAGAGGGAGGCAGAACTAGCACTTAGTCTCACTTCCTGGGATTTAGCTGTAATATAAATATAGGATAAGATGGAGTCCATTTGGATGGAGGGGCAAGCAGTGAGCACAGCAGACGGAATGAAATATATAAATATATACTGTACATGCATGCAAATAAACCTTTTAATTACCCAAAGGCTAAAGCACTTACTCAGGCCAACATCATCCAGGAGTGAAAGCCAAATAAGAATATGTAACCCTAATATTTCATATTCCTGATGTGTGCCTGCTATACCAAGTACTTGTATAAAAAAGTATCTTGTCCTCTTTGTATTGCCTCCTTTGTGTGAAATCTCTTGTGTCCCTGCCAGTCCCTCTGATTTCCTATTAAAAATAGACTACACCAAGCAGGAAAACACACTCTGGCCAGTTCGCTAGATATGCTGGGAACTCTGTGTACTCTCCTCCAATGATCAACCCCCCCCCCCACACACACACACAGCCTTTCGCTAGGAAGCTTAGTGGGCTGCAGTTTCTCCTCCCCCAGCTCTTATGCAGCAGAAAACAGAAGGAGTGTGATCACTTATGAATACTTTTTCTTTTTTTTTTCCCCTTTTTTACAAGGCGAGTGTTTCCAAATCACTTTAACTCTAGAACAGAAGTAATTTTTGAAAAAAATAAATAAATATTTGCTAGTACAATTAAAACAGTTTCTATTTATTCCACAGCTTTAAATAATATGGAACAATACTTTGGTGTTAAAGCAAGGGGTATGTAGAAATTCATATAGCCATAATGAAAGTACCTCAAAAAGAAGACAAAAAGAAATATACAATTTTTTTTTTTTTAAACATTTCAGCAGCATTTAAATAGTTCAGGTTTAATATTATACATTTGACAGACTTCAGCACAAGGGTGATAATGCAGCCATGTTCATTTCTAGCACATTAACATATTCACTGCCAGAATAGGCAAAGCATTGCATTCAAACCTGGGTTTCTATATATCTAGGTCTTTAGTGACCACATCCAAGAATTGTTATAGTCATTACCATCATGTTTTCTAAGAATGGCAAAATCAGACTCTACCCTTACAGTCCATATTTATTCCAAAAGGTAAATTAAAGTAGAGCTTTAAAGCCAAATAAAACCAAAGAACAGAAATGTAATCTATTGTAGCTAACCAGACCTCAGATGTGGTGGCTAAATTTGTTTTGTCAAGTTTTCTTCACCTGATTATTTTGCCAGTAACACGCTTCCTGCCATAGGGCGACAACGATTACTTATGGTTCTAGATCTATGGAAGATCTTCACCGTTTAGGACAGGAAGTGTGCAGAACTCTCCCCCCTCTAAAAAAGGGAGCAAATAGGAGATCATGGTTTGTGTTTACATTCAAAAGCATAATAGCTAAAGTGAAGAAATGGAACAGTCTCCAGCTGATAGATCTTCAAAGTCTAAGAATTGAAAAAAAATATTATTCGAATAGAGACTTAACAGGCCTCCAACAAAAAAGCTGACAGGAGAAGCGGCGTGTACCGGGCTGGAGAAGGGGGATCACCGGTCAGGTGTACGAGCACAAAACCCGGCACTGCACGGGTCTTGCTTTTTTTTTTAAATGAGTTGTGTCGAGTCAGAAGGAGACCGCACAAAAAAAAAAAAGAAGTTGTGGGCATGCAAGGCATCTCTTGTGCAAATGAAACTCCTATATTTGCTTATACATTGAATTTCCAGCTGTCCTTGTCCTGCCTGTACTTCCCAGAAAAGTCTTCCTACAAGAGCTCAGTGAGGATACAACATGCCTGAACGTAGACAGTCCAGCAGTAAGAAAAGATCTGAAAATAACCTTGTCCCAGCTAGTTTAAAACTTTTCAGACTCTAAAGTACTTATTCGTTTTAGCTCCTCTCACCCGACACCACGTTCAAGCTATGCAATACAAACCTAAAATCCTGTTCCTCTGACATGCACAGTTTGCCAGGTACAACACCAGTCTGAAATTTTCAGAATTTTACAAAATGTGTGTCTCAGACTCCATTCACTTCCATGGATAGCCCATCTACAGCATGACAGGCTAATGGATGGGCTTCCCATTATATTGAGAGCTGCATCTATACACATGTATGGGTAAGGCTCTGCAAAATTCTGAAGACTTTGTGCAGTCCTGGACAGGCTACACATTGAGGATCAGAGGAGTAGGGTAGTAGGCAAGTATTGTCTATTATAAGTGTGCTGGGAGAGGGATCCAAAAAAGGATAAGGACACTAAATGTATCATTAACTTCTAATGAAACCTATTAAAGGTGGCTCTGAAAGAATCAAAGCACGTTAACTTTGAGATAGGAACTTAACATCTGACTTTGGTCTAGAATTAAATGGGCCAAACTATAAATATACAGTATGTGCAAGGTAAAGCAGGTAAACACTAAGGGACACATTTACTAAAACTGGGAGTGTGGCTACCATGCATAGCTGCACCAGAATTTGCAATCAGCTTTTAACTCAAGCTTGAACAAAAAAAAAACTGGAAGCGGATTGGTCTCTATGAGAGCTGCACCAGATAGATTTTGCACTCGCCGGTTTTAGTAAATCAACCAAAAAGGGCCTGAATTTTGAAACAAACAGTAAAACAAGAGAAGAGTTAATGTTTCCACAGATTACAAATGCTGGTTCTCAAACATGGGCATTTGATTACCAAAAACTTACATTGAACTTGCCAACCAGATTTAACCAATTCGCTCAGGTTACAAAACAAGAAAACTTTTCAGTATAAGACACCAAAATCTTCATGTGTATTAAACATTTAAACCATACATTTTCATCAAAAACAATATATATCTACAGTATATTTAAAAACTAAATAAAAAAGAAAATAAATTTAAAAATGGGAGGACTCCCATCAACCAGAAAATCCACTTTATGTACAAGTTAGTCTTTTTGTAAATGCTGCCAAACCCACATTGGCTACTTGCTGTGTGCATCCAAGTCTTGTTTGTGTTAGAGCACAACATGGAGTGTTGAAGTCTATAACCCAAGTTAGCGCTCATTGGGAGGAACACAGGCCACTCACACAGGTTTGGTGGTGCGGTTATATACAAGGTGCTCGGTGTCTTCAGTAGTGGGAATGGCAGTGCTGTTCACAGTAGGCTGCCGCCTGTTGCTACTACTTTTTTTCTTCTTCAGATAACAGTATCCAATGACAGCCAAGACAACCAGAATACAGATTCCCAGAAACACTGCGATGGCCACTTCAGCAGAGCCTGAGAATAAGAAACACAGCAAAATATTAGTTCACTGTCCAATTGGCACAGAATTCTGTACATTTAGACCCTTTTTTTTTTGAAAATTATTTTTATTGCAATATTTAAGTACGAGGTACAAAATAGAGCCTATTTGGGCATACCCAGGCTCGAACATAAAAAAACGCTAACATAGCAAATGAAAACTAGAAGCAACCAATAAAAACTTGGCACGCTCGAACCATCTATGCAGGTTGAAACAAACAGGTCATTCCCTATAAATCTTCAGAGCCTGGCTCGTTATGAAGATGAATACTCTCTCAGAACTGATACACACTAACCAGATACTTTTTGGGTAACAGGAGATCAAAGTCTTGTTAACAGAGAAACGGTGAAATACTCTACAGAGTATATTCTAGTCATCTAGGAGGAGTCCACATTTGTAGACGGGAATTCCACCCATATGTCCCACATTTTGCAAAACTTTTTAGCACAACCTCTGGACAAGTAAGACATTTAGACACTTTAAATGCATTACTTTAAAATAGACTGTCATACCATTTTATAGATTGATTTATTTAATAGTCTCTAAAGCCTGGTTCACACTGGTGCGACAATCGCTCCGACTTTGAGAGCACAAGTCGCATGACATGTAAAAATCAATGTTTCCCTATGAGAGCCGTCTTAACTGGTCCAAATTTTGAAAAGGTTCCTGCACTACTTTGCATCTTAACTAATCCGACTTGTGACCTGTGCTCAGAGGCAATTTTAGTAATGCAAAATGTACTGGAAAAAACGGCGTGGGTGCCATCCATACCAGGTCAATTGAGTCCGTTAAAAATGGCATGGAGTTCCCCCTCAATTTATATTTTTTTTAAGTGGCATGGGGTCCAAGCGAGCGCCCCCCGAACCATACCAGGCCACATGCCCTCAACATGGGGGGTGCTTTGGGGCAAAGGGGCTCTGCCGCCCACCCCAAAGCACCTTGTCCTTATGTTGATGGGGACAAGGTCAACTTCCCCCCAACCCTGGGGCTGTGGTTGTGAGGGTGTGCCGGCAGGGGGCTTATAATCGAGAAGCCTTTTTAAGGGGGCGCCCCAGATCACACCCCCCCCCCCGTGTGAAGGCGTATAAAAAAGGTACATAGAGTACCCCTACCAATTCACCCAAAAAAAAAAAACAGTAGTGTAATAAAAACATGAGTCAGCCCTTTATTAAAAATGAATAATGTCCCCCCGTGGTAGTTTCAACGGCAACCACAATGTATTTGCCGCTGACATCCCACTGAAAATAGAGCAAACGGTCCTCCTGAAACGCTGGCTCCCACCATTCTGTCAGCTCCGGCGTCTGACAGTTCTTATTGGGCGTGGCCATCAAGTGAAATCAACCGGAGACCTGCCCCCTTGTGACGTCACTGGGCATGATGGGTCCGGGTCTGGTATGGATTTTAAGGAGGGACCCCACGCCGGGTCCCCCCACCTCAAAATCAGATCAGAATCAGATCCCGTTCAGTAAGGTTGCATGATTACTGAGTTTTGAAGTGGCAGCTTGAAAGCAGACAATAGTGCTGGGATTGATGTGGACTGGCCTTCCTAGGTAAATCTGTTTTTGGATGAATTGTGGACTTAACCAATTTGGCGCTAGAACAAATCTGCATTTTTGGCCATAAAAAATTACCTAAAGCCCCCAGATCATTCTATATTTTCTGAAAGCAGAGGCCTTTTTTGGTAATGTAATTTTTTAGGCTACAGTATATAATTTGCGCACATGTTTATGAATTGCATATTTTCAGGAACAACTATAAAATTAATTTTAGGGCACACAAATCCAATAATCTTGGTAAAATATAAAAGTTGCGTCAAGTAAATAGATACCAACATGCTAATTATTAAAATTGTGTGTGCCCATGATATAAAAAAAACAACACAACGATACCCAAAAATCTCCATAGGCAACGCTTTAAAAGTCTTTGCAGCTCATCAGTTTAGAGTTAACTGTGAGCTCTGGCACTAGAATTATTGCGCTCACTTCAACATTGACAGCAATACCCCACATGTGTAGTGCGATCACGTTTATATACACATGCGCACCCTGGGCTCTAGTTTGCATTTGTGCGGTGCGCAGGGCAATGGGTGTTACATTTCAATTGTTTGGGGCTTTTAAATACATTTTATACACCTTTTTTGCCATCACAAGGGGTTCAACTCATGTGATCGCATTAGGAGGGTGACAGGGACTCTTTATGAATACATTGGGGGTCCAATAGCCTCCAATGTCTCTCCTGCCCTCCAAAGCATGTAACTGAGTAGAGATCTGCTTGCTGAGAGGGGGAAACTGCACTGCCCTTGAGAAAGGGGCAGTATCACCTTGAAATGCATTGTCACACCACCATTGCTCTTCATCGTGATGTCATCTCCCTTCATCCTGGATAGCTGGAAACTTCCCTTCATTGCTCTGGACAGCCGCTGGGTTTAGGCATACAGACAAGCAACAAAGCTGCAACCCAGGCCACTTTCCTCTGCAGTCATAGACCCCATACACACCATCATATTTTCTGCATATTTTTGTCTTCAGATTTACCAAAACCATATAATATGAGGTCAAACCTTAAAAGTGGTTGTAAACCCTGTAAAAAAAATTTTTCTTTTTAAAACAACCTGCAAGACAAAGAAATAATGAGCTAGTATGACTAGCATACTAGCTCATTATGCATCACTTACCTTAGATCGGGGCCCCCGAAGCCGTCCCCGTCTCCCTCTTCAGACATCGCTGCGGCGATAGCCAGAAGATTACTTCCGGGTATCGCCGCTCCAGCTAATCACAGAGCCGCTCCGGGGCTGTGATTGGCCGGAGCGGCGAAGACGTGACTCCGCGCAAGCGCACGGGATTTGTGAATGGGATTAACCCTATGAATGCGCCGTAGACACTGATGCATGTCATTTTTAGCAAATAGGTTTAGGAGATATTTCTTGCACCTACAGGTAAGCCTTTATCTAGGCTTACCTGTAGGTGCAAGTTGCATAAGTGGGTTTACAACCACTTTAAGCGTTTAAATTTGTATGCAATCAAGCAGGCCCTTGCACTACATGGTTTTGGTAAATCTGAAGACAAAAATATGCAGAAAATCTTAGACAGGCTTCTATTCACAGCCCGGGGAGAGACAGCACTTCTGATCTGCTTGAAAAGGTGCCTCATTTCTACACCACTGAGTGCATTTGAGCATGTTTTTATTTTAAGAAATCTACACTTATGAATGGCGCCCTTGGTTTTCGTTATTTTTACATGTAGTCACTGTTCGGCTGAAAATTTTCCAGCCGGCTCAGTCAACATTTGAATGGACATTAATTTGCATAGCCATAGCAAGGATAGATGCATGGTTTTTAGTGTAGAACTATACAATTGTAAACCTCACCTCCCTTCCTCTTATACATGGGCCATTATTGAGCAATAACACCATCAAGAGAAGAGGGACGAGCAATTGCCAGAGGGCTACACAGTGGCCCACACTGTGAAGGCATCATACCCCAAGAGGGGGGGTAATATCTGGTGAGTGTGGTTTTTGTAAGAGCAGTTTGCAGTGATCACAGCTCCTTCAAACTAGGCACCAAGGACCCTTTTTACAGCACCTGAATAACCTGATTGGATATTTCCTTTGTATGTTTTCCATAAGGACTCTTTTCTAAGGATTTTTATAGCACTAAATCGAAGGACTGCATTTTATTTATTTATTTCATACATTGATTTTTGCACATATATTAATTGCACAAGTGTGTTCACTTGTATATTTGTTATCACGATTATTAAGGAGGGGTACAGATACCCCAATGTATTTTTATTATTCAATTTATTTTGCACATATTTATAATTAGATAGAGATCTCCCTCTCCCCCTCTCCCTCTCTCATAGGCGTGCGCAGAGGGGGTGCCGGGTGTGCCTGGGCACACCCTAATCACCACGGGCGCCAGTGCCATTCAGTGTACCAAAGTGTGCAGGCAAACTATAAGGGTCGCATTTGGGACCTGGCCCCATGCTTCGAGTGGCCGTGCGCCTCCCAACATACTTGTCTACACCTGGATGAGAGGGGCAGCGGGACAGCATATAGAACAACCGATGCTCAGCATTTTCCTCCCTGCAGCCCTTAAATACCTGCGGGAGGAAGAGGAGGAGAAGTGAGCATTCAGGGGCTGCAGGGAGGAAAATGCAGAGCATCGGTTGTTCCATATGCCGTCCCGCTGCCCCTCTCATCCAGCCTGGTGTTACGTTTCCATTGGCTGCTAGAACTGCTGGCACCGCCTCCCAGCTCCCCCTGACTACTTGGTTCCAAGTAACTGCTGCAGGACCGCCCACCCAGCCTCTCCGCCCATTAAATTTCAAGCAGCGGGCACATGGGCGCATGGCGTCCGGGGCAGTGGAAGAGCCAGCTGATCCAGTAGCTAAGGGGGAGGAGCGGAGAAGGTCTCCACTGTGTGCGGAGACGCATGAAGCCTGGAGGGAGCCGGAGACACAGCAAGCATGGAAATGGGAATCCACACTGAGAGCAAGTGAGTGTCGCTGATCACCCCCCCACACAGCACTGCAACTGATACCATGCCCTTCAGCATTTCCACTCATCCACCCCCCTCCACCACTGATCCCATGCCCCTCAACACTGCCACCCATCCTATCCCCCCCAGCATTGTCACTGATCCCATTCTCCTAGCACTCCAACTGATCCCAATCCCCCCACTGCCACTCATCCCACCCCCCCCCCCAGTACTGCCACTAATCCCCTTACCCCCCACCACTGCCAATGATCCCATCAACCCCCAGCACTGCCAATGATCCCATCAACCCCCAGCACTGCCACTGATCACCCCCCCCCCCAAGCACTGCCACTGATCACCCCCCCCCCAAGCACTGCCACTGATCACCCCCCCCAATCACTGCCACTGATCAACCCCCCCCACCAAGCACTGCCACTGATCACCCCCCAGCACTGCCACTGAGCGAAGTAACCCCCAGCACTGCCACTAATCACCCCCCAGCACTGCCACTGAGCTCATCAACCCCCAGCACTGCCACCAATAACCCACCAGCACTGCCCATCAACCCCCAGCACTGCCACTGATCACCCCCCCACCAGCACTGCCACTGAGCCCATCAACCCTCCAGCACTGCCACCGATCATCCCCCCAGCACTGCCACTGATCCTCTTACCCCCCTCCCCCCCACC
Organism: Rana muscosa; assembly: GCA_029206835.1. Lineage (NCBI taxonomy): Eukaryota > Metazoa > Chordata > Amphibia > Anura > Ranidae > Rana > Rana muscosa. The sequence continues at coordinate 96,448,055 of CM055126.1, forward strand.
ACTGATACCATCAACCCCCAGCACTGCCACTGAGCCCATAAACCCACAGCACTGCCACTGAGCCCCCTTCAGCACTGCCACTAAGCTCATCAACCCCCAACTGATCACCCCCCCAGCACTGCCACTGAGCTCATCAACCCCCAACACTGCAACTGATCACCCCCCCCAGCACTGCCACTGAGCCCATCAACCCCCAGCACTTCTACTGATCACCATCCCTTCAGCACTGCCACTGATTCCATTCCCCTCCCCCACCACCACTGCCAACTGATCCCATCTCCTCCTCTCTCATCCCCACTTTCTCCTTCTGACCGGCTTTGCCATAAGATGTAAAATGTATTGAAAGATTAAAAATTGTTTTAACACATTTCAAAATATATATATACATACACACACACACACACACACACACACACACACACACACACACACACATATATATATATATATATATATACACACACACACACACACACACACACACACACACATACATATATTATATCTATATATACACACACACACATATATACACACATACATACATACACACTATATATATATATATATATATATATATATATATATATTATACGCGCGTTTGAGTTTTGGGGTGCACACCCTAATCCATTAGGCTGCGCACGCATTATATATAATATATATATATATATATATAACCAGTTTGCACAGGCACTTTAGGATGCAAGAACTCTTTAGCACTTTGGGTTTAGTTATTCACACATTGCACTTTAGACATTTGCATTATTTAGTGCTGCACAGGGTTCCAATAGACCAACGGCAAATCTGCTTTTTCTTTCCAAACCTCACCTGAACCACCTTCTTCTTGAGCACTCTTGTCTCCCATTCTTGTATCAAAAATATCTTTCTCTAGAAATAAAAAAAAAAAAAGGTGTTGAATTAGTATATGTATATACGAAGCCAGGAAAAGTGGCCAGCTCCCTCTCAAACCCTAGCCGTCACAGCAATTCACCGCACATCGGAGAATGACAGGAGGATAAGTTGGATAAAGGATACCAGCACCGTGGAGTGGTGTGAGCCTCCAGGCAGCTGTGGTTTCTTACACAGACACAGAGTGAATCTTGCGATAGTGTTTCGTCATTCTATATGAGAGAGCGGTCTACATCTAAAGTTGGTTGTGTGTCAGTCCATACTTTTGAAGCAAACTTCAAACCTAGCCAAAGCCTGGCTAAATACCTGGCATGGAGTGATCTTATGTGCCGTCACTATTAGCCCATCAAAAGGACTGGCTATGGACGGTCACTTACACTTTTGACTGCAACCTTACTTACTATAGGAGACCTCATAGGAAACCCGATGAGGGATTACGTGGGACTGAGGTCAATTCATGTGTGACCTGGGGCAGGACTCTCAGGTATTACCCTTATTTGGCTGAAAACATCCATTTGGATATACTCCACATAAGTGGTAAATCCAACACAAATCCCTAAGGGGGTATACTCGGGATTGTGTTGAGACGCTACCTCAGTGTATTAGGAATTAATGCCAGGCTGCAGCCTACAACTTGATTTCCCTCATTAGTACATTGCTATATACAGTTTTCTTCCTGAAGCGTATCATTAGGCTGAGAGACGTGTTTTCACTGGGATTGTCTTAATTAGTAGGGGGGCCAGCAGTGCCAGTAGCTTACAATTAGGCCTGTATGGGGCAAGTATTGCTCAGCATCCTGTGACCCCCTACCCAGACCTCTCAGGTATAGATACCAGGAAGTATTCTGAGGAAATTGTGGTATGTTTGCATATGTGAGTGGCACCTTGCTGTGCTGAATGTGAGGGACAACATTGTCTACTCTTTTTAAATCAATTTTGTCAGTGTTTGGAGGGGTGGGCTATTGTGCCTGCCAAGTTTTTGGTAATTAATTTGATAATTAATAAAGTCATACTATTCAAGATTAATACTGTTGTTGGTTCTCCATACACAACTTCTGTCCCATGGGGTGGCTTCCAGGTCCCTCCCTTTTCCTTTTTATGTCAACATACCTGTCTTGTCTAACACCTGGGTTAAAACTTTTTACGTGTCACCAGCTGCAAACACCACCCAGCTCCAAGCAAGCCAGACAGGCAAAGTACTGTATCTGTATAGGAGCTCCTTGTTTAAACTTTTCAATGTAATGCTTTTGTTGCATGCCGACCACAATACATACTGTACATATACATTGCAGTTTGCACGTGGTTTACCGTTTAACCAGCTTTCCCATTAAAGCGGTCCAAGCAGACATCACCCCCCATCCTCCACCGCATGCCATGTTTCTCTGGCCTACCATTTTCACTGGCAGTCCCAAGAAACGCACTCCGACGGTGTGGCCAGCTGGTCACAGAGGCAGACAGAGACCAGTCATGACATCACTTCCAGTCTAGGGCGGAAGTAAAGAATGATTTTGATCTTTTGCTTTAAAAAGGTGAGATTTGGGGTCTTTTTGACCCCAGATCTCCCCATAAAGGGGTGCTGTCATCTTCTATTACAAGGAATAAAAGTAAAAAAATATATATATAAATACATTAAAAAAGCGACCCAGTTATGCTGTGAAGGATAGTCAATATATGTGTATTACCTTCCCATTCAGGGGTAAACAGTGAAGCACATACAGCCTCCACCAAGACCACAACTCCCGATGAATCCAACAAGAATTAGTAATATGTACAGGTTAGATCACACGAATGGAAATAAGAGGGACCGCCTAATTCCAGTCACTAATCAAAAATAGATATCAGGAGTAGAGTACGTATCTCTCTAGAGTAGTACTCTTGAGATAAATTAATCAGTCAGAGTAAGGACTCATCAATTGGTGAAATGGCCTTACAACAGGATATAAAGTATTCCTTGTTTTAGGGGTTTTGCTGGTAGAGCCTAGCCCATATACCCTCAATAGAGTGAAGGCACCTTTCCTCCCTAGTCCGAATAGCACAGATTATCTAAGGAACAAAGTCTTTCATAGGGGCTTTACCAGCGCCTGGTTATAAGTACCATAAAAGGTTCAGGGGTCAGTCTTGACATTCCCCGTTTTGTACCTTTATACAAGGGGTCACGCAAAATACCTATTTTTAGATCCAGTCTCCCGCCATGGGATCTGGATCTTTAGCAGCCCCCCGTGGAACAGGTCTGAGGCATTTTTTTTGTTTTTGTTTTGCCTATTCTCTGTTGAGTTTGCCTCCACTCTTGTGGGCAACTGCTTTGGACATCCTATGGCATGGATGCTCAACCTGTGGCCCTCCAGCTGTTGCAGAACTACAAGTTCGATCATGACTTTGGGAGTCATGATTGGAACTGTCAGCCTTGCAATGCATCGTTGGATTTGTAGTTCTGAAACAGCTGGAGGGCCACAGGTTGAGCACCCATGTCCTATGGTAAATTTATTGGCTTGCGTGTCCCTCAATGGATAAGGAATTTTTGTACTTTCCATAAAATTCCTTTCCCAGATTCCCACTGAAGAACACACCTCCCTCCCATCATGTGTTTGGGCACTGTTTGTTCTGCTTGCTACAACAGAAGCATGGCTAATATGGCAGGAATTATACATTTATTTTAGTTTTTTTTTAATTTTGCCTAGTGTTCATTCCACTTGGAGGTGCATTATATCACCCATGGTAGTTTATTGGATTCCAATGCCCCTAAAAGGGCCCAAAAAGGGGCTTTAAAGCACTTCTGGAATATTACAATAATGGAAAACAAAACCCTAATTCACAAAACAGTTAATAATGTACCCCCATAGAAGTAATTATCAAAAGATGCAATCAATCTCCATTAAATAGTACCTCCCCCCACAATAACATAGCAGACCTATATACACCTGGGAGGCGGCTACATCAGTTGTCCCAATTAGAGCGCTATGAAATTGCACTGGTTGTCAGAGACCTCTAACCAGACTCAAGATTGCTTCAGACTTCCATGGAATTCTGTTTAACTGGCTGAAATATGGCATGCTCGTATGCACCTGCGCACCTCAATACTAGTGGTGGAGAAGGCCATTAGTGGATAACACCTGGGACCGGTACTACAGTGAAAGGGAGTTTGTTACATGTGAGTTCAAAGTGCACAGTCCGTACACGCTTAGCTTTGACTGGCTGGGGTGCTCTTACGTCACACAAGTAGGTTATCCATCTTGGGTCCGATTTCTGGTGCCCACCTTTATAGAGCTTCATTTGGGACAATAAGTGGGCCAAATACACAGAAGCCATAAAAACAACTCAGGATATGGGAATGATTTAAGCTGTGATAAAACTAGCAATACTGCCAAAGTGCAAACACTGTGGTGCCTGCAAGGATATTTCATAATCGTCAAATCAACCTCTGAAGGCCTTAAGTCTACTTAGTCCAATGTGAGCCTCTACTGGCCATGGATATCTTGTTTGTTTTTCTCATATAAAACTCACCAGAGACATCTTTGCAAAACTCTTCACATTCTGCTTCATACATAAAGTTATTTCCATTTCCATTACATCCTCCATAAGTAAAGCCCATACACTTCTGGGAGAGAGGATCATAGTACCAGCGGGAGAATGAGGCTCGACATGAACCAGTCTCTGGCATCTCTACACAACGGGCTGTAGAGGGATGGCAAAAGAAGTGTTGTCATTACATTTTATATTGAAATTACATAGCCATACAAAGTGTCATTAGATGAATCTGAGGAGTTCGATGTATAGTCCATTTGCATAGAAAAATGTATGCGTTTACAGATGTTTTTTACTTTGAATTCTCAGAATACTTTAGAAACCTAAAAATGTATTATCAGATTCAAAGTTAACGTGCAGTAAGGAGATTTTTCAGGGTTTTATTGTAATTTATTCTCGTATGATCATGTGTATGTCTTAAAGTAAACCCAAACTTTATTTGCTTTCTTTCCATTTGTTAAATATACAGCTTTTTAAATAGCATTTTTTTTTTATATCGGATTGTACGTGCAAATGGCAAGATTTCTGGCAGAACCAATAGCTAACTGCTAACTTTCTCTGCTTTCTGCTGGATTGCCATTGGTTATTCTTTCCAGTCATCTGTGGACTGCAAAATGTTGGAGAGAAGTGAAAGGAGGTGTTCTGTATTCCTACCCCACACATTTCCTGTCCTAGGGGGAGCACATTCCATCATGCGCTCATCAGAGGCCAGCATTTTTTCAACCACTTTTTAGTCAGTTGCAGCAACCCTTAAAATATGCAAATTCTTGAGGCACCCCAGTCTAATATGTAAAAAAAAATGCAAAGGTTACTTATTGGGCAACCTGAGCCACCTTGATGAAATTTACTTCACACCAGAACCCCCCTTCACATCAGGAGATTCCACCATTACATCAGATCCCCCCCCATCAGGCCAGGGGGTCCCTCTTCACACAAGAGGTCCCCATCACATGAGTTACCCCAATACATGAGAGGCCCTTTATACGAGTCCCCCTATCACAAAATCCCACAATCCCCTCTTCACTCCAGCAGTGCAGCAGGGGGCGGGGAGGTGGAGGCGGCAGGCTTCAGTCTTCTCCTGAATGCTGGGGGCAGCCCTGCAGGCTGTCTGCCCTATATGAGAGCCATGCATTGCCATGGTGCAGGCAAGCCAGCTGCCATCACCATAGCAATTTATTAGCCTGTGCATCCTGGCCCTAGTATGTCATTGATATTTATAGCATTGGCATCTTCAACTCATAACACTGATCCAGGGCAAACTGGGTCTTGTTTTTGCAACACCATGGGGGAATCCACATGACACCCTGGTTAAGAAACACTGTCCTAGGCTGTAGTGTCATCACTGGCGGTGCTTTGTGAATGCCAAAGCACTGATGAATGAATAACAATTTAACCATATTTTAAATCTCCCTGCATATTAATATTTAATCTGTTAGCAAGTAATAGGTTGATGACTTTTTAGATAGCAACTTATATATGTACAGATAAACTCTAGAATACTAGATCAACCCTGTGCCAAATGGCACCTTTAGGTAGAAATCTACCCAGAGGGAAGAACCTCTATACCTAACCTGACAGAGGTTCTAACTAAAAGGAGCAAAAAAGTAAAGTTAAAAAAAATAAAAAATAAATAAAACACCCTTGGCTGTTTGCCAGAATAGACTACATTGTTTTCTTCACCAGTGATTTGACCTTCCCCACTGCATCCAAAATAAAACATTTTGGTAGACTTCTACTTTAAACTGTCATGCTCTCCAGGTACCACTGTAAACAGTGAGGCTCCAATGCAAATTGTGACTATCCAAAACATTTGTGTAAACTTATTGGGAAACCTTAGCCAGGGGCAATGCAAACAACCGCCTTGATGAAGTAGTAGGCTCAGATCAGGTGATACCGCGTTTCCCCGAAAGTCAGACCTACCCCGATTTTCAAGGAGGGCTGCAATATAGGCCCTACCCGAAAATAAGCCCTAGTGTGTGAGTTTCTGTAATCTAATCTGTAGTCACATACCTTCGGTATACAGCGCCACTCGGCACTCAGCTGATTTCCTCCTCTTCCCCTTCCTGTCAGCGGGGGATCTCGCCCCCCCTCCCTCTGCAATGCTTGAATCGCCGCGGGCTATGAAAAACGCAGAGGCGCACTCAGCTGATCTCCTCTTCTCCTGCTTGTCAGTGGGGGATCTCGGCGGGCTATGGAAGCGCCGAGGGGCGCTCAGCTGATCTTTTCTTCTCCTGCCTGTCAGTGGGGGATCTCGGCCCCCCTCCCTCTGCAATGCTCCGATTGTGGGAGAGAGCTCCGCGGGCTATAGAAGCGCCGAACGGCGATGTAAGAAGGTATGTGACACAATTGAACAGAAACACACAGCTTTTTCATTATATTCTACTGTAATAGAAAGGATTCTTGGAGTTTACAACCACTTTTGATTCACTTCACACTGGAAATTCCTGCCAAGCAGGGAGGGAGAGGGGCAAGAAGACAGCACATTAAAGCGGAGGTTCCGCGGCAAATCTTTTTTTTTTTTAGCTTGCATGCAAAGTATTTTTAGATCACCAATTAGTACTCACGTGTTTGGTGATTTTTAACCTCCCCTGTCTTTTTTCTGGCAAAAGACGCACTTTTAAAATCAGCCGTCTGAATTTTCCATTTTGCTTGTGGGCATTGTGAAGCCCACAAGCACTGACTTCCTGGTAGCAGTGGACGGTGTTCTGCAGAAAAAGTCCCCCCCCCTGTACTGCGCATGCGCAGCACGAACCTCAACGGAGTTTACGAAAGTAGCCGAACATGTAGAGCTGCTAGTTAGCTCTACACGGCGCCTGCGCAATGACTAGGAGCCATGTAGAGCTGACTGCGCAGGCGCCGTGTAGAGCCGACTCGCAGCTCTACATGTTCGGCTACTTTCGGAAACTCCGTTGAGGTTCGTGCCGTGCATGCGCAGTACAGGAGGGGAACCTTATCCGCCAGGGAACTTTTTCTGCAGGACATGTCACATCTGGGCGAACTCCCAGATTACATTGCGGGAGAATAGAAACGCCTACTCCCGCGGGAGTGAGTACCCGGAAGCCGGAATTGAAATTACAATAGTATGGTATGTACAACATATAAAAAAAAAAAAAAAAAAAAAAAAAAAGTGGCTACTGTACATGTTCGTAGTGTAAGCAGTGTGCTCGTATATGGATGTTATTTTGGCTGAACCTCCGCTTTAAGTGGCAAGCCCTACCCAGAAAATAAGCCCTACTGCGTTTTTGATTGCCAAAATTAATAAAGACCCGGGCTTATTTTCGGGGAAACACGGTAGGTTGTTCAGACATGGGCTATATCACATTCCTGAAAATTTAGCCTCTGGGGGAGTCTAGCAGCACTTTTAAGATCAAAGACATTTTACCTAAAAAGTTACCATATCCCAATTTACATTGGCTAGATTAAAAACTAGATTAGCAGCTGTAGGCACTGTGAAAGTTGGCTTTAGGATAATTAGAACTAGTGCCATTAAGACAATAGCCTCAATTCAGTAAGCTATAATGATGCTCATGTGCTGAAATTAAAATCAAAATGGCTGAAAATAGTAATTATGTCACGTGTTCACTCCATGAATTGAGCCCATTGTCTGTTAGAGCAGATTTTTTTAGAAAACTTCTTAAGCAGAGAGGTTATTGTGATAGAATAGTGCACAGAGGACATATGTGCTAGATTTAGGTCCGATCCAGAGAAAGAAAATATTGTTTGGTGGTTGGATAGCTGTCTGTTCAACTGCATCCAGTGCTTATGGATAGCTTTGTCTTTGCACATTTCCAAACACATGTACATCAAGTTTACTATATATTAAATAAATAAAAAAGGGACACTTTAATGGAATGGCGTTTGATATGTAGTTGTTGAAAAACTTTTAGCAAACACATACCTTTGCTATTGGGAACCTCCAATTCCTGAAGTTTCTTAAAATCTCTATCATCTAGAAAAAAAAAAAAAAAAAAAACACAACACACCTTTAAAATATATGACTATTTAGTAGATTACTAAATCACAAGTAAATACAATTTGTTCATGTCCCCACCCAGGACAGCAATAGACATGGCTCTGCATAATAGACTGGCATCAACCTCAGCTTTCCTTGTATAATTTGTCATTTATAATAGGAGTAAAGGCATTCAACAATGTAAAAATTAAGATTTAATCTAATCTAGAAAGGATTATAACCAGTAAATTAACAAATGAAAGGTGTCACTTATTTTATCTGTTAGGAAAAAACAGTTTTAGGTATACAATTGTAAAAGCCTGATAAATGGAACAATTTAATGATTTGAAGTAATCTGTATTGTTAAAGGATGTTTTATCCCAAGGAGACCATTCAAATATTAGTATATTCAGGAACTTCTGTATTTTAAAGTTCTAATTGGGGATAAGAACTCCAGTATATGAAGGAAACACAAAAGACTGATCACTTGAGTAAGCATACTGTAAACTACACATTAAAGCTGAATTCCAGGGAAACCACTAAATACACAGAGGAAGTGCATATAAAGAAGTTTTACAGGCAAAGGATATGTACAGAAATGTATCTAGCCCTGAAATTTACACAGCTCTGCCACATAGTTCAGCCCTCTCTGGCAGGCCGGGAGAACCCATTTTTCTCTGCTGAAGTTTGGTAACACATACGGGTCTCATCCACACCTCCATCCTGTGACTAGTTGGGGAGGTAGAAAAAGCACACTGATAAGATCACTTCTGTCACTCTGTTCTCCCCTCCTATCAGTATGCTCTTGGCACTGCAGCACAACCGATTGGCTGCTTGTAGTGCTTCTACCTACCATTGAAAGGATGTCAGGTGGAAGGAGGTTGATAGGACCACCCACTAGGTAAATTTCAGTCCTAAGAAACCAGCAAAAATTCAAACAAGCTTAAGTGCTGTATTGTAAGTAGTACTAGTGTGGAGTTTATGCTTTGCATGAAAGAGTTACTTCCCTTTGGTTCCCAGCCCCTAATCATCTTGGGCTTCACAGCAATAAACATATGCATTAAAATTTGTACATTGTGCACTCACTAGAGAAATGTCAGAATATAACGCAGGATTTCATCATCAACTAAACACTAATCAGATTAGACACAGAAATCCAATACGGCCAATTCCTACATTTTTGTTGGCATTACAAGAATTTACTGATGTCTAACCCATTTAGATGCACGGTATCTGTAGGACTCCCATGTGTCTGAATGTCTAACCCAGCGGTCCCCATTCTTTTTGACACTGGAGACCGACTGTGTGGAAGAAAATTATGCTAAGGCCCAGGGGGGGGGGATGCGTTTTTTCGCGGGAGATTTTTGGGGAAATGGCTGGTGTTGGCGCTTCAATCATCACAACACCATGGTGTTGATATGGTGTCAGGATGATTGAAACGCATAATTTCTATTATTACATTGTTATAAAAAAGAAATAGTTAAACTCACCATAATGCCGAATTAGTGGGAATCCTGAGTGTGTCACTTGCCACGTCACCTGCCGCCAGATGGGGACTGTCACTTGCCGCCAGATGGGGACTGTCACTTGCCGCCAGATGGGGACTGTCACTTGCCGCCAGATGGGGACTGTCACTTGTCAAGTGAGGGTGGAACATGCGGCAAGGCGGGTTGGACAGTGAGATTTCATCTCTCGCCCGCCGCACCTCAGTGTAGTGTTTGCGCCGGCTGTGAGGACTGGACGGTGGTGGGGCTGGGCAGGCGGTGAGAGAGGACATCATCTCTCTGCTCTCACACACCTCAGACAGTGTTGTGTTCGCGGCCGGCTGTGTGGGCGGAACAGCTGTGATGCGGGGCAGGCCACGAGTGGTGATATCTCTCTGCTCGCCCGCTCCTGCCGAACCTCCGAAAGTGCAGCCTTCGCGGCCCGCCTGCAAACAGGCTAAGGCCCGGCAGTGGGCCGCGGCCCGGGGGTTGGAGACCCCTGGTCTAACCCATTTAGATGCACAGTATCTGCAGGACTCCCATGTGTCTGAATAGTTGGACATCAGTAGGTGAAGTAATAACAAAATTGCTACATGTTAAACTATAAATAAAATAAAAAAAACATACAGCAAAGATCAGGATGACAACTGACTTTACTGAATGTTCCTTCTCTAACCAAGGAGTGTCCTTATAGAACCAATAGTGACATGTTTTACATTTCACATGAGACATACTTACATTTATCACAGGATGCCTCGTCAGATTGATCGGCACAGTCTGGTGTATCATCACATTCAAGACCTCCATTAATACAGCAGCCATCAGCACAGCGGAACTGGGTAGGGTAGCAGCGCCCATTGCACACTACGAATACAGAAACACCAGGTAAAAATAAAAGGTGTTATGAACAATGAAGGTACAATGACTGCATGAATTATATGAAGGCTGGCTTAAGCTGCCCATAGATGGATCGAAATTCATCCAGTTCAGCAGGGAACAAACTATCTATATGGCCGTTACCACTCAACAGAAGAAGTCAATCTAAAGCCCCGTACACACGGTCGGAATTTTGGCCAACAAACTTCATTTTGAGCAAGTTGGACCAACAATCCGACCGTGTGTACGCTCCATCGGACAAACTTTTTAGTTTTCTTTGGTTTTCATCGGACAAAAGTTCGGTCTGCAAAACGGACAAACTTTTGGCCAACAAAAGTCCGATGGAGCAAAGTCCGACCGTGTGTACAGAAAACCATAGCACTTTTGTCCGATGGACAAAACAAATAATGTTAAAATCAACCAACAATAGCAAAAGTTGTCCAAAGGGTGGCGGTAAAGAGCAGAAAAACCACATGATGTTGGAAAAAGTTTTGGGAAAGTTTGCAGAAAAGTCCTGTGGTGTGTATGCTATGGGTGTTCCCGGCCAACTCTGTTCGGACAAAAATCCACGGAAAAGTCCGATGGAAGTCCGACCGCGTGTACGAGGCTTAACAATCCATTCCTGTCAAACAGGACTGTTGGAAATCTTTTCCCGATCAGCGGCTTTCAGCCGATAGGATACACTGACCAGCAGCTGCAGCCAGACAGCGGGGAGGATTCCTCCATCCACTTCACTTATGTGGATGGAGGAATCTGCTCCTTTTTTTTTCCAGTCAGCTCTCGCTGGTCAAAAAAAAAAAAAAAAACACACCATGAGGCTTCTCTATGGTTACAGTTAAACCTATAAACAGAAAAGCTACTTTTATCACTTAATTACGCTAAGTGGGGGGCTACAAGAACCAGCAGCTGGCTTTCTTGAGAAAGGAGAAGTTATGGCAATGTGGTTCTAAAAGGCAGGTTTTTACATTAAAAGGTAAAAAACCTGGGTGCAACCCCCCTTATACTTACCTGAGCTCCATCTCAATCCAGCGATGTGCATGAAAACAGCAGCTTTTCCAGGTCTCTCTCCCCCCCTCATCAGTTTCCACTGCTGTCAACCACAGCCAGTGAGCCAATGAGGAGAAAGCAAGGGGCGAGGCTGAACCACAGTGTGTGTGAATGGACGATGTCCACTCACAGGAGCGTTGCTCAGGAGCGAGCCTTTGCCAATTCCCTTCATAGCAAGGCTTGCTATTGGGGGCACTCGGGCTGCTCTGTGCAAAACAAAGGCATAGAGCAAGTAAATATAAACCGGTTATCCTTTTAAAAAAAAAAAAAAAAAAAAAAAAGTAAAACCTTTAGAATCACTTTAAATACTGTATTTATTGGCGTATAACACTCACTTTTTTACCATGAAAATGGAGGGTAAACTGTGCCTGCGTGTTATACGCAGGTGTCTGTGGAAAGTTTTTTTCCTGAAACTTCCCTCTTAAAGTTAGGGTGCGTGTTATACGCCGATAAATACAGTACTTATTTTACTTGGAGCAAATAGTGGAGTGCAGTGTCAATCACAGAAGGGTGCGAGTGTAAATAATCAAAGTTTTAGGATACTGGAAATATGGAATTGGTCAGATGGATGGTCAGTAATGTAAACACTTAAGCCTCGTACACACAATCGGATTTTCCGCAGACAAAGCGTAGGACTTTTGTCTGAAGGGCGTTGGCCATGAACTTGTATTACATACAAACGGCAAAGAATTGTCGGCCAACAAACACAAAACTACGTGGGTTTTTCTGCTCTTTAGCACCACCCTTTGGGCAACTTCTGCTAATGTGTTATGGTTAGCATTGCTTCTGAGCATGCGTGTTTGTACTTTGGAGTTTTGTCCGAAGGACTTGTGTACACACGATCGGATAATCCGACACACATTTGTTGGCGGATAATTTTAAAACATGCTATCCCACATTTGTTGGCGGAAAATCCAACAACAATTGTCCAATGGAGTGTACAAACGGTCGGATTTTCCGACAACAGCCTGTCACACACAATTCCCGTTGGAAAATCTGACCGTGTGTACAGGCCTTTAAACAGAACTAAAATGAAGAAGTAGCGCAATTGCACACCAGTTGATGCGCCTTTTACGACAATGCCAGCAATGCTGTTATATGCTGCATCACAAACTCTGCTACTGCAACCCACCTGACAGTCTATCAGATCATCTCATCATGAACAATCTGCATCTAAAACCTCTGTATAAAGGGCCTTCAGAAAGTTATTGTGAATATGCACAAAAATTGAATAAATCAGCATATTTTAGGTCTACATGGGAGAAAATAAATAAATTACCCGGCTCCAGCCTCCTTCCTTTGCCAGAAACGTCTAACAAAAAAAAAAAAAAAAAACAGATAAAAAACAGCTTTGCATAAAGATATCCACCATAAATGAGTTAACCATGTCTCTGTGTCCCTCTTTTTTAGTCTGATGTATAAACCTTTATAACAAATGCAATATTCAACCACCAAAAGTGTTCTACTACACTAAAACTAATGGTGGATTTGTCTGTGTATGAATTCTCCATGGACAATGTAATAAATAGGGGATGGGGGAGGGTGAATTGGGGGATTCAGGCGCAGGTTCTGAATGTTTTGTGCTACGACGTTGGAAAGTATATCAAGAAGCATTGAACAGCTGCCTAGTTCAATGTGTAATGTGAACACAAACACACACTAATGCCGCGTACACACGACCGTTTTTTCATGACGAGAAAAATGCAATTTTTTAAAATGGTCATTAAAAACGATCGTGTGTGGGCTCCAGAGCATTTTTCTCGACGAGAAAAATGGGCATTAAAAAATTTAGAACCGGCTCCATTTTTTCTCGTCGTGAAAAACGGCCGTGTGTACGCTTTAATGATGGGAAAAAAACGTGCATGCTCAGAAGCAAGTTCTAAACGGGAGCGCTCGTTCTGGTAAAACTAGCATTCAGAATGGAGATAGCACATTCGTCACGCTGTAACGGACTGAGGAGCACAAGGCTGAAAAGTGCGAATCGTCTCTCACCAAACTTTACTAACACGCGGTAACACGAAATTAGCAAAAAGCAGCCCAAAGGGTGGCGCCATCCGAATGGAACGTCCCCTTTATAGTGCCGTTGTACGTCACCACGCTTTCCTTGAGCATTTTTTTTCACGATAGTGTGTAGGCAAGGCAGGCTTAAGAAGAATCACGTCAGTTTTTTCAATGACATTAAAAACGACCGTGTGTACGCGGCATTAGGCCTGGTTCACACCTATGCATTTTTAGTGCTTTTTGCAGATTTGCACCACAGAACGTGTTCCACATGTTAAACGGACTGTAGTGCAAATCTGCAAAATGCAAAAAAGCAATAAAAATGCACAGGTGCAAAACCAGGCCTTAATTCAGGGTCTGGCAGAAGTATATATTGTCAATGTACACCCATTCATACGAGACCCACCCTTAACCTTTAGGGCCAGAACACAGTGCGGAAAAAACCTGCATTCTGTGCGAGTTTCCTGCACCGCGCTCAAAATGCACAGTTGCGATCTGCAGTGGGTGTGAATGTCAACTTAGAGAGACATGCCCAAACGCAGGCCACAAACAGTGTATTCGTCTACACAGGCTCTAGTACAATGCAATCCGGTTGTTGTGCGTTTTATAAAGTAGCGCATGCACTACTTTTGGTGCAGTCCAGTGTGATTTCAGCCCATTCAAATAAATGAGCCAAAAAAAAAAAAAAACGCACTGCACCTGGATCGCACAGCGCGTACCTGTGTGATTAGTGGAATGAACCCGCACGTAAAGTGAAGAAAAAGGGCTGTGCACCACAAACAAAAGAATGGATCGCTACCATGTTTGATCAAAAAAGGGGTGAGATTAAAGCCGTATGAGACCCAAAACCCCCAAAAAATCTGTATATTGCAGCTCACCAATCAGATGTGGTGGCTGCAATCTTTTTTTTTTTTTTTTTGTGGGTTTTTCCCAATTTGGCTTTAACCTGATGATCTGGCCAGCAACATATTCTGTATTAGAATGTCCCCACCCTGGGTGAAGGAGTACAGGGGGCAGCTTTTGACAGCAGCATTGTCAGTCTGGGGGAGGGGAGTGTAAGATGCACTAGCTGTTTTAGACCCCTTTCACACGCCACTATTTTTACCGCCGACGCTATGGGCGGATTTGCGGCGCATTTCGGCCGCTAGCGGGGCACTTTTAACCCCCGCTAGCGGCAGAGGGAGGGTTAAAACCGCTGCGCTGTCCCATTGATTTCAATGGGCAGGAGCGGTGGAGGAGCGGTAAACACACCGCTCCAAAGATGCGGCTAGCAGGACTTTTTTTTACTGTCCTGCTAGCGCACCGCTCCAGTGTGAAAGCCCTCGGGCTTTCACACTGGAGACAATGGAGCAGCTGTTTGAGGGTGGATTGCAAGCGCTATTTTTAACGCTATAGCGCCTGCAATACGCCCTCAGTGTGAAAGGATTCTTAGATACAAAAACAAATTAAAGCCAAACTACAGCTAACACTTTATAAGCAGTTACAGCAACAGTTTTTTTTTTACCTTTGGGATGAAGATTTTACATTAAAAAAAAAGCTGATAGCTGTAAGCACTCCTGCCAGTGTTAAATGGTTTGTCCTATCCCTGTAACGGAAACATTTGTAGGACAGCTTGTGCTTTTGAAAAACAGACTTACTGGCCAGATCACCAGGTGAAAATAAAAGAAGCCGAAAAAAGAAAATAAATGCAGCCACCACATATCTAAGAAATGGTAAACCGCAATATAATAAAAGGTTTGCCTTTTGCGTTTATAACCGCTTTAAATATGTATATGCAAAGAAGACGCTGACTCTGATGGACACCTTTGCAAATGTGGAAAAACATACAGGAATGAACTATACACCGTTTTTATCATGCCTGATGAGCTTGTTTATATTGTACTGAATATAGCAACAAACCAGATTGCTCAGAAAATCTTTCAGCAGTTTATTCAGCTGGACCAGTGGTTCTCAAAAGTGGGGACCACTGGTTGTCCACTAGCCTGCACCAAAAGCGGATTTAGGTCTAGTTTCCTATGAACTTGTCCAGTTTGAACACTGGCTCCAAGGAGAGTGGAGTTCTATGCTGGACTTCCTTACAAACACTTACTGCTATGGTTGAAAAACCACATAGTGTCAATATGCATTCCGCCATAGTTCAAGGCATTTGTGGGATGGTCAGAACTCTTAATCTGCATACTTTTTTCAGGTTGGCGAATCCAACCAGATCAACACGACTGTCAAACAATTTTTTTTGGGATGGGTTCACACTGTGCAGATACGGCTCACAGCAGGGGTACCGGTGGTCCTGGTTCTCCGTTTCAGGGATGAATCGGGCTCAAATTTTTGCCTGAATTCGGTCCTTAAATTGAACCAGAGACGCACAGGACCCTTGTGCAATGTGCTCCGCGATCACCCCGGAGAGGTGTGAACTGCCTCCATTGAGAGCCGCTCACTCACCTGTCATGCGAATTGGATGCAGGAGAAATCCGCATTCAATTTGCATCAGTGTCAATCCAGCCGCAGAAAACTTTAGGAGTGGCAGCCTCCAAGCTTCATTACAGGTTTCCATTAGGAGCTCTAAACACCTGGGACCCACCCAGTTAGACTTGTAGAACCGTCCTTAGATATCCTTTACAGTGGATGAAGTTATTTGTAAAAATCCTATGCTGAAACAATTAGGATGTACCAATGTATCATAATACTTTTCAAAAATTCCTATTACTGACATAATTGTTGAAATTCAGCTTGAGACCCCAAGTACCCCATGACTCACCAGACAAATTGACACATGCCTGCCTACAATCCTCTTTTTGGACATAGTTGTTCTTGTTTGGTTTGCACCCTCCAAACACAAACTCTTCACAGTCATTTACATCTGGGTTGTAGTACCATCTCCGGAAAGCCCCACGACATCGACCCACCTTCATAGGAGCTAGACAGTACTCTGCAATCAACATGAAAAATGTATTTATGGTATTGATTTCTTTACAGTAACAGTGAACCATTTGCATCATTCTTTATTCCTCAAAGACCCCACAATCTAAATTCAGAGCAATGTAGTACTAGGATCAATTCTAGACCATTAAAGAAAACGGCACAAAGCAGAAATACGTATCCAATGTAAGGCCGGCCATAGACTGTTCGAATCTCGGCTAGTTCCTTCATTTGAACCGTGTATGGGCCGACTGAATGTACCAAGTTGACTGATCAATCAACTTAAGAAGAACCAGCCCCGGGGATTTACTTGCGATTATCGCTAGCAGCTGCTAGCATTAATCACTGTCTTCTCCAGGTGGGTACGTGAAATTTTAACCACACATCGGTAACAACCCATACATACAAATAATGTGTGTGTGTGTGTGTGTGTGTGTGTGTGTGTGTGTGTGTGTAATAAAATGGAATGACACTGGGAAAAAGTATTAAACATGCCGACATGGGTGTGCGCAGCCTATAGCATTAGGGTGTGCACCCCAAAGTTCAAACACACATGTGCAGTAGAGCAGTGGATGGTGTTAGTAGGGACGAGATTGGTGTCAGTCGTTTGTTTTTATTGTTTTATTATTTTTTAACCACTAAGAGCCGGTTCACACCAGGGCGGCGCGACACGACTTGTGGGGGCGACCTCGGCGGCGCGATCTCAAGACGACTTTAGACGCCTGCCGAGGCGATTTGCATAAGACTTCTGTATAGAAGTCAATGCAGGTCGCGTTGGGTCGCCCCCAAAAGTAGTACAGGAACCTTTTTCCAAGTCGCTCTTACTTAGAACAGTTCCATTGAAAACCGTGGGACGCGACTTGTCAGGCGACCGAGTCGCCTGACAAGTCGCCCTGGTGTGAACCGGCTCTTAAGGACAGAGCCACCTTTTGAGACTTGATGTTTACAAGTTAAAAAAATCTGTTTTTTTGCTAAAAAATTACTTAGAACCCCCAAGCATTATATATTTTTTTCGCAACACCCTAGAGAATAAAATAGCGGTCGTTGCAATACTTTATGTCACATTGTGTTTGCGCAGCGGTCTTACAAGCGCACTTTTTTGGAAAAAAATACACGTTTTTGAATTAAAAAATAAGACAACAGTAAAGTTAGCGCAATTTTTTTTTTATATTGTGAAAGATGATGTTACGGTGAGTAAATTGATACCCAACATGTCACGCTTCAAAATTGCGCCCTCTCGTGGAATGGCGACAAACTTTTATCCTTAAAAATCTACATAAGCAATGTTTAAAAAAATTCAACAGGTTGCATGTTTTGAGTTTCAGAAGAGGTCTAGAGCTAGAATTATTGCTCTCGCTCTACCGATCGCGGCGATACCTCACATGTGTGGTTTGAACACCGTTTTCATATGCTGGCGCTACTCACGTATGCGTTCGCTTCTGCACGCGAGCTCGGCGGGACGGGGCACTTTAACATTTTTATCTTATTTATTTTACTTTTTATTTTATTTTTTTACACTGTTCTTTAAAATTGTTCCACTTTTATTCCTATTACAGGAAATGTAAACATCCCTTGTAATAGAAACAAGCATGACAGGTCCTCTTAAATATGAGATCTGGGGTCAAAAATAACTCCGATCTCATATTTACACTAAAATGCCATAAAAAAATAAAATATGTTGTTTGAAAAAAAAGTCCCTTTAAGAGCTATGGGCGGAAGTGACAATTTTGACGTCACTTCCGCCCTGCAATGGTATGGAGCCGGGTGGGGGCCATCTTTCCCTCACTCGTATCCATACCACACAGGGAGAAGGATCCAAACACCTCTGTCGGCAGCAGCGGAGGGCACCGGAGCCTGGCGGGAGGGGGGGGGGGGCCCTTTCCTGCCACCGATAAAAGTGATCTGGCGGCGAATCCACCGCAGAGACCACTTTTATCTGAAAGCCGACCCCCTGCTTAAGAAGCGGATACCGGGTTTATGGCAGCTAGCTGCTGCCATAACAACCATATTTCTCCTCAAACAGCCGACGTATAACGACAGCGGGCGGTTGGCAAGTGCTTAAAATAATTTTTGGATAATTTATGTTTTTTTTTACAATGTGTTAGGAGCCCCATTGAGGAGCATTGGTGAAAAGGCAGAGAAAGGGAGTAAGGACAGAGATTTCCCAGTCCTTTTCTCTGTAGCCTTAGCTGCCATGGGGGAATCTGCATTGCACAGGGTGATTAGGGTGTGCCCAGTCACACCTGGCACACCCTGTGCGCACGCCTATGCTAACAAAATGTATTTAACACTTCGTACAAAATGCTTTGTTGGGAATAGTCAGGTAGGTTGTAAAAAGAGACTTCTAGTTTATAAAAAATAAAATAAAAATAAAAATCATAATCATACAATCTCATACACAATCCTTCGCCAAAATTTGATCCAGAGGAAGGCGAAAAACCCCAAAAGCATGATCCAATTTGTTACAGCAGGGGAAAAAAAAATTCCTGGTCCCCCAAGAGGTGATCAGATATTCCCTGGATCAACTTTACCTTTGAAGCTTTAGTATCACTTGCCTCCACTGTGCAGCTTGTTTTGCACAGAGTGGCCCCATTCCTAGTCTTCTGGGGTCCCCTTGGCGGCTGTCTCGGCTCCTCCCCGCTTCCGATAACCCGCTCTTGGAAGCGCTCTCCCAAGGGGGTTACCTTGCGGGCTCGCTCCAGAGTCCTGTATCCAGCGTCCATAGCCGCCGACTACTGGACTTGGCCCCGCCCCCCTGGCCCTCACACGTCATTGGAGTTGATCGACAGCAGCGCGAGCCAATGGCTGCGATGACATCTATCCAATGAAGAGCCGAGATGCCCAGGCAACAATCAAAACGCGTTTGCGAAGCGGGACTTTCCAGGGCTCAGGTACGTAAACTGGGGGGCCGGTAATCGTCAGATGTTTTTTCACCTTAATGCATAGGATGCAACACATGACCCTTTACAACCCCTTTAAATGATAGGGAACTAATCCAGGCCTTTTTTAAAGCAATCTACTGAGCTGGCCAGAACCACCCCTGGAGGGAGTCTATTCCACATTTTCACAGCTCTTACTGTGAAGAAACACTTCCATATTTAGAGACGAAATCTTTTTTTCTCCAAATGTAAAGAGTGCCCCCTTGTCCTCTGCGATGATCTTAAAGTGAATAACGCAACACCAAAGTTCACTATATGGACCACTTATGTATTTGAACATGTTGATGATCATATAACCCCTTAATCTCCACTTCTCACGCGAGAATTCAGTTCCTCTAATGACAGCTATAAGACGCCTCCTGTATGGAGAAACTAGTCGCATGTATTGCTCACAGTCTTCAAATCTTGAAGGTTCTGTGGGCCTCTTCTGTGGGGATCTTCAGTTCCATGGATTTTTTATAGGATTCAAGTCAGGTGATTGGCTGGGCCATTCTAGCAGCTTTATTTTCTTTTCTTTGAAACCAATTAAGGAGTTTCTTGGCTTTGTGTCTGGGATCATTGTCTTGCTGAAATGTCCTCCCTCGTTTCATCTTCATCATCCTGGTAGATGGCAGCAGATTTTTACCAAGAATGTCTTGGTACATTTTTCCATTCATCCTTCCTTCAATGATATGAAGTTTGCCATTACTGTATACTGAAAAACTATCCCACACCATGATGTTCAATTTTGGTCTCATCTGACCAGACTATTTCACAGGTTAGTCTAAATGTTGTGAAGTAAACGTTAAACAAGCTTCAACCTGCTTTTATTTCCCCAGCACTGGAGTCTTGCGTGGTGAACGTGCATAGAGGCCATGGCGGTTGAGTGCATTACTTGTTTTCTTTAAAACAATTGTACCTGCTAATTCCAGGTCTTTCTGAAGCTCTTCACAAGTGGTCCTTGGCTCTTGGACAACTCTTCTGATAATTATTTTCACTCCTCTGTCAGAAATCTTGCGAGGAGCACCTGGTCGTAGCTGGATTATCGTGAATTTACGTTCTTTCCACTTCCGGATTATGGCCCCAACAGTGCTCTCTGAAACATTCAGAAGTTTAGATATCCTTCTGTAACCAGTGCCATCTGTATGTTTTGCAATAATAAGGTTGCAAAGGTCTTGCGAGAGCTCTTTGCTTTTACCAATCATGAGATGTTTGTGCGACACCTTGGTTCTCCTCCTTTTATAGAAATTTATTACAATTGTAGCTT